>CAXKVI010000001.1:137139612-137534361 GCA_964058755.1 Campiglossa producta
AGTCCGATTTTAATGAGCCGTACACCGTTGTTCATGGCTTGGACGCCGCCACAATTCTTACCTTAATCATTTTTTACTCAGAGTTCAAATCACATCATATGATGTGAAACGAGATACCCTCAGTACTGGAATTTGAACTCGGAGTAGGTTAGGTTCAAGTGGCTGCCACAGAGGCACACTTAGGCCAGTTGTGATACCACCAACACAAGGAAAGTCAGTCCCGCGACCCAGCCATATGGAAAATCCCTGAGTTGTTGGGATTTTCCACATAGCAGAATCCCGGGACTGACACTCCTAAACCGACACCGTTACTCCTCCTCGAACCACTTAGATGACTTTATGAAGCCCATCAAGTCCTTTATGTCCAGTTCCGCGATCTGGCTTAGGCTATCCAGGAACGGAACTCCCAAAAAGCGCGTTCTCGCGCCGCTTAAAGCCGGACAGTTGCAGATGAGGTGATCCACTGTTTCCTCCTCCTCATCATCTTTGCAACTCCTGCAGCATCGTCGGTAGGGCACACCTAGCCTTTCTGCATGCCTACCAATGAGGCAGTGACCGGTTAATACCCCTATCAATATGCAGATTTCCCTCCTAGTTAGGGCATAAATGCGTCTAGACCTTTTAAGATCCCATTTTGGCCAGGTTTGTTTCGATATGCGACACCCTGGGGATTGCAGCCATCTTTCGTTGGCTTGACGGAGTGTGTGCTCCTTCAGCATTAGTTTGCATGTGGCAAACGGCATACCTAAGCGCTCTTTATCCTGAAGAACCTGCTTGGTCGTGCCCTGCCTGGCAAGCTCGTCTGCCTTACAGTTTCCCTCAATGTCCCTATGTCCCGGGACCCATATGAGGCTTACGCGGTTCTGTTGGGCCATCTCCTGAAGAGATCGACGACAGCTGAGCTTCAGTTCAGAGTTGAACGTGTATGAGCCAAGGGATTTGATGGCCGCTTGGCTATCGCTGAAAATAGCGATATCTTCTCCGATAACACGTTTGCTTAACCAGGCCGCGGCGTCCAGGATTGCCGAGACTTCCGCCTGGAAGACGCTACAATGATCAGGTAGTCTGAAGGAGAGCTCAAGGTCCAAATCCCTTGAATAAACGCCTCCTCCAACTCTGCCGTCCAACTTCGAGCCGTCGGTGTATATGGAAGTGCCACCATTTGTTCCGGGACACCAATCCGTCCTCTCCCAGTCTTCTCTGCTGGGAATGTTTATTTTGAAACAGCTATCCCCGACTGTAGTAGTCGAACAACGATCTGTGCTTAGAGGGAGAAAGCTGTAAGATTCCAGAATACTGGAGTGTCCAATAGTACCCGCAGCCCAACTGGAGGTTTCTCTTAGGCGCAGAGCTGATGCCGCCGCTGACCGAAACCCTTCCAGATCAAGTGGCAAAATGCCCAGAATGACCTGGAGGGCTTCGTTGGGCGTTGTCCTTAGCGCACCGCTTATACAGATCATATTGGATCTATGGACTTTCCGCAACAGATTCAGGTATGTTGCCATGCTCAGCGCAGGCCACCATACGACGACTCCATAAAGCATGATTGGGCGAATGATGGCCGTGTAGATCCAACTGCATACTCTAGGGCTGAGCCCCCATTTTTTGCCAATGGCTCTTTTGCAGGTGTAAAGAGCGATGCAAGCTTTCTTCTGGCGCTGAAGAACATTCTCCTTCCAATTCAATTTCCTGTCCAGAACTATGCCTAGAAACTTGGCCTTATCCGACAAGCCCAGGCGCGTGCCATCTAGTTCTGGTAGGCTTAGTGGCGGTATTTTGTACCGGTTGGTGAAGAGGACAAGTTCCACCTTCCCTGGGTTGATACTAAGTCCGCAGCGAGACGACCACGTCGAAACTTCTCGCAGTGCTACTTGCATCAGGTCACACAGAGTTTGTGGGAACTTGCCTCTGAATGCAATAGCTAAATCGTCTGCGTATGCCACTATCTTCCCGCCCCCCCAGCTTGTATCACGTAGCAACGAGTTGACTGTGAGGTTCCATAAAAGCGGGGAAAGAACACCACCCTGGGGTGTTCCCCTTGTGACATAGCGTGATAACTCAACCGTACCAAGTGAAGAAGCTATTTTCCTTCCCATTAAAAGTTGGTCAATTAAACCAGTTAGAGGTCTATCTACGCCCAGATTAGTTAGAGCGGAGTTGATAGCCTCCGGGCTTATATTGTTGAAAGCCCCCTCAATGTCTAGGAGGGCCACGAGACAGTAGTCCTTTTCACACAGCGATTTCTCAATGACAGACACTAGGCTGTGCAGAGCGGTTTCTGTTGATTTACCCTTGGTGTATGCATGCTGATAGCTAGAGATAAGGTTGCTATCAATAGTCGTTAAGAGGTAGTCGCTTAATATCCTCTCAAAGGTTTTTAGTACAAAGGACGAGAGACTGATCGGTCTGTAGTCTTTTGGCTCGTAGTGGGATGCCTTCCCCGCCTTAGGGATAAACACTACCGTGGCGCTTCTCCAGGAGCCCGGAATGTGGTTGAGAGCCAGGCAGGCTGTGAAGAGAAATACCAGCCATTTAGCTGATGTCTCCAACGTGTTTATAAGCTGCGCGGGGATAATCCCGTCCGGCCCGGCAGCCTTATACGGTTCAAAGCTCTTAACTGCCCACCTTACTCTTTCCTCAGTGATGGGTATATTTACTGCCAGGTTTGTTGCAGGTGCTAGTGGTGCATCATGCAGATTCCCCGGAAAATGTGTATTCAAGAGCAGCTCAAGGGTTTCCTCTTCCGTGCTGGTCCAGGATCCGTCAGGCTTTCGCAAATAGCTGATGGTTGTTTGACTTTTCGAGAGGACTCGTCTAAGTCTCGCTGTGTCGTCGACCTTTTCGACGCCAGTGCAGAAATTTCTCCACGAGGTTCTCTTCGCCTGTCTCAGAGCTTTTTTGTAGGCCCTTAGTTTAGCTTTATATTCGTGCCAATGAGGCTCAGAGCCGAAGCTCTTGGCCTTGTTAAATTCTTTCCGGCATGATATTCGGAGCGAGTCCAAATCGTAGGACCACCAATGTGGCCTGTGTTTACCGCGTGGTTTTGGCACTGGACAAGCCTGTCCTAGAGCATTTGAGAGCGCCGATGTAAATGTAGTAACAAGATCCTCCAGCTCCTCTACTGATGAGGGGGCTTGTGAGGGCAGTACTGGGAGGTCTCTGTCTAATATTTCATTGTGTAAATGCCAATCAGTGTTACGTGGATTGCGCTTCATGATTGGTTGTTCTACAATAAAGTCTAAAACCATTTCTATGTAACGGTGGTCGGAGAAAGAATGTTCTTCCAGAACCCGCCATTTTCTGACCCACTCATAAGCGCCTTCACTACAGAGAGTGAGGTCTATGACCTCCCTGCGGGTCTTAGTGATAAAAGTAGGCTCATTACCCACGTTGCAAATCACCAGGTTGGTTGTTAAGAGGTAATCAAACAGAGACTCGCCCCTGGCATTGATGTCGGAGCTCCCCCATTGGACATGGTGAGCATTAGCGTCCGCTCCAATAATAAGATTACCCGTGCAGAAATTTGACACCAGGTCTTTCACCTCCATTTGTGGTGGGGGTTCTTCGGCGTCGTAGGGCATATAGACCGACGCCACCGTCAGGCGGGTGCTGTCGACCGTTAGACTGATAGCGGTAATATCACCATTGGTGTAGTTAGGTAGGAGAAAGGAGTTCAACTCAGACTTGACCAAAATACACGTTCTGACTTTGCTCTCCTCGCTGGCTCGAATGAGCTTGAAGCCCTTAGTCCCCAATCCGCAGATTCTCGAGCTATTGACCCAGGGTTCTTGGATGAGGACCACATCCACGTCGCCTTTAGAAAGACGACTACTTAAAGCAGCCGAAGCTACTTTAGATTTGTGCAGATTAATCTGAAGCACCACCAACATGAGAGCGCACAGACTTCCCTGCCGTCCCCATATCGTCGAGGTTTGCCCCATCCCGGAGGTTGCCTATCAACGACGAGTTGTTCCGATTAACTGCCCGATATGGCGTTGCAGGAGTCTTGCTGTCTGTAGCGTTAGATGTTAATCGCTCAGCGTTGGCTGCTACCACCGTGACGTCGAGGGCTTCCTCGTCCTGTAGGCTGTCCTCCATCTCCGAGTTGTTCACAGCACTATCGCCAAGGGACGTGGCGGATAACATGCTTTCCGCATCGGAATCCTCCGCTTCCTCTTCTGGTAATTCGTTTTCCGGTTCCCCCGGAGCAGCCGAGAAGGCAGCGCGATGAGCATCACCACGATATACGTGGATAACGATCTGGCCTACGCTGTAGTGTACTAGGCCATTGCACCTTTTGAGGGGCTCGATTGACTCTTTATTCATGGTGAACACCACCTGTCTGTCGGGCCCTACCGCATCCCCGACCAGATTGACACTCCAGTTATGCGTTGGCAGGGACGGATTCATTAGCCGTAGCATCCCGAGAATTCTCTCGGGTTCGTCAGGGATGGCCGGAATCCACGCCCTTGCCCTTGGACGAGCTGGAATGTCCTTCCAGTCGACGACCTCTATCTTTGCGCCCTTGTAGACTTCACCCAGCTTAGCAGCTGCTGCCTTGTACAGTGCTACGGTTTTTGCATCCTCGCATGCGAGCAATTTAATCTGACCCTGGTGCCAACCCGCATCCGTTACTCGCGCCGAACTACCCGGAAACTCTGGAGCAACATTGAGAAGAATGTTGCCGAGTTCATTTCGCACGTAACGCCACCGGTCCTTAGGGATGGCCAGGCGGTCATTGCCTCGGTCAAGGACGCCTATAAGGATCCTGTCCTTGGTTACCTCAGCAAAGCTTAGTTTGCCCGCTCCAGGGGTATTCTGATGCCGCTTGGGAGGGGGATTCAACTCCAGGTCCGATCTCTGGCGCTTGAAAGGGTTAACTTTTAACCTCTTTGGCATGTAAGAATTTTGGAACTCCGGTATCACAGCTTTCGCTAGCTCTACCGATTTACTGGAATTCGGCGACAGCGATTCCTGCGGTACCCCTTCATACCTCTTCAGGATCTTTGCAGCCAATCTTTTCTCGTGGTATGTGAAGCGGCGGGGAGATGTCTCCTGGGAGTTCGGACCCGTAGTTGCCATCGCGGTCGCTCTCCTTGCCGAAATCTCAGTTGCAGCTTCCTTCTCCTTCGAAACTCCGAGGCCAGGTCGTGAGACCGCTGCCACAGACGTAAAGATACTGGTTTTCATATCAGCGGTTGATGGGAGTTTAGCATCTGCCGTTGTCCGCTTAGTTGCGTTGGCAACCGCACTGGTGCTAGCTCCCATCAAGTCAATCTTAGTCGATAGAGGGTTGGTTGACCGACTCGTAGTTGCCATCGCTGTCGATCCCCCCCTTGATTGTGGAACGGAGGTTGTCCTCCGGCGTTGTTGTAGCTTTCTCGCCTGTTCCTCCATAGCTCTCCTTTGCTGAGGAGTGAAATTCGGCGTTGTTTGTTTTTTAGGTTTATCGTTTTTATTTGGATAATTTGAGTTCATCTTGTTCGTACGACCCATCGCCGGACACGGCCAGCTTAGGGTCAAGGGAAGAGTAGGGGAAAACGTGTCGTCCGCCGCGGCAGAGCCCCGTACCGCGGTAAGGCCATGCTTACTCTCTGAGGCGACCCGGTATCAGAGAGGCTCCGTTCAAATACAGCCACGATTTGCCTCCCGGCTGCAAACGTCCAATGGGCACGGTTTCGCATAACACCCTGGATTGGGAGGGGGAAGATCTTTGTCGTCGCGCCAGAGAGGCTAGGCTGCTCTCGTGATGAAGTGCCGTACGGAGCTATGATCACAAGGGCAGCGTAGCCCTGTGGCTATCGACTTAAGCCCTCGTACCGCGGCAAGGTATCCACCCTTCACGAGGGGAACTCGGAGTAAAAATTTTTAAAATTTAAAAATTATATGAAAAATATGGAATGCAGCGGTGTAATTTACAACTTGTTAATAGTACCATAAATGACTAAGTCGCCCATTGTGGACGAAATTTATTAATCCCGGACATGTCTCTATGGATAATAACCGCTTCATTTTTCATCAATTGATCATTACATAGTTGGTATGCCTATGTTTTAATTTGTGTAGCATACTTAGGCTACGCTCACACTGCAACCGACTTTTTCATCCGGTCTCATCAGAGAAATTCGAATGCGTTCTATTTTATCGGGCGGCCAAAGTTTGTTTACATTCGCGTGAAATCGGATCAAATCGAGGAGCATTTAAAACACATGTGTGTGGATGTGTGATTGTTGCCGGACGGCCGAAGTCGATTGTAGTGTGAGCCTAGCCTTATAACTGTTCAAATAGAACTATCCGACCGTACCCGTTTTCATATAAAAGGACAAATTACACTAGTTTACAGACAGACCGACAAAAATTCTAAAAACGGTTGATTTGGACTTTACTGGCTTAGTAATGACTAATACCATGAATATTTTTTTGAATATCTACAATACTCAGACATCGACCTTTTACAATTCTGTTAAAAGTAGAGATGTTGAAAGTTACAAAAAAGTCGCCAAAAATACAGTTTTTCCTAGATCTTGGTAATATTACGCTTAAAGTGTTTGCAATTATACACACTAATTTTCGAAAAATAAACAGTTCTAATTTTCACAACTTTGCATGAAAAAAACATTTTTAAAATCAATTTTTTTTCAAAAATCGTAATCGACAAAATTTCGACTTTGGCCATCTATTGCTCGGCGATGGTTTGACCCACCCTTACATTTTATACGTCGTTAGAAGCGTATTTTAATTTCCTTTCGAACGAGGTATCGCTTAGCTCCATCGCTTTTGCAACATTGGCAAAAAGAATTTTTGAATAAAGTGATACCTGAAAAAAAAAAACAAAATTACCGATATCTCGAAAAACTACCCATACAAAAAATTTAAAAAATATATTTTGTGCTTGGCATATCAGTGCCAATACACCCATATACATGAATATCTTGGTAGTTTTTCAAATTAATTATTTGTAAACTAGTGTTATCATCAATCCAACCAATATAACCATCAAACCTGTCATTTTTTCGTATATGTACATATACTTAGCGATCAAGGTTCATTCTAGAAATCGATAAGTAGGTGTATATATTTGCATACAAAGATACACAGATGTTTATACTTTTAACAACAAAACTTTAAAATAATCAAAAAAAATCAAAAGAAATCAAAAAAAATCAAAAAAATAAAAAAAAAATTTAAAAAAATCAAAAAAATTAAAAAAAATAAAGAAAAAATCAAAAATAATCAAAAAAAAGCCGTTTTTGATTACTTTTGATTATTTTTGATTTTTTCTTGATTTTTTAATTTTTTTGGATTTTTTTTTTATTTTTTCTAATCGTAATCAATTAGTAATTGATTTTTCTTGAAAGCAAATAAAATAATCATTACTAATCAAAAACACCTTCTAATCAATCAATTACTAATTACTAATCAAAATTAACAGCTCTGGTTCAAGGAATTCATTCATTTCGTAGAATGCTCCAAAAACCAAAAATATACGGGAACATTAGAGTGCCAAAAAAGTTTCACACTTTCTATCGGAATGATTAAGCTTGAGAATTTATTTTTTTTTTCAGCGCAGGCCACCATACGACGACTCCATAAAGCATGATTGGGCGAATGATGGCCGTGTAGATCCAACTGCATACTCTAGGGCTGAGCCCCCATTTTTTGCCAATGGCTCTTTTGCAGGTGTAAAGAGCGATGCAAGCTTTCTTCTGGCGCTGAAGAACATTCTCCTTCCAATTCAATTTCCTGTCCAGAACTATGCCTAGAAACTTGGCCTTATCCGACAAGCCCAGGCGCGTGCCATCTAGTTCTGGTAGGCTTAGTGGCGGTATTTTGTACCGGTTGGTGAAGAGGACAAGTTCCACCTTCCCTGGGTTGATACTAAGTCCGCAGCGAGACGACCACGTCGAAACTTCTCGCAGTGCTACTTGCATCAGGTCACACAGAGTTTGTGGGAACTTGCCTCTGAATGCAATAGCTAAATCGTCTGCGTATGCCACTATCTTCCCGCCCCCCCAGCTTGTATCACGTAGCAACGAGTTGACTGTGAGGTTCCATAAAAGCGGGGAAAGAACACCACCCTGGGGTGTTCCCCTTGTGACATAGCGTGATAACTCAACCGTACCAAGTGAAGAAGCTATTTTCCTTCCCATTAAAAGTTGGTCAATTAAACCAGTTAGAGGTCTATCTACGCCCAGATTAGTTAGAGCGGAGTTGATAGCCTCCGGGCTTATATTGTTGAAAGCCCCCTCAATGTCTAGGAGGGCCACGAGACAGTAGTCCTTTTCACACAGCGATTTCTCAATGACAGACACTAGGCTGTGCAGAGCGGTTTCTGTTGATTTACCCTTGGTGTATGCATGCTGATAGCTAGAGATAAGGTTGCTATCAATAGTCGTTAAGAGGTAGTCGCTTAATATCCTCTCAAAGGTTTTTAGTACAAAGGACGAGAGACTGATCGGTCTGTAGTCTTTTGGCTCGTAGTGGGATGCCTTCCCCGCCTTAGGGATAAACACTACCGTGGCGCTTCTCCAGGAGCCCGGAATGTGGTTGAGAGCCAGGCAGGCTGTGAAGAGAAATACCAGCCATTTAGCTGATGTCTCCAACGTGTTTATAAGCTGCGCGGGGATAATCCCGTCCGGCCCGGCAGCCTTATACGGTTCAAAGCTCTTAACTGCCCACCTTACTCTTTCCTCAGTGATGGGTATATTTACTGCCAGGTTTGTTGCAGGTGCTAGTGGTGCATCATGCAGATTCCCCGGAAAATGTGTATTCAAGAGCAGCTCAAGGGTTTCCTCTTCCGTGCTGGTCCAGGATCCGTCAGGCTTTCGCAAATAGCTGATGGTTGTTTGACTTTTCGAGAGGACTCGTCTAAGTCTCGCTGTGTCGTCGACCTTTTCGACGCCAGTGCAGAAATTTCTCCACGAGGTTCTCTTCGCCTGTCTCAGAGCTTTTTTGTAGGCCCTTAGTTTAGCTTTATATTCGTGCCAATGAGGCTCAGAGCCGAAGCTCTTGGCCTTGTTAAATTGTTTCCGGCATGATATTCGGAGCGAGTCCAAATCGTAGGACCACCAATGTGGCCTGTGTTTACCGCGTGGTTTTGGCACTGGACAAGCCTGTCCTAGAGCATTTGAGAGCGCCGATGTAAATGTAGTAACAAGATCCTCCAGCTCCTCTACTGATGAGGGGGCTTGTGAGGGCAGTACTGGGAGGTCTCTGTCTAATATTTCATTGTGTAAATGCCAATCAGTGTTACGTGGATTGCGCTTCATGATTGGTTGTTCTACAATAAAGTCTAAAACCATTTCTATGTAACGGTGGTCGGAGAAAGAATGTTCTTCCAGAACCCGCCATTTTCTGACCCACTCATAAGCGCCTTCACTACAGAGAGTGAGGTCTATGACCTCCCTGCGGGTCTTAGTGATAAAAGTAGGCTCATTACCCACGTTGCAAATCACCAGGTTGGTTGTTAAGAGGTAATCAAACAGAGACTCGCCCCTGGCATTGATGTCGGAGCTCCCCCATTGGACATGGTGAGCATTAGCGTCCGCTCCAATAATAAGATTACCCGTGCAGAAATTTGACACCAGGTCTTTCACCTCCATTTGTGGTGGGGGTTCTTCGGCGTCGTAGGGCATATAGACCGACGCCACCGTCAGGCGGGTGCTGTCGACCGTTAGACTGATAGCGGTAATATCACCATTGGTGTAGTTAGGTAGGAGAAAGGAGTTCAACTCAGACTTGACCAAAATACACGTTCTGACTTTGCTCTCCTCGCTGGCTCGAATGAGCTTGAAGCCCTTAGTCCCCAATCCGCAGATTCTCGAGCTATTGACCCAGGGTTCTTGGATGAGGACCACATCCACGTCGCCTTTAGAAAGACGACTACTTAAAGCAGCCGAAGCTACTTTAGATTTGTGCAGATTAATCTGAAGCACCACCAACATGAGAGCGCACAGACTTCCCTGCCGTCCCCATATCGTCGAGGTTTGCCCCATCCCGGAGGTTGCCTATCAACGACGAGTTGTTCCGATTAACTGCCCGATATGGCGTTGCAGGAGTCTTGCTGTCTGTAGCGTTAGATGTTAATCGCTCAGCGTTGGCTGCTACCACCGTGACGTCGAGGGCTTCCTCGTCCTGTAGGCTGTCCTCCATCTCCGAGTTGTTCACAGCACTATCGCCAAGGGACGTGGCGGATAACATGCTTTCCGCATCGGAATCCTCCGCTTCCTCTTCTGGTAATTCGTTTTCCGGTTCCCCCGGAGCAGCCGAGAAGGCAGCGCGATGAGCATCACCACGATATACGTGGATAACGATCTGGCCTACGCTGTAGTGTACTAGGCCATTGCACCTTTTGAGGGGCTCGATTGACTCTTTATTCATGGTGAACACCACCTGTCTGTCGGGCCCTACCGCATCCCCGACCAGATTGACACTCCAGTCATGCGTTGGCAGGGACGGATTCATTAGCCGTAGCATCCCGAGAATTCTCTCGGGTTCGTCAGGGATGGCCGGAATCCACGCCCTTGCCCTTGGACGAGCTGGAATGTCCTTCCAGTCGACGACCTCTATCTTTGCGCCCTTGTAGACTTCACCCAGCTTAGCAGCTGCTGCCTTGTATAGTGCTACGGTTTTTGCATCCTCGCATGCGAGCAATTTAATCTGACCCTGGTGCCAACCCGCATCCGTTACTCGCGCCGAACTACCCGGAAACTCTGGAGCAACATTGAGAAGAATGTTGCCGAGTTCATTTCGCACGTAACGCCACCGGTCCTTAGGGATGGCCAGGCGGTCATTGCCTCGGTCAAGGACGCCTATAAGGATCCTGTCCTTGGTTACCTCAGCAAAGCTTAGTTTGCCCGCTCCAGGGGTATTCTGATGCCGCTTGGGAGGGGGATTCAACTCCAGGTCCGATCTCTGGCGCTTGAAAGGGTTAACTTTTAACCTCTTTGGCATGTAAGAATTTTGGAACTCCGGTATCACAGCTTTCGCTAGCTCTACCGATTTACTGGAATTCGGCGACAGCGATTCCTGCGGTACCCCTTCATACCTCTTCAGGATCTTTGCAGCCAATCTTTTCTCGTGGTATGTGAAGCGGCGGGGAGATGTCTCCTGGGAGTTCGGACCCGTAGTTGCCATCGCGGTCGCTCTCCTTGCCGAAATCTCAGTTGCAGCTTCCTTCTCCTTCGAAACTCCGAGGCCAGGTCGTGAGACCGCTGCCACAGACGTAAAGATACTGGTTTTCATATCAGCGGTTGATGGGAGTTTAGCATCTGCCGTTGTCCGCTTAGTTGCGTTGGCAACCGCACTGGTGCTAGCTCCCATCAAGTCAATCTTAGTCGATAGAGGGTTGGTTGACCGACTCGTAGTTGCCATCGCTGTCGATCCCCCCCTTGATTGTGGAACGGAGGTTGTCCTCCGGCGTTGTTGTAGCTTTCTCGCCTGTTCCTCCATAGCTCTCCTTTGCTGAGGAGTGAAATTCGGCGTTGTTTGTTTTTTAGGTTTATCGTTTTTATTTGGATAATTTGAGTTCATCTTGTTCGTACGACCCATCGCCGGACACGGCCAGCTTAGGGTCAAGGGAAGAGTAGGGGAAAACGTGTCGTCCGCCGCGGCAGAGCCCCGTACCGCGGTAAGGCCATGCTTACTCTCTGAGGCGACCCGGTATCAGAGAGGCTCCGTTCAAATACAGCCACGATTTGCCTCCCGGCTGCAAACGTCCAATGGGCACGGTTTCGCATAACACCCTGGATTGGGAGGGGGAAGATCTTTGTCGTCGCGCCAGAGAGGCTAGGCTGCTCTCGTGATGAAGTGCCGTACGGAGCTATGATCACAAGGGCAGCGTAGCCCTGTGGCTATCGACTTAAGCCCTCGTACCGCGGCAAGGTATCCACCCTTCACGAGGGGAACTCGGAGTAAAAATTTTTAAAATTTAAAAATTATATGAAAAATATGGAATGCAGCGGTGTAATTTACAACTTGTTAATAGTACCATAAATGACTAAGTCGCCCATTGTGGACGAAATTTATTAATCCCGGACATGTCTCTATGGATAATAACCGCTTCATTTTTCATCAATTGATCATTACATAGTTGGTATGCCTATGTTTTAATTTGTGTAGCATACTTAGGCTACGCTCACACTGCAACCGACTTTTTCATCCGGTCTCATCAGAGAAATTCGAATGCGTTCTATTTTATCGGGCGGCCAAAGTTTGTTTACATTCGCGTGAAATCGGATCAAATCGAGGAGCATTTAAAACACATGTGTGTGGATGTGTGATTGTTGCCGGACGGCCGAAGTCGATTGTAGTGTGAGCCTAGCCTTATAACTGTTCAAATAGAACTATCCGACCGTACCCGTTTTCATATAAAAGGACAAATTACACTAGTTTACAGACAGACCGACAAAAATTCTAAAAACGGTTGATTTGGACTTTACTGGCTTAGTAATGACTAATACCATGAATATTTTTTTGAATATCTACAATACTCAGACATCGACCTTTTACAATTCTGTTAAAAGTAGAGATGTTGAAAGTTACAAAAAAGTCGCCAAAAATACAGTTTTTCCTAGATCTTGGTAATATTACGCTTAAAGTGTTTGCAATTATACACACTAATTTTCGAAAAATAAACAGTTCTAATTTTCACAACTTTGCATGAAAAAAACATTTTTAAAATCAATTTTTTTTCAAAAATCGTAATCGACAAAATTTCGACTTTGGCCATCTATTGCTCGGCGATGGTTTGACCCACCCTTACATTTTATACGTCGTTAGAAGCGTATTTTAATTTCCTTTCGAACGAGGTATCGCTTAGCTCCATCGCTTTTGCAACATTGGCAAAAAGAATTTTTGAATAAAGTGATACCTGAAAAAAAAAAACAAAATTACCGATATCTCGAAAAACTACCCATACAAAAAATTTAAAAAATATATTTTGTGCTTGGCATATCAGTGCCAATACACCCATATACATGAATATCTTGGTAGTTTTTCAAATTAATTATTTGTAAACTAGTGTTATCATCAATCCAACCAATATAACCATCAAACCTGTCATTTTTTCGTATATGTACATATACTTAGCGATCAAGGTTCATTCTAGAAATCGATAAGTAGGTGTATATATTTGCATACAAAGATACACAGATGTTTATACTTTTAACAACAAAACTTTAAAATAATCAAAAAAAATCAAAAGAAATCAAAAAAAATCAAAAAAATAAAAAAAAAATTTAAAAAAATCAAAAAAATTAAAAAAAATAAAGAAAAAATCAAAAATAATCAAAAAAAAGCCGTTTTTGATTACTTTTGATTATTTTTGATTTTTTCTTGATTTTTTAATTTTTTTGGATTTTTTTTTTATTTTTTCTAATCGTAATCAATTAGTAATTGATTTTTCTTGAAAGCAAATAAAATAATCATTACTAATCAAAAACACCTTCTAATCAATCAATTACTAATTACTAATCAAAATTAACAGCTCTGGTTCAAGGAATTCATTCATTTCGTAGAATGCTCCAAAAACCAAAAATATACGGGAACATTAGAGTGCCAAAAAAGTTTCACACTTTCTATCGGAATGATTAAGCTTGAGAATTTATTTTTTTTTTGTAGCAAAATTGCTTCTGCACGCCAATGAAAGATTTCCTATGAAAATAAAAAACAAATTTGACATGTGAGAAATTATAAGCACCTGCAACTCTGGTGTCTTAGTTTCTGTTTGAAAACTTTAGATTTGTAACAAACTTTTCAAAATGTTATTTGTTTCATGCGCTGCTAAGCGCTCTCCAATGATGCTGTTATGTCAGGCCGAGTTAAAATACAGGAGATGATAGAAACACGAGCTTTTAATCCAATTTAGGATTGTATAATTTTCCCTTTAAAAGCTGATGTAGTTTTTTAATATAAAAATCACTGGAAATTATTTGGAACGCATAATAATAAAAAACATGCTCGAAGTAGCAGGAATACACAAATATTGTTTGGCAATCTCAAAAAGCTTAGGGTAAATCCCAGAATGATTTGTCCACCATACAAGGGGATTTATATTATGGCCAATCTGAGGTTCTGCTGCATAAAAGTCCAACTGCGTTCGGGAATCACTTTGGCTGCTTTCACATTGAAATAAAAAGTCCAATTGCGTGTTTTAGAAGGCCTCGGTTCACAAACATTTAAAATGTTATTATTCTCAAGCAAAGATGCTATAAATGAAATCACCTTAGCCTTTGTTCCCTCTACTTCGTAAGCTAAATTTTTGTGTCTGGGATCCAGGAACGATGCAACTACCGGTGCTGAAATGTCAGTAATATCAATTTCGAATCTTTCTTTTAATGATAATCTTGCTGTGTTCTTAAAAACTTCCTCATTGCTTTGCTCAAAATACGACTACGCCATATGGTTATTTATCAAAGCATGAACCAGAGGACGAATCATAGATATAGAGATGTCTTTCTCAGTGCATAACACATTCGTTGCTACATCGAAAGGTTTCAGCATCTCAACCATTTTTCCATGGTTGTCCATTCGGTTTCCGCCATGTCTAGTTTTATTGCGTAGGAAAGTTTTGTTACACTTCGGTCTTGGAGGACTAAAGTGATAGCATTTTTGTTGCGAATTAAACTTTCGCACATCTTATACTTCGAGTTCCACCGCGTTTCGATACATTGAACTAGTCTGTTCTCCTTCACACCCAATTGCGTCTGACGATTTGATAATGCGGATTTAGCTATTGTTGATCGGTGGAAATAGCTTACCACATTTCGTCCTTTATTACAAACTTCTCCATATTGTGGAACTGACGTCAATGCATCTTTAATCACAAGCAGAAGAAGATGTGCGCTACATTTTATGCTACTAGGAACAACGATTAGTTGCGCTGCTGCTGCGTTCATCACGTTTGCGCTGTCATGTGTCATAGCTCGCGTTTTCTCCATTATACCCCAGTCAGCAAGAACTACTTCGAGAGATGAACTAATATTCTCCGCCATTGGTCTACCTAGATTTATTTAACATGTCTCAAGTCTCGACTTAGAAAAGATCAAAATACACACTTCAAAAACGCAAATTGGAACAGCTTTTGGATGGGGCTTAGATGTACGGTTGTCTTGAAATCTTTCTATAACATTAACTATGGGTGTGTTCGAGCAGCTCAATATTACTGCAGTATTGCAGCCATGTTACTTTATTGATGCCCTGAAGCTGATACTTAGGTGATAATATGCTGCAATGATTGCATATTTTATTTTAATGTTGCGAACGATGAGCTTGTGAGTAACATATTGTCAACATTTTATTAACCCTGCTGCCATAACGTACGTCTTCGAGGCATATCGACTTTTTTCTTGTTGATGGGAGATCTCGCAATTACTCTCTAAGCTAACTCATACTGGCATTTATCTCCGTCGTTACTCACAGCCTGGAAGTGATGGTTGATTTTGCAGAGTAGGTTTCGTATTTCATGATATATGGTTATAACATACGCCTGAGAGACGTATCGTTATGAATTAAGGGGTAAAAAATAACGTTATGAAAGCAGGGTTAAACGAAAGCGCGAAATTTTGCCGAAGAACATGATGATCTGTCATAAAAAGTAGCACTGCTACAACCAACGCGGCTCGAACACACCCCATATTTTTTTTTGCGGGACGCTACTGGAATAATTTTTAAAAATTTTTGACAAGCGGCCATGTTTTTCTTCAAACGTACAATACAGACTTACTCACATAAAAAAATTGTCACACCAAACCCTGTAGTCAACTCCAAGTCAACTACTAGTTCTTTATTTTTCAGTGTTCATAGCACTTTTATTAGAGCGTCTCGGGCTTATAGGCAAAAAAAAAAAGACGGCCGTACCTCCCCTCATACAAAGTGTTTTTGAAAAACATTAAAAAAAAAAATTTTTTTGTGGCAAGCCTAGATGTCGCCTAATTACATTTTTCTTCAAATCTTTGGCATTTGTTGTCGGATTTTAATGTTTGACACATAAAATTTTTCGTCTCAAAGAGGAGGTTTTTTCTCAAGAAAGTTCATTGAGCTCAAGCGTTTCGTTGTGGTACCACACTCGACTGAGATGGAAACAAAAGGTGAAGGATGACTTAAACTCCCTTGGGGGTTCCAATTGGCGTCAGTTATCGCTAAAAAGGAATGATTGGCGTGCTCTGATACGAAACGGCAAAAAACCGCTTAGGCGGGCTGTCGTCATTATGATCAAAGCCAAGATTAGAATTTCAGATAAAAAAAGTATCTTTTTTAAGTCAGCTTTTGATTTCATTGAAAATTTGTATAATGTCAGCACTGATCTGGCTTAGAACACCGGTTTCGACCTTAACTGAGGCCTGGACAGCTACGTATGAATGCATGATAAAACCAAACCAAAAACGTAAATAAATTATTATTAATATCTCATAACTAAATTTGATTAGTTAACTAAAACAAGTACCTATAAGTATAGAAATCTGAAGATATTTGGTATTTGAGAAAAGGTTTCCAAAAAGCAAATGATCTTTTTTATTAATTTATACCAATGGTACAATGAACAGCTAGGATGAAAATAAATAATAATAGTTGACTTGGAGTTATATGAATTTCCTACAGGGTTTGGAGACAGAATTTCTTTATGTAAGTATGTAATTCTCTCACAAATATTGTACGATTGAAAAAAACATGGCCGCTTGTCAAAAATTATTTCAGTAGCGTCCCGTATAAAAAAATATGGGGTGTGTTGAATTAAATGTTGACAATCTGTTGCTCATCACAAGCTCATCATTCGCTACATGAAAAGGAAGCATGCAATTATTGTTGCATATTGGGGTCTATCAGCTATTCCGACGGAGCTCCCGGCGGGAGAAAATTTAACAGATCTTGAGGGAATTCCAACGATTTTAAGGGAATTTGACGGTATGTTTCGATAAATTCGATGTTATCTTTATCCACTCTATTACCTTCATTCCTGCCGGGAGCTCCGCCGGAGTAGCTGATATTATCACTTAAGTATCAGCATCAGAGCATTCATAAAGTAACTTGACTGCAATACTGCAGTAATATTGATAATAATATTAACGTTAATAACTTCAAAAACACGCATCTACTAGCTTTCAGTTCTTTTCTTATACACAAACATATTTTCAAAATGCAATTTAACAGTGGGAGCAGTTGCCCCACCAACCCCCTTCTATACATACCAGTTTATTGAATTTTTTTTTTTTTTGTATAATTGCTTACTGAAATTCTGTGCTCCTGATACTTGTCAAATATTAAAAACAACTTATTAGCGTGTGCTTAAATGTTTCCTTAAAATTTATAAAATATTTATTGAATCACCAATTTCGAAAAGCGCTATTTCCAGAAATTTTTCGAGCATGTTTTTTATTATTATGCGTTCCAAATAATTTCCAGTGAAATTTGGTTTTGTAACAAACCGGTTTCGGCGATCTGCCATCTTCAGTGTTTGATTTCGTTCTCGAGAAATCAAATCAACTCAATTTCCAGTGACTTTTATATTAAAAAACTACATCAGCTTTTAAAGGGAAAATTATACAATCTTAAATTGGATTAAAATCTCGTGTTTCAATCATCTCCTGTATTTTAACTCGGCCTGACATAACAGCATCATTGGAGAGCGCTTAGCAGCGCATGAAACAAATAACATTTTGAAAAGTTTGTTACAAATCTAAAGTTTTCAAACAGAAACTAAGACACCAGAGTTGCAGGTGCTTATAATTTCTCACATGTCAAATTGGTTTTTTATTTTCATAGAAAATCTTTCATTGGCGTGCAGAAGCATTTTTGCCACAAAAAAAAATAAATTCTCAAGCTTAATCATTCCGATAGAAAGTGTGGAACTTTTTTTGGCACTCTAATGTTCCCGTATATTTTTGGTAATACATCAAAACTCTCTATGTAAGGTTTGTAATTTTTGAGTTCTTTGGAAAATTAGGTGTGATTTAATGTACTTTTACATATCTTTTGCCCCACAAATCAATCTTTCAACTAACTTATTTCAAACGGCAACGTAAAATAAGAGAAAGATGCATACATTGCGCATTTAAACCTGAAAGAATAATATTGACATACAAGGTTTTGCAGTATGAAAAAAAATTTTCAAACTTTTTTTATCTACATACATACAAATATTGCTACAAACATACATACATTTTTCAAAATTTCATTTTTGTATATCTACCTACACAAATATTCTGTGCTCCTGTTACATTTTTTTTAAATTTCAAAGAAATGAAGCAAATAAATTGGCGAAAATGGCAGATACCACTTAGACATGCATGCGAATTACAGTAGAAATTTCCCGCCTTATTACCCGGGTCTTCAGACCAGTAATCGACTAGTAAAAAGCAACTATTCGACTAGTCGATTAGTGATAATCGAATATTTTTGGAAACGACTAGTCGAAATCGATTATTCGACTAATCGATTTGTCGATTATCAAGAGCCCTAGAAACGCCCCTATGCAAAATGAATAGACGTTAACGAAAAAAAAAAATTTTGTTATTTTTTTTTGATTTGATTATCAACGAAATAATATTTTTTGATAATTACACTGTGCAACAAGATTCTACGTAATTGATGAAACCATTTGGAAATTAAACTTTAGCCCTCCCATATCAAAACCTCATACTCGGTTTTTGGCCTATAGGTCTGGGTTCTTTGTTATTTTTATTCAAAGTTGGTAACCCTGTGTATGAGAAAAGTTGAATAAAACTTGATCAAATGAAGCAATTTTAAATGGATTTTTTTATATATCCCTATTTGTTGGATCGAGGAACTCATTTTTGACATTAATTTTTACCTAAGTCTTACGACAGGTGGCGCTGTTATTCAATATGTCTTATTTTTGATAGTTTTTCATGAAATGAAGCAATTTTAGATTGGTTTTTTTTTGTATATCGCTTTTTTGGATCGAGGAACTCTTTTTTGATATAAACTTAACCCTTTCGCTACATCTTTTTACTACGCTGGCCAAAAAATCCAAATTCTTGTCCAACTATTTGTTTAAGCCCCAGTAACAATAAAAAATAAAATTTTTATAAAATTTTTTTTAATAAGTCTGTTTTTTTACATGTTGCCATATGGCAACAAATATACTGTACGGTAAAGAAAAACTAGGGAATTTTAAGTTTTGAAATTACGAATATAAGTTTATTTTAAAACGGTTTTACATCGAAATTTTAACTTTATCTTTTATATATCTATTATTTATCTATTACATATGTATATATATCTTTTATATATATAAAAATGAATGTATGTATCTACCCCTCTACCTACCAAACCGTCCATAGGATTGAAATAAAACTTTGTCAACTTATTTCTTCCCCTAGCAGAAAGTTAACTGGCATAGTAAAAATATTTTTAAAAGAGCGTGGCACTTCCAATACAAACTGAAATTTTTAAAATGTTTATCTCACACTGCTTGGTCTAGAGCGTTGAAATTTTGTATGAAAGTGAAGTTTCAAGTTGCGGTAGAATTATGTGGTGGGCGTTTATATAAATGGAGGCGTGGCACCTCTCATACAAAAAACTTAATGGTCTGTACATCTTTGCATCTATTTGCCGTAAAATATTGGAGTTTTCTATGAAAGCATTGGAAAAGGAGGAGTAGCACGTCCCATACAAATAAAAATTTGGGCTTATAAAGTGCACATCTCTATCTGGAGGCGTGGACCTCTCATACAAAAAACTTAATGGTCTGTACATCTTCGCATCTATTTGCCGTAAAATATTGGAGTTTTCTATGAAAGCATTGGAAAAGGAGGAGTAGCACGTCCCATACAAATAAAAATTTGGGCTTATAAAGTGCACATCTCTATAGGTGTTTGCTCAAAAAAGCATTGCAATTTGGTATGAAAAAATTAGTTTGACTTGCGGTTATGTGAAAGTGGGCGTTATTGTAAAAGGGCGTGGCATATCTCATAGAAACTGAAAATTATAAAGTGTATGTCTCTGCAGGTGTTTGCTCTAAAGCATTGGTATTTTGTATGAGAAAATTATTTGGAGTTCCGGTAGAATTGTGTAAAAGTAGGAGGTATTGTAAAAGGGGCCTGACACCTTCCATACAAACTGAAACTCTTAAACTGTGTATCTCTGTAAGTCTTTTCTCTAAAGCATTGGAATTCTATTCATTGTTGTCAAATGCTCCTAATATTTCTTCCCTTCAGAATCCTCCAAACCTGACAAGTCAGACTCCCCGAAATTCACCAAAATCATTTCTTTGACTTTGTAGCTTATTTTCCTTGACTTATTTTCAAATTATAATGCGCTAACAATAATAAATCCAAACTCTTCAGGTCTCAATTGCAAATAAATTTCTTCTGCAATCTAGATCAAATTTACACCTTACAGCAAAATTGTTGCCATTTGGCAACACGCAAAGTTATAAAAATCAGTACCGCTTTGTAAACTGTTCGTAAAAAAATATTTTTATGCCAAAGCGTAGATTGAAGATTCTTTTACTTATTTTATACAACTTTTAGTGAAATTATTGTCATAATTTACTAAAAAATGTATATAAGTAAAAGACAAATTTCATAGTAAAATTATGTATTGCAAAGGCCTTTTATGAAAAATTGTATATTATCGATATTTAATGGACGATGATAACTTATTTGATTTTAGTCTACTCTTTAAACATCAATCTTCAACAAAATGTAAGAAAGAAGGTGATATTTTATACACAGGAGTAGCTAGGCCCCTCTAAAGTTGGATGTTGCCATATGGCAACAATATCGCGAAAGGGTTAAACCTAAATCTTACGATAGGTGGCGCTGTCATACAATTTTTGAAATTTTTCATGAAAATTTATATTTTTAGTTTTATTGTCGTAGATCGTAAATGATAGATGTAGAAAGGAACATTACACTATACGGGGGTAGGGGGGTTACTTTTCCCAGCCCCACTCGTAAATCCGCCTATGAATACAGGGTTGAAATATTTATATTTCCCTTTTAAAAACTATATTAATACTATTATTGCATAAAAAACTATCAAAAAAAAAATTTATGACAGCGCCACCTATCGTAAGACTTAAGTAAAAATTAATGTCAAAAATGAGTTGATCGATCCAAAAAAAAGCGATATACAAAAAAAAAAATACAATCTGAAATTGCTTCATTAGCATGAAAAACTATCAAAAATAAGACGAATTGTATGACAGCGCCACCTGTCGTAAAACTTAGGTAAAAATTAATGTCAAAAATGAGTTCCTCGATCCAACAAATAGGGATATACAAAAAACCCATCTAAAATTGCTTCATTTGATCAAGTTTTAATCAACTTTTCTCATACACAGGGTTACCAACTTTGAATAAAAATAACAAAGAACACAGACCTATAGGCCAAAAGCCCAGTATGAGGTCTTGATATGGGAGGGCTAAAGTTTCATCTTCAATTGGTTTCATCAATTACGGAGAGATGACCCCTCATTTTGTGTCACAGTGTTATCGAAAATAAATATTTTGTGATAATTTTTTTTTGATAATTAGGCTGTGTGCCAAACGGTTTAAAAAAGCAAATTTTGACAGAGCGATGGTAAATTCTGACAGTTATCCTGGTGAATATGAACGTCAGAATTTGCCCTAGCCCTGGGGGCTAGGTCAAATTTTGACAATCAATAATGTGAGCACAGGGATGCATGTGCTGTTAAAATTCATATTATTTCACATAAATTTATGTTCACATGCGTTATTTAACACTAAAATATAATATAATGCGAATAATACGCAATATAAATGCATGAAAAACACTTAAAATGACCATTGATTCACAAAGCACCTGCTTTTGCACGTGCTTTTTCCATACGTCAAAATTTACTACTGTCATAATTTAACGTTTCGTTTGGCACAACAAAATGGCAAATACATATTCGTTCACCATAGGAAATTTGTTCACCTCATTTTACTCTGACGAAAAATGTTTTCAATTAGCCTTAACAAAACAAAATTATCTCGTTTATACCTATGGTCAGAATGTTTTCAACAAAGTGTGATTGAATTTGACGTTGCTCTCAGTCGGAACCATGGTATAATGTCAAACAGAAAAAATATTTTAACCCGCTTGAAAAGAATTTTTTCAGTTTATAAACTTTAAGGAAAAAAATTGTAAATTAACTCTTGTTTTGAATTTTCAATATTTAAATTTTACCTTTAATTCAATTGCTCTTCCCTTGACATTTATTATTGACACTCCCAATATGAAAATGTGTACGGGTTTCGTTTGTGAATAAAAAAAAGTAGGAATGTTTTTTCTTTCGTCAAGGCAATGGGAGTAGTAAAATCGAAAAAGCAGGATATAAATTGTAATGAAAATAAAAAATTGCAAAAATGTCGTTTTGTCCATAATTATATTGATTTTATTTATCAGATAGTTGATAAAATATTACTGTAAAAATTACAGATCTTAATATTAAATTCTAGAGGTCTATCATCGCTAGTTTAGATTTCACCAGGGCTGGAACCACTCCAAAAATCGCTTTGGTTCGGTTCAGTGGCTCGACCACTTCCCGAAAATCTGGGTGGTTCGAACCACCTTGAAAAAACTTGAACCAGTTCGTGAACCGGTTCAGGGCTTATACCAACCCAGCCAAAAACCTAAAAAAAAATTTCAAAAATTAAAATAAATATATGTATACATATCGTCGGTACAATGCCAAAGACACGAATGTGCAATTTTGCCCATTTCCAGTTATGTGCACCTGTATGTTCAATTTTGTTCAGAGTATTCAATGCCAAAAGCGCGAACATGCATGCTTATCCCCTCCCTCCCTCCCAGGCCGAACGCATTCCACGAAAGTGTCGGTTGTAAAATTGCCGCAATACCGAAAGCACGAATGTGCTTTTGCCGTTGCAAATTATTTTACCATGATCAAAACAGCTAAACATCTGGTTGAATGAATGTTGAAATGTAAACAAAAAATATGTTAGCATGTGTGTATAACAACAACAAACATCCAATTAACGTATGTGCGAAATTCGTTGACTTGGCAGTGTGAAAATCTGTGCTTTAAATATTCGTGATTTTGGTGATCTTTGTAAAACATGAGTTGCCGAATAGCAAAAATTATGGAAAATTGCCGAAAACTACAGACTGAAGGTAAGAAAATATGTGTAAAATGAAAGGAAAATAACTTTTTATACAAAACGATATTTTTTGCATGCAAAACACTGATTTAAGATTATTTGCTACACTGAAGATCAAATAACGGCACTAATGCAAAACCGCGGATCAGACCTAACAAAGGCTTTGACTGCAAAACGGCGCATATTTCAGACGGCCATTAATGATTAACTTGAACTCACTGTACCTTCTTTTTTTATTAATTGTAATAAACCTATAGTCATACATATGTATTGTTATAATGCAAATCTACTTTTACTTTAACATACTTGTGATGATATAAAAATAATAAGTAGGTATTTGACAAAACATAAAATGTACATTTTTTCATGAAAAATAGAAATTTGGTTTAGGTTAAAATAAATTTGGAAAGTCGTCCAGTAAAGGCGTTAATATCTATCAGTTCGCGGATTTTAAACACTTTATAGCAAAAACAGTTTTCATCATAAAATAATTAACCAATTTGGTAATAAAAAAGGCGAAATGGAAGGTAATCAAAATTAAAAGTACAAACATACTAATATGTAGGTAATAACGTATTTTCACGACCACAACTTACCAGATGACATAGAAATTGTTTCAAACGACTCTGAAAATTGTGATACATTTGGAATGAAAATCTCACCATTCAATGAGGAAATGGATGGTGACACATTATATGACTTTCCGAAAAACCTTGGGATTGACGGTAAAGATCAAAATAACAACTTTAAAATACAAATATTCAATTTATGTAAATTTGATTTGTGTTTATATAAAAATCTGCATCCCAATATGGCTATAAAGCACTTGTGAGTTATTCTATCAGTGATACTGACAGTGAAAGTGGTATTGAAGTAAGTCTACATATCAACAAAGCAATAACTACCCTGCTAGACATGAATGACAGCATCCATCAGTTTTGTAATATTGCCTTTAAGAACGTAATGGTAAATGGTGATTTAAATATAAAGCAGCTGATATTTACATCACGATTTACCATCACCTTTTTAAAGGCCAGATTACAAAACTGATGGATGCTGGCATTCATGTCTAAGAGGTTATATAATTATTAAACAATTGTAACATGCATATTTACCTTAATTGCAGCAACAATGCAGTAAATTTGACCAACACACGTCAACGTCTTGTCGGATTGACAAATGTAACAATCTGACCCCAGCATCACCACGAACACTAGAAGAAGATTTGAGTATTTTTGGTTCATCTTCAGACCTCTATGAACCTTCAAATTCATCAGACATAAAAAATGAGAGCTCAGTAGAAAGTGATGTTGAGGATTCTTCTAATCGTAAAAAGGTTCCAAAAAAAAAGAAAAAAAACGAGAATAGATGGAAGAAAAATGTTAGGAAACTTAAAAGGCTTAAAGGTGAGTCTTACATTGGTCATAGGGGTATCGAGAAACCTTCTCGCCCTATTTTGCCAGTACCTTGTCTCAATAAGCCGAATCATATGTGTGCAACTTCAGTAACCGAGCCCAACCGAATCAGTATTTATAATGATTTTCGCAATTTAAGCTGCATTGACGATCAACGTCAATTTATGTATAAACACATTGAAAAAAATCCCAAAAAACGGACCACAAGAGGTATCGAAAATTCCAGAAGAAACTACACCTGTGTGTATAGACTTACGGTTGATGGAGTTAAACATGTAGTATGTAGAGAGTTTTTTATGGCCACATTGAATGTGACAGATGCCTTCATGAGAAGTGCCGCAGTCAAGCGCTCACCCAATGGCCTTTTGGAGAAAGATAAACGCGGGAAACACCAACCATCAAACAAATTAACACAGAATGTGGAAACATTTATACGAAACCATATTCTAAGCTTTCCAGCTGTAGAATCGCATTACTGTCGGAGATCCAGCAAGAAGAGGTACCTTGACTCATCACTGAACATATCAATAATGTACAGGATGTACAAAGAGTTGTGCAGCACTAAAAATGTCCAAATTGTTTCATTTGAAAAGTATCGCCAGATATTCTCAGAATACAACTTAGGCTTCTTTAAGCCAAAGAAAGACCAATGTAAGAAATGTTTGGAATACGAAAATATGTCCGAAGAAGAGAAAAAGACAGGAGAGGAAGCGTATCAAAAACATCTTCATAGGAAAAATGAAGCTAGAGAAGCCCGCGATGAGGACAAGTTGATATCAAAAGAGAATCCTAAGGTTTTGGCTTTCAATTTCGATTTGCAGGCAGTCTTAACAACGCCCAAAGGATCTGCGGGACAAATATTTTATTTAAGGAAACTAGCTGTGTATAATTTCACCATTTATAATTTGGCAAACCAAAATGTCATGTGCTATCTTTGGGACGAAACAAATGGAAAAAGAGGGGCTAATGAAATCGCGTCCTGTGTATATGATTTTATTATGAGCCATTCTGAGATCGAGGCGGTCCGTATGATGTCTGACGGCTGTGGAGGACAGCAGAAAAATTCAATATTTGCAACTATGTGTCTCCAACTTCTTAAGGATCATCCATTATTGAATTCAATTGATCATCAGTTTTTCGAGACAGGGCACACCGAAATGGAGTGCGACTCCATCCACTCGAAAATAGAGAAAAAATCGAAATATGTACCCGTTTATACCCCAGAGGGGTGGTCGCAACTTATAAGAGATGCACGTATTAGACCACGCCCTTTTGCTGTAAAGTCTTTGACGTTTGATGATTTCTTAGATTTTAAAGGATTTTCAAATAATAATTCTTTCAATATGAACAATATTCCCTGGAGAAAACTCTGCTGTCTTCGGTATATTAAAGAAAATAATTCCGTGAAAGTTCTGTACAAATTAGATTTTGCTGATGTGTTTATTGAAGTAGAATGCCTATCAAGATGCCCTGCCCATCAGCGAGGCAAAATGGAAAGACCTTGATAAAATGTGTAAGGATCTTACAATACCAAAAGCGTACCATGATTTTTACCGTTCCCAAAAAACAAATCACATGGTGAGGGACGCTTTACCGGAACCAGACATTGGTGAAGAGTCAGACGAAGACTAAGCGTAAATGCCTTACCCACTTTTTTTTCTAGAGAAATGTGTTTTTTTTTAGTTTCGTTCAGTCTGCAACTGAAAAAGACTAAACCATGCTATTCTATTTAAGTTTTGTATCTGTAGAGGAGTTAAATGTTTATTCTGTTCAGTTTTTCAAAACGTTGTGTTATGTTTCAATAAAAATGTAAATAACTTTCCTAATATTGTGAGTTTATTTGTTTTAACGAAATATTATATATGCCAAATTTTGCAAAGCCAAAACAACGAATGTGCATTTTTTTGCAAAAAAAATAAAAAAAATTTGCATTTTTCAATTAACATTGCTTAGTGGTTTACAAAAGTAAACCTTCCAATACTGGTTGAAACATACAAAATTAAATCGCTATTTTTAACAAAGTCTTCAAGGTTTGAAACGCGTTTTTCTCAAAACATAAAAAAAGCACATTCGTGGCTTTGGCACTGGACCGACGATATATAAAAGCCTACTAAAATAAAAATTGTTTGGAAATGTCAAAAATAAAACGCTTTGTTATTGAGATCAAATTCATTTATAGATATGTAATATTTATTAATATATCGGCAAAAAGTTATAATAGCATACAATACTGAAAATTATTATTTAGGCCAATTCTAAACAATTTTTCATTTTGCGGATTTTCTCACTCTCATATAATTTGTGAGCAAAAATGTATGAAAAGGTGAAAGGGTTTGCACCGATTCACTAGTGAAAATTTGTTTAGAATTGGCATGATTATGTAAAGAAATATACATATACCCAGCCAGCAAAATTTCCGTAAACGCATCTGGAAATGAAAAAAAATCTGGCAAAAACTGTATATTTTTCCGTTTTCATGCTCCATTTAAAGAACTTTTCCCGAACCTTTTTCCGATTAAAGTGTGCGAACGAAACGTATGTCTGTAAAAGTACAAAAAACTTTCCTAAAACCGAAGCATTCTATCATAATTTTTTGTGTTTTTTTTTCTGATGCGATATTTTGGAATAACTTTTTGATGTTTTTGGGATCACTCTTTTTATAAGCTTTTATTTAGTTTCACCTGACGGCTGTCTGTTATCAAATCTTGCAAGCTAAATTTGATACACTTCCCGGTGTCTGATTGATTTGAAATTCTGCACCCATGTTTAACCCTTATGACAATGCAATATTATAAAAAAAAAATTTCGATAGGTGGCGCGTGGGTCGCTATATTTTCAAAATTCGCATTTATGGTCCGATTTAGCTGAAATTCGTAACATGTATTACTACCATGAAAAGAAATATTTTTATAAAAAAAAATTCCGCTAGGTGGGGCTGAGATAGCGGTAATAAAAACTCAAAATCGTAATTATGGACCGATTTGGCTGATATTTTACGTGTGTGTTAATTAATTAATTTCTAAATGTTAAAAAAAATTGGACCCGCTAGGTGCCGCGTGAGTCACTTTATTTGAGAATTACGAAGGTCTATTTTCAGTGTCGATTAATTCGTTTTTCAACGAACTTCCCGTTGAGGTAGGATCTTGAAATTTTCATCATCGCTTAGTTTTATACCCCAATGCACTATAATAAAAAAATAATTCCGATAGGTGGCGCATGGGTAGAGATATTTGAAAAATTGAATTTACAGAGATTTTGCTTTCGATTTTGAACTAACTCCCCGTTGAGCTGGGGTTTTGAAATTTTCACCATCGATCAGGTTTTACTGACAATGCATTATACAAAAAAAAAATCTAAAATATTGCTTTATTTGCAAAAATCCAATCATCACCCAAGTTTAGCCGTTTTTCCCTATTGCCATAGAAAGAAGATTGGAATTCGCCGCGTGGTGTATTCCAAAAGTATCTTTACTTACCACGCGGTGAATTCCTTTACTCTTATGAGCATTGTCTATTGATATGCAGATGGCGCTGAAGAATACAACATTCGGCTAATTCCTTCACTCTTTTGAGCAATTATGCATAAAAAGTTGGCTCTGCTGATTTTGAATTATTAAATTGAAGAAAAAAGGAAACAGCTAATTATTATTGAAACGCAGTTCTAATTAATTATAAGCTTTCATTTAGTTTCGATTAATTCGTTCTTCAACGAACTTCCCGTTGAGGTAGGATCTTGAAATTTTCATCATCGTTTAGTTTTCTGCCTCCACGCAAAATAACAAAAAAATAATTCCGATAGGTGGCGCACGCGTAGAGATATTCGAAAGTTTTCATTCCAGGAAATTTTGCTTTTGATATTGTACTAACTTGCAGTTAAGATGGGATTTTGCAAATTTTCATCATCGTTCAGGCTTCGCTAACAGTAAAAAAAAAATTAGCTTAATTTCAAAAATCCCATTTATCGTTTAGTTTAGTCTTTATTCCAATATCCCAAAAGTAACTTTATTAACCACGCGGCTTTATTGTAAAAGATTCTATATTTTCTGTTGCTGCTAGCAGCCGATTGATGTCGCTGCGACATTATAGCCTCTTTGCCGCACGGCTTTATAGCGGCGTCACAATCAATGTTTGCCGCAGCATTATGTATTGACAGATGTATTTAGGTAGAGAACGCCACATTGCGCATCACGAGTGACATCTGACATGCAAAAGTTGCCAACTTTCAACTTTGTATGCATGAAAAGCATAAGAAGAAGCATTTTACACTTGGCTCTCATATAGTTGATTGTGTCGCTGTTGCTGTGACGCATAAGTTTGCGTTAAATGCATTTACATACGAAACTTGGTTGTCACGCGGCTTATGATATTGTACCTTTAAAGATAAATTGGCTTTAGTATAATATCAAAAGTTGACTTCAAAGAAATGGATCGGATGAGGAATGTTAAAATAACTAAGTAAAGATTGCATAACTAATTTAAACAATAAATATTTTATATTTAAAATAAATTCAAGAAAAAAGATGTTCTAAGCAAAAGCTTATAGGTATATTTCTTGTTGATAAACCGAACTAAAAAATAAAAAATAAAATTAAAGAAAAAAAAACTTTTTTAAAAATAAGCTTTTATTATTGGTTTATAAAATTAACTAAAAAGTAAAAAATAAATTGACTGTAAAGGAATATAACACTTTATAAGTTCATTGTAACCTTTAAAGATAATTTAGCTTCTTCGTCTGCCACAAAATAATTCCATATTGTACATAATTATATATTTCTAACATTAAAACTTTACACCTAAATTATTAAATTTTCCAGTATATATCACATTCCTAATTTTATTAATAATAAAAGCGTGTTAAATTTTGATGGTATAATTAAGAACATTTAGGGCCTTCTTTTCTATTTGATGGTATAATTAAGAACATTTAGGACCTTCTTTTCTATTTGATGGTATAATTAAGAACATTCAGGACCTTCTTTTCTTGCTATCGAAATTTAACACGCTTTTATTATTAATAAAATTAGGAATGTGATATATACTGGAAAATTTAATAATTTAGATGTAAAGTTTTAATGTTAGAAATATATAATTATGTACAATATGGAATTATTTTGTGGCAGACGAAGAAGCCAAATTATCTTTAAAGGTTACAATGAACTTATAAAGTGTTATATTCCTTTACAGTCAATTTATGTTTTACGTTTTAGTTAATTTTATAAACCAATAATAAAAGCTTATTTTTAAAAAAGTTTTTTTCTTTAATTTTATTATCAGTATAGTTTCCGGACTGTTTTCGGATACGAAAAATTGCGAAACAACGAACCAACAGAAAATCAGTCCAGCAGTATAGTTTTCGGACCGTTTTCGCATACGGAAAACGATGGAAAAATATACGATCGTTAAAAAGTACGTTTCTCTGCTGGCTGGGTATATATGTGGCGGTTATCACTAATAAATGTTATAAAATTATTTAAACATGCATATCTTCACTTTAATATTTAATGCAACGCTTTATATAAGGTTTTAATATTTTGTGCTTTACGCAACACTGCATTTCATATATGTTTCTTTGTTTAATTGTCGATATAAAAGTACCGTAGAATTGTTTTTTTTTCCTCTTTGCGATGGATAACGAATTATGTGGGCAAGACAGCCTGATGGTCACTGGAAGCGATGTAGTCTTTGGCGCTGACCAACTGCGTGGTGGTGATCCACAAAATACAACGCAACAACAGGAGCTCACAGCAGAAACATTCGCTCCAACCCAACATGGAACACCAGTGCTCTTGGGTCATCCCCAGCAGACCACTATTCTACCAAGAGTGCCACAAAGGATTGCACCTCAAACACAACAACACGCCACACAATTACCAATGACCGCAAATCAAGTACCGGTCTTACAGCAACAGTGTCAAAATGCACCCCCACCGTTACCTCAACAGCAGCCTTCGATGCATAATGAATATCATGCACGCATTCCAATGCCACGTCTAACACCTAACGATATGGATGCATGGTTCACCTCAGTAGACTATTGGTTCAGGGCATGTAATATGCGTAGTGATACTCAACGATACTACGACGTTATCGCAACGATGGACCCCCTAACACTACCAACAATTGGGCAAATATGTAGAAACGCCGAAAATCTCCAACGAGTGGCTGCCACGGGCATAGGCATGTATGATTATTTGAAACGCGAACTATTAAAATACTTTGGGGAGAGTCAGCAGCGGAGAATACAGCGATTGCTGGAAGAAATGGTGCTGGGCAGCCAACGACCCAGTCAGTTGTACAACGCTATGCGACGTGTCGCTGGAAGTTCATTTTCCGAAGATGCACTTCGCGCAATGTGGATTCAACGTTTGCCCGAGCTCGTCCGTGCATCTGTAATCGCTCGAGAAGGTCCAATTGACGTACAACTAGCAGTTGCTGATGCTATAATGGAAACAGTCTCTCAACGAAAAGTATGCGCTGTATCCGAAACACGTGCATCGAACGCTCCATCAGCAGAGGTTGCAGCTACACGAGATTACAGGCGCAATTAGCCAATTAAATAAAAAGTTCGACGATTTGAATACTCGTGGACGTAGCAGCCAGCGTAACACTAGACGATTGCGGTAGTGGGCGTAGCAGCAGCAGCAATCATCGTACTCGTACTGCATCAACAAATTCACAGGAATGTTGGTATCACCAAACATTTGGAGACGCAGCAACACGCTGCCGAAGCCCGTGCAGCCGGCGTCAACAACGGGCTGGCAATGAAAGAGCAGACGAGATTGACAACCAACACCCACCTGCGGGGCAGCGAAAGTCTCATGTAGCGCAGGTATCAACCAAATATTTATCGCCGATAAATCATCAAATATCTCATTGACACTGGCGCCGACTTCAGCGGTTTGCCAAAAGTAAGTAATAAAACACCTTTGCAACCGACATCCGTAAAACTCTACGCTGCAAACGGGTCGGAAATTAACACATATGGAATTCTTCGGCGTAATATTAATCTTGGCCTGAGACGAAATTTCGAATGGAAATTCATGGTAGCCGACGTTAACACACCAATCATTGGCAGTGATTTTATTCGTCACTACGATTTAACTATCGACCTGAAGCGCAATAATTTGATAGATAAAACCACTAATCTCGATGTGCCGTGCATTATTAGCAATGGACTAAATGTGCAGATTAAGGCCTTCGATTATAACAAGCCTTTTGCTAACTTATTATTCGAGTTCAAAGATCTCACTGAGAAGACCCGAACGCCGACCTGTCAACACGGATGTCCATCACGTGATAGAGACATCGGCGCAACCAGTTAATGCTCGAGTACGAAAACTCGATCACGTGAAGCTCGCAGCAGCAAAAGCCGAGTTTGAATATTTAATGAGAATCGGGGTATGTCGTCCGTCCAAAAGCAACTGGGCCAGCGCACTCCACATGGTTCGAAAGGCAGATGGCAGTTGGCGACCATGTGGGGACTACCGAGCGCTGAACAAGATTACCGTTCCCGACAGGTACCCGATCCCATTCATACACGATTGCACTGCGATACTCACTGGAAAAACTGTTTTCGGCAGCGCAGACTTTCCAACGGTTAGTGCACGAAACTCTACGCGGATTGGATTTCGTCTTTTCCTATGTAGATGACATATGCATAGCCTCCACAAGAATTTCCGAGCACTCACACCACATTCGATTAGTGTTCGAGCGACTGCGGCAAACAGGTCTTACAATAAACCCTTCAAAGTGTGAGTTTGGCAATACACAGTTGAAGTTTTTGGGCCACCTCATCACAAAACATGGTATTCGTCCTCTACCCGACAAAGTGGATGCCATACTTCGTGTACAGAGACCGACTACAGCCAAAGAATTGAACAGCTTCATCGCGACAGTTAACTTTTATAGAAAATTTTTACCTGGTGCTGCACAGCGCCAAGCACCTTTGCAAATGTTAGTCAACAACAATAAACGCAATGAACGACGCCCTATTAAATGGGATGATGAAGCAGTTCGCGCTTTCGAGGAATGTAAGAAGGACTTAGCAAACGCAGCAACTTTAGCATACCCTACAATCGGCGCTCAGCTACAATTAACTACTGATGCTTCCGACACCGCTGTAGGAGCAGTGCTATACCAGCTGATTGACAACGAGCCACAACCTCTGGGTTATTTTTCACGACGATTATCCGATACTGAGAAGCGGTATTCCACGTACGACAGGGAGCTTTTGGCGATTTACCTAGCCATTAAGCATTTTCAGTTTATGATAGAAGCGAACAACACTACAATTTTTACATATCACAAACCACTGATCTATGCTTTCAATCAGCGTTCAGGTAAAGGTTCACCACGACAAATCCGACATTTGGACTACATAAGCCAGTTCAGTACCGACATACGCCATATTCCTGGTTCAGCTAATCAAACTGCAGACATGCTATCTCGTATCAACATGTTGGAAGCACTTAACAATGCTAACATGGCCTCGGAACAAAAACATGATAGTGATACCAACGCTTTAGGGTAGGAAACATCATTCACTCAAACTAAAACATTTCACTTTACCAGGTACGCAAGATCAATTGCTTTGTGACACATCCACATGTAACATTCGGCCAGTGGTGCCGTACAACTTCCGCAATCAGGTTCTGCATACGCTACATGATCTTGCACACCCAGGTGCAAACACAGCTACAAAGATGGTTACAAACCGTTTCGTGTGGTTAAACATGCGAAAGGATTGTAAGCAGTTCGTTCGCAACCGCAGTAAGATTCAACAGCACAACAGAACACCTCTGGTACGAATGGAAATGCCAGACCAACGATTTGAAGTAGTCCACATGGACATAATTTGACCAATGCCGCTGTGTCACGGTTTTCGCTATTGCTTAACATTCCTAGATCCTTTTTCACGATGGCCTGAAGCCATTCCCTTAGCAGACATTCAGGTTGAAACGGTTTGCCGAGCATTTCTCAACGAATTCGTAGGTCGCTACGGAGTGCCAAAGAAACTTGTCACCGACCAAGGTGCTCAATTTGAGTCAAACATATTCTCGGAGTTGCTTCGTACACTAGGAACACAGCGTGAACGAACGTCGCCATACCACCCACAAACAAATGGTCTGGTGGAGCGATGGCATCGCACATTTAAAACTGCCATTCTCGCTACAGGAAAAGACAATTGGGTAGACAACTTAGGCTTAACACTTCTTGGTCTTCGAAATGCAATAAAAGACGATATTAAGTCATGGCCTTCAGAGATGTTGTTTGGAAAACCAACACGACTTCCCGGAGAATTTTTTACTCAAAGAGAGAGTGTTCAGCCGAACACCGCCTTCGTCGACAAGCTACGAACTCATTTGCAAAATATTCGACCAGTAGAAACATCATGGCATTCTCCAATCACACCATTCGTCAACAGAAATTTAATGGAATCAACACACGTCTACGTCAGAAATGATAGAGTCAAACCGTCCATGACTGTGCCGTACGATGGACCATATGAAATAATAAACAATAAAAAGCAATAAAACATTCACCATCAAAGTAAAAGGTAGAAACGTCGTTGTATCACTTGATCGGCTTAAGCCAGCGTATTTTCTAATCGACGAAACAACTAATAGCGATAGTACTACAAACTTGCCAAGTTGGTACTACCTAGCTTAACAAAGAGAAATCTTGCAAAATGCGAACTAATTTCTGTTTGAATGGCATCTTTAATACGCTCACATACAAAGGTACACACTAGATGAGTTTTTTTCTTCATTCATTTTTCTAAGTTTTCCAGATCCTCCCTCCGAGCACAGATTATGAAAATAGGATGATGTAGAGGAAATATGCAAACAAAAAATTGACTTTTGCAAAAACTGAGAGCGCTCCTCCAAAAACCGCGATTTTTAAAAATATTTTATGATGCACTGAGGGAAATGCATTGAATGTTGTGACAATATCGCTATTGATAGCGACGAGTTTGATGCAATATTCATTCAGAATGAGCGAGTTATCAAATATTATTTGCTCCCAATAAAAAGTAAAATGACATGTCAACCATTTCGAAATTATGTACTATTTTCTATATTTATGGATAGAATGCTAATATATTTGAACGGCACGTCAATATATATGGTCGTGATATGAATTTCTATTGTCGGTATATCCATATCCATATTTACTGCATAGTAATAATGGTAGAGACAGCGCATTAATATATATTGGCGAAATGTAAATTTTTCTGGGACGCATAATCATAATAGTTCAACAATTTTTACTATGGATTTCCTAACAATATTACAACTTGTTGGAGCGTTTTTTTTTTAATTCAAAATTTTTTGAATTTCTTATGATTGAACATTTTTCTAAAAATTTTATAAAATGCCGTAGCCGAATGGTAGAATACTGGGCAAACGTGCCAGAGGAGCAGGGTTCGAATCTTACTGAAACCAGATGTTAAATTATATAAAATTTTGTTTTTTTAAACTATTTAGAATTTATCAATAGTTTATATGGATAACATTTCAATAGTCATCTATCAAAAAAGCATTGATGAAACATCCATATTCATTGATGGGAGAGAATTATCAATTTTTATTTAATGTGATATCAATAATTATGGATGTTCCATCCATAGATTTCCCTCCGTGTGGATTTAGCTCCGTAAACCTATAAATTTATGGTTTTTCGAGAGCAAAAATAGTTTCATCCACTCTTAGGCAGAATAAACCGCTGAAGCGAATGGCATACCCATTTTTTTGGCACGACCTATGAGAAAGTTACAAACTTAGGATTTTTCCGAAATCGGTAATTTTATTAAAATTTAAATACGAGGAGAAATGAGCAGTTAAGTTGAGCATTCAAAAACGTATTGATTGAAAATCCAACAACAGTTAACGAAGTTACTTAAGTTTAAAAAAATTTCAGAATCCGTTTTTATTTTTTAATTTTTGCACTGCGTGTCTGAAATGATTTTAACTTCAAAGTCACAGTACAATACTTTTGGCTTTACTTTATGATAATATAAGCTAAATAAACATATGTCACGCAAAAACTAAAATAACCGACTGAGCCGTTTTTGAGAAAACCGAGATATAACAGCGATTTTTTTAAGTTTTTCGGAAAACTCCATTTCTTGTCACCTATTGGGTAAGACTTTATATTCTGAAAGATAATTAAAACCATATTTTACTTTTAAAATATCTCTCCACTGACTCTTGTGAAATGCAATTATAAGTGCATTTTTTGTTGCTCATACGCCCCGTGGTGTTAGTCATTTAAAAATAGAATTAAAAAGAAGACATTTTTTGTACCACTAACTTAAAGACCTCAAATAATGATAAGGATTTTGCAAAAAACGTTTTAGGCTTCTGCCCAAACAAAGAAGTTATATCGGATTAATCGCTAGCACGGCTCGCCTGCCACGATTTTAACTTCGAAGTCAGAGTACAACACTTTTTGCTTTACTTTATGATAATATAAGCTAAATAAACATGTGTCACGCAAAAACTAAAATAATCTTCAGAGCTGTTTTTGAGAAAACCGCGATATAGCCACGCCCACTTTAAAAAATTTATCAAAAAATCATTATATAATGACACGGGGGATTCACCTATAAAATTATAAAGTTTTAGCCATTTCCGTTACCGAATTATGTGGGCATGGTTGCAGGGCGATTTTATCCAATTTCATCACGTATACTCGCAACGATACTAGTATGCTTTGTGTCAAATTCCATCGTTCTATCGTAATCAGTTTAAAAGTCACGACCAGTAAAATTTTCAAAAATGCCTCCCTTATCATCCGATTTCGCTCATTTTCAATAGCAACCTACCTTGGCCAGAAACTTACCTGTATACAAAATTTAATGCAAATATCTAAATTTTTACTAAAGTTATCGTGTACGCGGGCAAACGGACACACACACGGACATGGCTTAGTGAACTCCTCTTTTCAACCTAAGAACTTTCATATATGGAGCTCTATATCTATCTCGATTATTTTGTGCCGTTACGTAGTACCGTTATGTGGACAAAATTATAATACCCTTGTACTAGTACTAGTACGCTGGGTATAAAAAAACAGATTCTGAAAATTTTTGTAAACTTAATAGCTATGACACTACGTATTTGGAATAGTATTTTCTCTATTTTTTGTATTTATTGTGCGAAAGAAAGGGTCTTATACAATTATCATATTGGTACAAACGGGCAAGCTATGTTAAAAAAATAACGAAAAATAATGGAAATAGAAACCAGACTGTAAAAAAATAAATCAAAAATTTTATATTTTTTGGCACTTGGACGTTTTCCTCTATTTTATGTTAACATTTTTTTGTTTACATTTTTATGTTGAAAGTTTTGTGCGCGAATTTAAATGAAACTCGTTTTGTTTGTGAAAAAAATAAATTCAATGGACATTCAAACATTTTTTTGGTTCATTGTCGTGTGTCTCTTGTGAAAAAAACAGTGCAGAAAAATAAAGCAATTTCAGGTAAGTCTTTGTCTCACTCCTTCGTAGACAAAAAATAATGGCCAAAAATATAAAAAATTAAAGTATAAATACGTAATGTCATATAGCTATAAGTAACTTCGTTAATTGTTGTTGTATTTTCAATCAAAATACGGTTTTGAAAGCTCAACTTAGCTGCCCATTTCTCCTCGTATTTTAATTGTAATAAAACTACCGATTTCGGAAAAATCTTAAGGGATAAATCTGAAAAATTTGAAAAGAAAAACAAGTAAGGAAGTCTAAGTTCGGGTGAACCGAACATTATATACCCAGCGGTAGTTTTCATATGATTTTCGAAATTTTCCATTTCGGAAGTAGGTGTGGTTGGGAAGCGAGTTCGTCCAATTACATCAGGTATACTCCCTATTATGCTAGTATACCTCGTACCAGTTTTATCGTTCTACCGTAATCAGTTTAAAAATTATGACCCGTGAAATTTTCAAATATGCCTGCTTTTAAAAATTTATCAAGAAATTATAATAGAATGACTAGGGGATTCATCCTACCAAACTATATCATGTTAGCCGTTTCCGTTACCGAATTATGTCAATTTAGGTGATTTTCGAAATTTTCGATATCGAAAGTGGGCTTTGGAAAGCGTTTTATACAATTTCATCAGGTATACTCCCAACGATACTAGTATGCTTTGTGCCAAATTTCATCGTTCTATCGTAATCACTTAAACTTAGGGCCTACAAAAAAAGCTCTGAGGCAGGCGAAGAGAGTATCGTGGAGAAATTTCTGCACTGGGGTCGAAAATGTCGACGATACAGCGAGACTTGGACAAGTCCTCCCAAAAACTCAAACAGCCACAAGCTATTTGCGCAAACCTGACGGATCCTGGACCAGCACGGAGAGGGAAACCCTAGAGCTGCTCTTGAATACGCACTTCCCAGGGAACTCGCATGAGGAGCCCTTACCTACAACAAACCTGGCCGTATACATTCCCATCACGGAGGAAAAGGTTAGGTGGGCGGTTAAAAGCTTCGAACCGTTCAAGGCTGCCGGGCCAGACGGGATTATTTCCGCACAACTCATAAACACGCTGGAGACATCAGCCAAATGGCTGGTATTTCTCTGTACAGCCTGCCTGGGTCTTAGCTACATTCTATGCTCCTGGAGAAGTGCCACGGTAGTGTTTATTCCTAAGGCGGGGAAGGCGTATCATTACGAGCCCAAGGACTATAGGCCGACCAGTCGCTCATCCTTTGTGCTCAAAAGCTTCGAGAGGATAATAAATGACTACCGCTCCTCTACTATTGATAGCAACCTTATCTCTAGCTATCAGCATGCATACACCAAAGGGAAATCTACAGAAACTGCGTGTCATATGCAGACGACTTAGCTATAGTGTATAGGGGCAAATTCCCACAAACCCTGTGCGACTTGTTGCAAGTAGCACTGCGAGAGGTTTCCACATGGTGCTCGCGCTGCGGACTGAGCATCAACCCGGGAAAAGTAGAACTGGTCCTTTTCACCAACCGCTATAAGATACCACCGTTAATACTACCAATACTGAATGACGTGCGCCTGAACTTGGCTGACAAAGCCAAGTTCTTAGGCACAGTTCTGGATAGGAAACTAACCTGGAAGGAGAATGTTCTTCAGCGCCAGAAGAACTAATCATGCTCTATGGAGTTGTGGTATGGTGGCCTGCGCTAAGCAAGGCAACAAACCTTAATCTGTTAGGTAAAGTACACAGATCTTGCATGATCTGTATAAGCGGTGCGTTAAGAACAACGCCTTATGAAGCTCTCCAGGCCATTCTTGGCATTTTGCCACTCGATCTGGAAGGGCACCGGGTAGCAGCATTATCGGCTCTGCGTCTAAGGGAAACGTCTGGCTGGGGCGCAAGCACTACTGGACACGCCAGTATTTTGGGATCCTATAGCTTTCTTCCGCTGAGCACAGATCGTTGTGCGACCACAACAGTCGGAGATAGCGGTTTTAAAATAAACATTCCCAGCAGGGAGGAATGGGAGAGCACGGATCGGAGTCCCGATGATAATGGCTCGACGTTAGACGGCAGAGTTGGAAGGAGGGGTTTATTCAAAGGATCTGAACCTTGAGCTCTCCTTCAGACTACCTGATCACTGCAGTGTCTTCCAGGCTGAAATTTCAGCAATCATGGACGCCGCGACTTGGATAGGCCAACACACTAGCAGACAGGACATTTTTATTTTCAGCGACAGCCAAGCGGCCATCAAATCCCTTGGCTCTTACTCGTTCAACTCTGAACTGACACTTAGCTGTCGTCGATCTCTACAAGAGATGGCCCAACAGAACCGCGTGAACCTCACATGGGTCCCGGGGCATAGGGACATTGAGGGAAATTGTAGGGCAGACGAACTTGCGAGGCAGGGCACGACCAAGCCGGTTCTTCGGGATAAAGAGCGCTTAGGTATGCCGTTTGCCACATGCAAGCTAATGCTGAAAGAGTACACACTCCGCCAAGCCAACGAAAGATGGCTGCTATCTCCAGGATGCCGGATATCCCAAGAAACCTGGCCGAAATGGGATCATAAAAGATCAAGACAAATTTATGTCCTAAGGAGAAGAGAAATCTCCATATTAATAGGAGTATTAACTGGGCACTGCCTTATTGGTAGGCACGCAGAAAGACTAGGTGTGCCCTACCGACGATGCTGTAGGAGTTGTAAGGATGATGAGGAGGAGGAAACGGTGGAGCACCTCATCTGCAACTGCCCGGCTTTAAGTGGCACGAGAATGCGCTTTTTGGGAGTTCCCATCCTGGTTAGCCTACGCCAGATCACGGAGCTGGACATAAAGGCCATCAGGTCCTTCATCAAGGCAACTAAATGGTTCGAGGAGGAGTAACGGTGTCGGTTTAGGAACGTCAGTCCCGGGATTATGCTATGTGGTGAATCTCGATAATTCCTTTTTTTCTTTATTTGAAAGATGTTTGTTTTGCCTTTCAAACAAGCAAAATGGTTTGAAAATCGACCGAAAAATAACAAATTACACTGGATCACAAATTCCAACTTTTTTTCTGCACCAGAGACGCCATAGTGAAATTCCTATGTAAAATCACCTCCTAATTCCGAAAATCAAAGTTATTTTTACTTGAATCGTACCGTTTTTGAGATATTTACGATTTACCGTTATTTCAAAAAACAAAAAAGATGGCTCCACTTAATCGTGTATATCTCAAGAACAAATTGAGCTATTCGAAAACGGTTTGAAAAATTTGAAAGCTTATAAAATTTACTATAATCAGTACATACAACACTTTTTGCTAGGTCCTGCAGATTCAAACATATTGAACAATCATTACGGATTTTTTAAATTTTTTTTGTAAAAATATAAAAAAATTTGTACTTTGCGAGGAAGCATCTCGAAAACTTTTTGTTTTTTTAGCAGATATTTCCCCCCCTCCTCCCCTAAGCTCTGTTTTATTACAAAAAAAAAAACAAGCTATCAGTGAACAAAATCGATGAACTAATACAAAAGTTATAAGCATTCAAGTAAATATATCCATTTAATACTTAAGTACCCTACAAATAATAGCATATGTACATATGGTTCTGTCTTAACTCTATGATCTTATTTTATAATTGAAAAAGTTATGTGTCTTGTTTTGACGCTTATTTAGATTAGGATCGGTTTCTCTTATGAGAAACCAACAGTAATCGCCCATCATAGCGACATCCCAGAATTCTTGATACCGACTTTCAATCACTTTCATTTGCTGGTGAAACCTTTCGCCATGCTCGTCACTTTCGTCGCCAAGATTTTGCGGGAAAAAATTTAAGTGGGAGTGTAAGAAATGAATTTTTAAAGACATATTTACTCCTGAAAGAAAATAAAAAAGTAAATTAGATAAATACATAAGTGACACATTAGTATATAATTTTCTTAGGCTGGATTTATCTTTCAATTCAGAACAAATTTTTTGTTTATATTTTTCCCGTTCTTGTTTGTTCGGAACTGGACGATGAATTCAGATTTATGGCTATATATTCTCATGTAAATTTATGTAATATATAATTTATTATAATATGTTTTTTTATTTACCCATTTCCGCATAGTTTTTGATTAAGTCGTTCACTATCATCTCGTAGTTAGGACTTTTGTGTTTGTCTAAAAAAGAAGTAACGACCATTTCAAAAGAATCCCACGCTGCTGCCTCCACTGGTGACAATAGTTATTTGAAATGGTTATTGGTCATCATTTTCCTTATTTGCGGTCCCACAAAAATCCCTTCCTTTATTTTTGCTTCTGAAATCTCTGGGAAGATTGTCTTCAAATGATGAAAAGCTTCGCCTTCTTTGTCCAAAGCCTTCACAAAGTTTTTGATAAGGCCGAGCTTGATGTGGAGCGGAGGTAGAATTATTTTTTCCTTCTTTATAAGTGGATAGTATTTTATGTTATCTACCCCAACTTGAAACTCGATTCGTTCTGGCCAATCCTTTATGATGTAGTGGTCTTGACGAGCTCGGCTATCCCATTTGCATAGAAAGCAACAGTATTTTGTGTATCCCTTTTGTAGACCACATAGCATTCCAACGACTTTAAGATCGGCACATATTTTCCAATCATGTTCTTCGTATTTGATTAACTTGAGCAATTTTTGCATTATCTCATATCTTTCCTTCGTATTTACTGCATGCGCGATCGGGATAGATTGCTTTTGGTTGCCAATATGTAATAATACGGCCTTTAAACTTAATTTATTGCCGTCTATGAACAATCGCCACTCTTTGGAATCATATGGTTCACCAAATTGTTTGAATAGACCAGCAATGTCTTTGCAGTAACAAACACTGTCCTCCTTCGTATAGTACTTGGAAAATTCTTCGTGACGAGTTCTATAATATGTTACCTTAACATCGGATGAAACAAATTTAAATTGTTGCATTCGAGAGGCGTGTAGTTCGGCCTTTTCCTTTGACAATTCCAAATCCCTTATCCAATCATTGAGTTGTGCTTGTGACAAAGAATTTCTTTCGTTTTCCGTTTGAAATTCAGTACAACATGATGCCGCGTAATCAGATACTACTGTTGACAATGAAACTGGAGCCGGAACTAAAGTTAAATTTGATTCTGGCAATGTCGCTTCTGTTGAAATTAGTTCTGGTAATGACACTGTAGATACGCTCGCATAGGTTACTTTTCTGGACTTTCCAACCCCAAGTACTTTTGTAGTACAAATATAGCAGTCCGTTGAATGACAAGTTGGTTCCCTCCACTTCATTGGTGTAATAAATTTCACACGTCGCCTAAATAGATAGTTTCAGAAATTAGTCAGCTATGCATTAAAAGGGAACAAATTCCTAATTTTTACAACGTACCTTTTTGTTCCGGTTTCCGAAGAAATCAATTCGACTCGGCATGTGGTGCACACAGTGTTCGGTGTCAATGGTTTTTCATTGTTTTTAGGCTCAATTCCAAAACACTTATAGTATGTAACTTTCAAAGGATTTGAAAACACACGTCTCATACTTTTAACAATAAATTGACCGCAGATGAAACAGAACATATCTGGATCATTTGTACAATCAAACTCTCGCGCCCTTTTACTCATTTTTTATTTTTAAGTAAATGACGGGTTATAAACTGCAATTATAAACTGAACAGTATCCGGCGAGCCTGGCAGATATTATGAAGGAACAAGGCGCATGTACTCTTATTTATACTTAGATCCAGTAAAAATTCAAGCCTACGTAAACAAAAAGGTTCCCTAGTTCTACAAAGAAAACACTACCTGCCTCAAAAATATGCTCTTGTTTAAATTGTACCTAGGTTTGAGAAAACGACACTAACAGCTTTTCGTATCTAATAACTTTTCGAAAATCTACCTGCTAACTAACTGATATACGAATACTAACACATATGTACCAGTAGGGTACTTAAGCATTAAATGGATATATTTACTTGAATGCTTATAACTTTTGTATTAGTTAATCGATTTTGTTCACTGATAGCTTGTTTTTTTTTTTAATAAAACAGAGCTTAGAGGGGGGGGGGGGGGGGAAATATCTGCTAAAAAACAAAAAGTTTTCGAGATGCTTCCTCGCAAAGTACAAATTTTTTTATATTTTTACAAAAAAAATTTAACAAATCCGTAATGATTGTTCAATATGTTTGAACCTGCAGGACCTAGCAAAAAGTGTTGTATGTACTGATTATAGTAAATTTTATAAGCTTTAAAATTTTTCAAACCGTTTTCGAATAGCTCAGTTTGTTCTTGAGATATACACGATTAAGTGGAGCCATCTTTTTTGTTTTTTGAAATAACGGTAAATCGTAAATATCTCAAAAACGGTACCATTCAAGTAAAAATAACCTTGATTTCGGAATTAGGAGGTGATTTTACATAGGAATTTCACTATGGCGTCTCTGGTGCATTTTGGCTGTAAACCAGTGTTATTGGTCATCCCTTCCAAAAGAATTTGGAATTTTTTCAGAAAAAAATGTTTGCGCCATACAAAATATATAAAAAAATCCACTTTTTTGCATGTTTTTCTTGTAATAATACACCGAGAAAAAGTGATTATACCTTGAAAACTATAGCAACTATAACAAAAACTCTAAAGGTTCATTCCATTTCAAGGCAACCGGTCCGCGCGGGACATGATTTTTGATTTCGATGAAATTTTAATATGTTGTTCTTTGGTCAAAATAAAGAAACACGTGTCTTTTTTTTCGAAAAAATTTTTTTTTCGGATTTATCGGCAGTTGAAATCGTTAAAATGCAATGAACATTTTTTCGGCCATTTTTTCAAATGCCAATAACTTTGTCAAAAATTAACCGAATCTTCTAATGTTTGAAGTTAACTTCTTAGGCGGAGATATGAAGTTTTGATTGAGAGTAAAATTTGAGAAAATGGATGACGATGAAACGGAAGTTAATGCACTGAAATAGAAATTGTAGCCGACTTTCAGTCGTATATTGCAGACTTTCAGGCGTAGGCGTTTTTCTTATATCTCGGGAACCGCTCACCCGATTTGGATAAAATTTTTCATTATAGATAGTATGATTCATTCTAAGATTATATGCGTGGGTGTTGCCACTTGGGGCGGTCACAGGGTTGCCACTTACCTAAATTTTTTTTTTTAAATATTGAGCAAGATATGCCAATATTGGTATCAAGTGAAAGGTATTTGCGACCGTGTTCCAAATATTTAAATTTCAAGCAGGCTTGCCACCTAGTCTTCCTATCTTTCTTCGTACAACTCCCTTTCCTATCTCCCTCCCTTTTGCTCTTCATTGACCTCTTTCCTTCTAACACGCCCCTCTTCCTCTATATCCCATTCGTATTGGCCCCTGTTAATTTAGGCCTAATTCTACCCATGTACCAAATTTTAAGGAAAACGCACCTTATATAAGATATTTTCGAATGGATCGTTTCCCTGGTCCAGTTCCCGGAAGTAAGATATTGAGAATCTAAACCATTCTCGAATACATCCTATTCATATTTCGTTATTTCTGAACTTAAGAAGTTAACTTCTTTCATGTGTACTGGCTACACGCGGTTTTTTTTTTTAAATGTTCGTTATTACTATCACTTTTATATAAATTTATAAAAAATAGAATATAGTTTAAAAGTTTATTTTTTCAGTATTTAGTAAAAATTTATGACTTTTTCAAAAATTAATATCTCAAAAAAGGTTATTTTTTTTTTTATTTTTTCTATAATGAGTCAACAGTCTATATTTCAACTTGGCATATATTGACGCAATGCATATCACATATTCACTTTTGATGTAGTCCTTATCCTTCATATTTTGGAAAAGTTGAGGAGCACCCTAATTGGGATTAGAGCACTTAATTAGCACATAATTTCAGTATATTCAGTTTTGATGTAGTCCTCACCCTTCACTGTTAACGCACAGTGCGTATTTTGGAAAAAGATGAGGAGCACCCTAATTGGGATTAGAGCACTTAATTAGCACATAAAGAGCACATACTTACTTACTTAAAATAGCCTTTAACCGCCTAGGTGATTTTGGCCGTCCAACATGTTACGCCAGTCGGCTCTTTGGTGAGCCAACTGGCGCCAATTAGAGACACCGCGTGCTCGCAGGTCTGCCCCTACTTGGTCCTGCCATCGAAGTGGTGGTCTTCCTCTTCCTCTACTTCCACAGGCGGGTGCCGATAAAAAATACCTTCTGGGCCGAAGCGTCTTCGTTCATTCGCACCACGTGTCCTAGCCAGCGGAGCCGCTGGGTTTTAATTCGCTGAACTATGTCCACGTCTGCGTAAAGCTCATACTTATATCTTCTTCGGTACTCGCCGTCGCCAACTTTTAGGGGTCCATAAATCTTTCGAAGAATTTTTCTCTCGAATACTCCCAAAGCCGCCTCATCAGATGCTGTCAGTGTCCATGCTTCTGCACCATATAGCAGGAAGGGTACGATAAGTGACTTATAGAGTGTTGTTTTTGTTCGTCGAGAGAGGACTTTACTTCTAAATTGCCTACTCAGCCCAAAGTAGCATTTGTTTGCAAGAGTTATCCTTCTATGGATTTCCAGGCTTACATTGTTGTTGGTAGTAATGCTGCTTCCCAGGTATACAAAGTCCCTTACTATCACAAAATTATGGCTGCCAACAGTGGCGTGGTGCCAAGGCGCGAATGCGCTGACTCTTTTCTTGATGCCAGCAGGTAGTTCGTTTTACCGTCGTTTACCACCAAACCCATTTTTTCCGCTTCCTTTTCTAATTTGGAGTACGCAGAAGTTACGGCGCGGTTGTTGAGGCCAATGATGTCGATGTCGTCGGCATACGCCAACAGTTGTACGCTCTTGTAATATATTGTTCCATCGCTGTTAAGTTCTGCAGCTTGTATTATTTTCTCCAGCATCAAATTAAAGAAATCGCACGATAGGGGGTCGCCCTGCCTGAAACCTCGTTTAGTTTCGAACGGCTCGGAGAGGTCCTTCCCGATTCTGACCGAGCTGGTGGTGTTGTTCAGCGTCATTTTGCACAGCCATATAAGTTTTGCTAGGAAACCAAAATCAGACATAGCGGCATGTAGGCAACTCCTTTTCGTGCTGTCGAATGCGGCTTTAAAATCAACAAAGAGATGGTGTGTGTCGATCCTTTTCTCACGGGTTTTTTTTCCAAGATTTGGGGTAGTGTAAAAATTTGTTCGATGGTAGATTTACCAGGTCTGAAGCCACACTGATAAGGTCCAATCAGTCGGTTTACGTCAGGCTTCAGTCTTTCGCACAAAACGCTTGATAGGACCTTATATGCGGTACTCAAAAGGCTGATACCACGATAGTTGGCGCAGTTTGCGGGATCACCCTTCTTATGGATTGGGCAGAGAACACTTAGGTTCCAATCTTCAGGCATGCATTCATCCGCCTTTATTCTGCAAAAGAGCTGGTGCATGTACCTTACCAGCTCGTCGCCGCCGCATTTGAATAGTTCAGCGGGCAGGCCATCAGCACCCGCCGCTTTATTGTTTTTTAGATATAGCTATTCGCACCTCGTTATAGTCGGGTTGTGGAACTTCGATTCCATCGTCTTCGATTGTGGAGTCGGGTTCGTCCTCTTCTCTGGATTTTTGCTCTGTTCCTCCGTTTAGAAGGGCAGAGAAGTGATCCCTCCATAACCCTAGTACTCTCTGAACATCTGGCACCAGGTCTCCGTTGTCATTTTTACAGGAGTTTGCCCCGGGGTTAAAACCTTCCGTCATTTGTCGTATTCTTTGATAAAATTTTCGGGCGTTGCTTGTGGTGGCTAGCATATCAAGCTCTTCGATTTCACGCTTTTCCGTTTCCCTTTTCTTCGCCCGGATAAGCCGTCTCGCTTCCCTCTTCATCTCGCGGTAGTGTTCACACACGCTCCTCGTTGCATTCGCATTTAACGTTGCCTTATAGGCGTCGTCCTTTCTTTTCATTGCGTCTGTGCACTCTCTATCATCGTACCAGCTGTTTTTTCGCATTAAGCCCTATATACACTTCTTTTTGACCGTGAACGCGGGTGAGCGTGAACAATTTTCTTTTGTGTAATATGTTGATAGTGCTCCACTTTTCCAAAAAAAATCATGTGTAAGTGAATAAACAACTAAAATATCTCTGATATTAGTGCATTTAAACTTAAGTGAAAGTTTTAAATATGCTTTGAAATGCTTATTTTGTGTGCGATCGCAAAGTTACACAAACCCTTCGCAGGTGAGTGTTGAAATTTGGCAATTACTACGCCAAACTTTTGATTTTATTTTTATTTTTTGGAGAATTTAACTAATTTGACAGATGTGCGTGAACGCACAAATTAATTGGTTTGGAATTCTTTTCCTTTGCGTGCTCAATAGAAAGTCTCCACTTATTCACGCTCACGTTCACACGGAACTGTATGAGGGTCTTTAGCCGGAATCCAATTACTTCTTCGGCTGCGGTACGAAGTGATCCGGAGATATGTTCCCACTGCTCGTGCACTCCGCTGGGTTGAATTGTGCTCTCAGAGAGCAGGAGTGCGAGTAGTTCTGCGAAATTATTGGCTGTCTGTTGTGACTGCAGCTTTTCGACGTCCAGCTTCCCTTGCGTTTTTTGTGGTGCCTCTTTCGTTGTACTAAGGCGAGTACGAATCTTGGGTGCTACCAAGTAGTGATCGGAGTCGATGTTTGGACCCCGCATCGTACGTACGTCCATAACGCTGGAAGCATGCCGTCCGTCTATCACAAAGTGATCGATCTGATTCGTGTTTTCCGATCTGGTGATAGCCATGTCGGCGAAGTCGATCGGCCTGTATCCATTCGGCGAAGTCTCTTCATTGAGGCTGAGCTTTACGACAGTGGGGCCAAATACACCCTCTTTACCCACCCTGGCGTTAAACTCGCCAAGCACGACTTCGATATCATGACGGGGGCAGCGCTCATAGGTTTTTTCTAATTTCACGCAGAATGCATCTTTTTCCACGTCGTCCTTGTCCTCAGTCGGTGCGTGCGCACAGATAAACGATGTGTTGAAAAATCGTAGTTTTATTCGGATTGTGGCGAGACGCTCGTACACGGCTGTGAAAGACACTACCTGTTTCAGAAGTCTCTTTCCTACCACAAAACCGACGCCGAGTCTGCGCTCATTAGTGTGGCCGCTCCAGTAGACATTGCAGGTTTGGATGGTCTTCGTTTCACGTATTGCCGGTTCTGCGAGAACGGTATTTGTACTTGTACATTACCCTTCGTACCGAAACGACCCGGGTTTTTTTTTTTATAATAACTCGGCCAAGAGCAATACACCCCGAAGTGACCCTGTCTAACGCGTCACGATTCCCCCACCTAATATTTTCATCCCCGGAACAGCCCCTTGCAGCACGGCTGCTCCTCATTCCCTTGACCCGGGCTGGCGTTGAGCCAAATCCTGGCCCAGGAGAATGGTTCTGCTGAGTTTGCTCAGCAGAACATGTGAGTTCCCGGCTGTAGCTCGTGCCCTAGTGCGCCAACATCTCAAGCATCCACCCATAGCTACTTTCTTCGTAGTACATCTGTCGATGCTATAAGCACTACCGAGCTTCAGCCCTTGTCTCTGAACCCTTTACTAACTTCTTCCGGCACTAGCACGAATGTGAGTCAAGTCCATCAACTTCTAGTCCCTCACTCTTCGTGCACTGTATGTCGGCATAGGATATATGCGTCTGTGGCATCGGTCAAGTGCAACTCCTGCCTAGGCCGATGTCACCTACGCATATGTTCTGGGCTCGCAATCACAAATCTCTGGACTGATGTGTTCGTCGCGCCTTGCTGTCGAGTTGCGCAGCCCTCAACGCCGACGGATGTACACTCATCTTATAATGAACGAAATCCGCCGGCTTCAGGACTGCGACGGAGATCACGATCGCGACCTAGCCTACCACTATCTAGGCATACACATCATTCTCTAACTCCCAGAGTGGCCATTGCCTCTCCTTTGCAATTTAAATTGTTGCAATTTAATTGCAACGGCCTGACCGGCAAGATAGCACATTCATGCAGCTACATAAAATCAAAATTGCTGCAATCCAGGAGACAAAACTTGGCCCCCACTCGAATCTCCGTGCGAGTGGAGGCTACCACGTTCTCCGGCATGACAGCACGGACGGCGGGGGCGGTCTCGCGTTCCTTGTTTACCATACAGTGCAGTATAGAGAATTTGATATCAACACCGACCAAAGAGACTTACCCTTAGAGTGTCGAAGGAAATTTAACGATGAGCTGTAAGAACTTTACGCAGACCTGACCATAGTCCAGCGGATTAAAGCCCAAAGGCTCCGCTGGTTAGGACATGTTATGCGAATGGACAAAGAAGCTCCAGCACAGAAGGTTTTCCTATCGACTTCGGCAGCAGAAGAAGGGGGAGGCCTCGACTGATATGGAAACAAGAAGTGGAGGGCGACTTGAACTCCCTTGGGGTTTCCAATTGGCGCCAGTTATCGCTAAAAAGGAATGACTGGCGTGCTTTGATACGAAAATCGCTTAGGCGGTTATGCGTCAATATATGACGCAAGCCAAGATTAGAAAAGATAGAAACTTCTGCACCTGATATTGAAAGAAAATTATATGTTCAATGGCTAAATAAAATCTGCCAAGTCCAAAAAATATATGGAAAGCTGCTTACTCCATAGATTGGAATACAAAATAAAATTATGAAAATCAAGTGACGGCGATTCAAAGAATCTGAACCTTGAGAAAAAATAGATGTAACAGCCACTTTGCCTTGTCGTAAATTAATAACAAACAAAGGCAATAGGGGGACTTATCAAAGCTTATAAACACCTTATAAAGCGTGTAAACGTATAAATTTATCAAGTGTGTAAATGAACTGTCAAAATTTGTATGGAACGCTGTTTACACAAATTTGATAAACTTCCGCGTCGATTTTGGTGTGTAAAAGAGTGCGTAAATTTATACAATGCAATGACGACGTTCGACATGTAATTTTTTTAATGCATTCAATGCACACTGGACAAAAAGAGAAGAATATGCTGAAAATGGGTGGAAAATTACTTTTTAATGAGAATTTCGAAATAAAAAGTTTTTGTTTGACAACAAGTACACATACATTTATATAGGGCGTTCATCTAACTGAGCTGATAAATGTATAAACTTACGCATTTCGTAAACTTATAAGAGTTGATGAATCCCCTTAATGTAAATAGGTACTTACGACAGAACTGATTTTGTTCTAGCTTCATAACTGTATGTTTCGTAGCAATTAAATGTGTCATAGTAAATACATAATCGAAAATCATGGGTCTCTTACGTCAAGAAAATTAAAGAAGGAGACTAATTAAGTACATTCTAAAGTTTAGAACCTAAAAAGTAAAATTTTTTTGTGGCCTCAATACAATTTCTTAATTCTCATTTCCCAAACCTGCCTCTCTCTCATTAAAAACATGAGGTTCTGGATCTGTATTTGCATTTCTTTTAAAGTTTTAACGGTCGATTTAAATATTTTTACGCATAAACTTTCATAAATGAAGGCGTTTCTAAAAAGTACATTGGTAAAAAAATACCTAATTAATCAAAGGTTTTCTAAATCATCATTATATGCAAAATACTTTTGTGACACACTGTGTGTCTAAATGTGACAATCAAAGGTCATCTTTACAGTTTTTAAGTTGCAAAACAACATACGACAAATTCAAAATACACTCGACACCTTGTCTATCCACATCTACACCTCCCACCAGCTTCATTAGGAGGTACATAAGGGAAAGGTGTTGACAAACATGAAATTCGTGTGAATTCCGACATGGTATGACAATTTTTCTCCAAAGCAAACACAAAACAGAAAGTAAAAAGCAATTGAATAATAAGCGCTATGGAATGAAAACAATAAAACAAAGGCAGAAAATCTTGATATAAAATACAAATCAGTGATAAAAACTCATTCGTGTTGCCGCGTGCTGCATAAATATGTAGAACAATACCAAATCTGAAATGAGCCTGGTAGTATTGAAAATGTCAGGCAAGATTAAGAGATATCCGTTTACTTACTGTAAAATATGCTATGTATTTAAAATTCTCTTCAAATTAGGTTAAGAAAACTAAGCTGACCAGACGTCCTCCTTTGTGGAGAATTGTCCTCCGAAAAATTTGTGCTCCTTTTTGACGATTTTTTCCTCCTTTTTCGGCGTGATAGTTAAAATGTTGTTGAAAAAATGCGCCTACCTATCGTTTTTGTTTATGCAATATTTGAGACAATATTTTGACTAAATAACACAGTGCAACACGAAAAAATACCTGGAAAAGAGAACTGCGTATAAGAAATTTGCCGGACACCTCGAAAATCCCGAGTTAGGGGTCGAAAACCGGTTTTTCAACCCGGCTTCAAATTTTTCTTGATCCCGATATAGGAGATCCCAGTGGGAAAACGTAATATATAGCAATGCATAAAGTAATGTATAGCTCCTATAGACTATACATGAAAACATGCATGAATTTTTCTGCAGCGATGTCATAGGAAAAGTAATGTGTCGCTCGCCCACAAACTGAAGCGACAAGTTTACATTAATTTTTATATTACTTTTTATAAATGAAAATATGCATTACCTTTCCTGAATGAAAATATGCACTACAAGGGATACATTAAATCTTGCATTGCCTATCTTGAATGAAGGCACATATTAAATTTTGCATAACATTTTATAAATTTCCTTGTGGAGTAACAAGGACATTAAGACACAGTGAAGCTCTACAGCGGGGGAAGAGTTAAGGTCCTATTTTAAATGTTTGAATGACGAACTCGTCATTTGCTAAGACCAAGACGAGTGCACACAAAAAAATAACATAAAAAAAAAAACTAATCAAAACCAAACAGGTAACGGCACCAGGGGCGAACAGTCCAGTAGACTTCTGAAAAGCCCAGCAGCAGCAGAGAAAGAGATGAAGATTTAAAAAACGAACAGCAGTTTCCAAATATGTAAATTTAAATTGTATTTATTTTTTCTGTTTGAAAGTTTTGTATTTTTTTTTTTTTGAAGTTTAAAATTTTTTACAAAGCCTGCTTCTGTGAGAAGCAAATTTTCAAACTACAAAATAGAGCGACACATTACTCCCTTGTTGTTGTTGTAACGAAGCGTAGCCCTGCCCAGCGTGTACTTTTCCTTAACCTAAACTGTCATCAATTTCTTCTAACGGGAGTCCTAGGAAACTTGCAGTTTCAACAGGGTTGGACCAGAGGGAGATGGGTGTTAGAAGAGTGGGCTCCGAAGAGCAGATAAATAAATGGTTGGTATTATGGGGTGACGAGCCGCATGCCGGACATTCATTCGGCACGTCAAGGTCTAGTCTGGATAAGTAGGAGTTTAACCTGCTACAGTATCCAGAGCGTAATTGAGCCAGAGTGACCCTTGTCTCTCGAGGAAGATGACGCTCCTCAGCCGCGACGCGAGGTGGTTTGGCGTGCAAAACGGCGTTCAGTGGACAGAGCGAGACATAATACGCAACGGACGTGTCATGGATGTGCTTCAGGGCCTGCGTATGTACCTTTGGATCAAACGGCGAAAGTGTGAGGTGCCGGATCTCATCAAAATGCTCACGTAGATGTGCCCTTACGGTCCTAGGAGGTGGCTCATACTCAAGCAGTAGTCTGTTGGGATGTTGTGGTTTGCAACAGTTCAACAGGTACTGCTTGTTTAGCATTTCATTGTGCTCCAAAACTGGGAGCATTTCCACCTCATGATGTAAATGATGTTTTGGAGACATAAGGACGCATCCCGTGGCGGTTCTGAGTGCGGTATTTTGGCAGGCCTGCAGTCTTTTCCAATGAACCTCAGCAAGCCCCGGCGACCATATCGGCGACGCGTAATTCAGGATCGGCCGACCAATTGCTTTATAGGTTGCCAGCAACGTTTCTTTGTCTTTACCCCAAGTGCTGCCGGCTAGCGACTTGAGAATTTTGTTGCGGCTTTGTAGCTTAGAGACAATTGCGGTTGAATGAGCAGCGAATTTGTGCATGGGGTCGAAAGTTACCCCTAAGATTTTGGGGTGAGAGACAGTAGGTAATTTTTGATCGCCTACGTAGATTTCTAACTCCATGCCAACTTGCGCCGTCCAGGTCGTGAATAGTGTCGCCGAGGACTTCGTTGGCGACAATGTCAGGCTCCGGGCAGTGAAAAACTCAACAAGAGAGGGGAGATAACCATTGATCCTGGAGCATAGCTCATCAACGGAAGTGCCAGTAGCCAGGATCGTACAATCGTCTGCGTAAGAGACAATCGAGACTCCATCTGGTGGGGAAGGAAGCCTCGAAATATAAAGATTAAACAGAAGCGGGGAAAGGACACCACCCTGCGGTACCCCTTGTTTAATCTTTCTCGGTTTTGATTTTTTGTTTCTGAAAACTACAGACGATTGACGACCACTCAGATAATTGGCGGACCAACGCTTAAGACAGGGGGGGAGCGATGAATCTTCCAAATCGGATACCAGTTGTCCATGATTAACTGTGTCAAAAGCTTGAGACAGGTCAAGAGCAACTAGAACCGTCCTGTGATGAGGGCTTTTCTGGTTGAGTCCGTCAGTTATCTGAGTGTTAATGGCATTTAGAGCAGATGTTGTGCTCCGTATTTTTCTAAAGCCATGTTGGTGCTCGGCTAACCTCAACTTTGATGTATAAAGAGGAAGTAATACCGCCTCCAATGTCTTCACTACTGGCGAGAGGAGCGATATCGGACGATAAGACTCCCCTACGTTAGCTGGCTTGCCAGGCTTTAGTAGTGGGACCACGACTGCCTGTTTCCATTTTTCAGGTATGACAGAAGTGGCCAGGGACAAATTGAAGACGGTAGTGAGGTAATTTACTCCCTCTTCGCCGATGTGTTTTAAATGCACCATGGCTATGTCGTCAGGGCCCATAGCTTTAGAGTTTTTGGCTTTCCTGATGGCCACTCGAACCTCTGTAGCGGTGATGGAAACGGGGGCATTGTTTTTGTGTTTATGCGCACACCTGAAGATCCTACGTCTGTCCCTGTCCTGTGCAGGGTGTGGTACAAACTGTCGGCAAAAGGCCGTTGCACTTTTCTTCGGGTCACTAAACGTCTTATCACCAAAGGTGATGTCTACGTTTTTTGGTGGGCCCGTCGAATTTGACAGGGATTTGACTGTGGACCATAATTTTCCAACACCGGTAGAGAGGTTACAAGACCTCAGATGCTCCTCCCATTTGGCATGTTTGTGTTCATCTACCAACCGTCTGATTTCCGCGTTGAGACCACTGATCTGTGGGTCTGCGGGATCGATGCTACGTATATGGTCACGTTCATTGGCCAGGGCTGCAGCTTCAGTTGGGAAGTTTGGCCGTATATTCTGTATTCTCCCAGCTGGTATAAAAAGGGCTGCAGCTCTATTTATGACCTTACGTATTTCCTTTTCACCTTGGCGTACGTCAGTCGGTATGGGAAGAGCACCAAAGGAGCTCTCAGTAAAGCCAACCCAGTCAGCCCTCCTGAAGTTTACGTAGGATCTCTTCTCAGAGGTGGTGAAATCCGGGGCACGATCAACGGACAGGATGATTGGCAGGTGATCTGATGCCAAAGCCACCATTGGGCGCCAGTTTATGCAGTTTATTAGACCTGGACTAACAATTGTTATGTCCGGGGAGCTACTGCAATTTACTGCCATCCTCGTGGGGGCGTCCGTGTTCACCGCGCAGAATGTGGAAGCGTCAATTTGCTCGGCTATTTCCCGTCCTCTGCCGTCAGCAGAATGGCGTGAATGCCACATGTCATGGTGTGCATTAAAATCGCCCATAATGACACGGTTATCGCCCCGTAGGAAATCGCTTAAATCAGGGCGATAACTTCTGGGACAACAGGTGACGGGAGGTATGTAGATGTTTATCAGCTCGAGATCAACACCTCCAGCTGAAATGACAATACCCTGTCGCTCTAAGGGTATGTCCTCTTGGTCGGTGTTGAATGCAAATTCCCTATACCGCACGGTTTGGTGGATGATGAACGCAAGACCACCCCCACCGTCCGTACGATCATGCCGGAGAATGTGGTAGCCACCACTCGCTCTGAGATCCGAGTGGGTGCCAAGTTTAGTCTCCTGGATTGCAGCAATTTTGATGGAGTTTTGCTGCATAAACTTGGTGATCTCCACAATCTTGCCAGTTATACCATTGCAGTTTAATTGCATTATTTTGAAATGCGGTGGAGAGGCAATGGTCACTCTGGGAGTCAGGGACTGGTGCGCTCGCCGTGGAGGTAATATGCTAGTCCGTGATCGTCGTCGCAGTCCTGAAGGCGACAAATTCCGCTCGTTGGGAAACGAGGTAGAATTTGTCGGCAATGTGGGCTGCACAGCTCGACAACACGGCGCAACATACGCATCAGTCCATAGATTTCTGTTTGCGAGCCCTGAGCATATGCGCAGGTGACATTGGCCAAGGCAGATATTGCACTTGACCGATGGCACTCTGGACGCATATATTCTGTGCCGACAAACAGTGCACATAGTGTGAGGGACCAGGAGCTGATGGCCTTGATTCACACTTGTGCCGGTACCGGAAGAAGTAGAGGGGAGGAGAATATTTTGGGGCGGGAGTTGTAGCTCAGCAGTGCTCACAACATCTATAGATGTGCTACGTAGGGAGTAGCTATGAGCTGCTGTGTGAGGTGTTAGCGCGCTAGGGCGCGAGCTACAACTGGGAACACACAATGTTTGCTGAGCAATAGATATATTGCGAAGGGGAGGCGATAGCGCTACGCCGGAGCGTCGCGAGCCACGGGACGTTCTAAGACGTGAACAGCAAGGCGCCACGAAGGTTTTAAAAAAACTAAGGGGCCGGTGTGTCTTTGGATCTAGTCCGGAACAACTAGACTTGTGTAGCCAACCTTTACAAGATGTGCATTGCACCGAATGCGAACATCTGGTATAAATTTTCTTCCGGCACACGCAGCAGAACCATTCTGTTGGACCAGGGTTTAGCTCAACGCCAGACCGGAACAACAGAATAGGGAGCAGCCCTGCTGCAAGGAACTGCTCCAGGGATGACAATTTAAGGGGGAGGAATCGTGACACGTTAGACAGGGTCACTTCGGGTGTACTGCTCTTGGCCAGGCTGTAATAAAAAAAATACAGCCTGGGTCGTTTCGGTACGAAGGGTACTGCGCAAGCACATGTACCTTTCTCGCAGAACCGGCAGTACGTAGAAACGTACTCCCTTCCTTGCTTTTGGTATGATCTTTTCTTATATCAAAATTCGTACATCTTTTCATGCACGAAAAACTATTTTTTTTAAACTACAAATCTAAAATTGAGCGACACATTACTCCCTTCCTTGCTTTTGGTGTGATCTTTTCTTATAATAAAATTCATACATCTTTTCATGCATGGAAAAAGGTAATACCTACTTTCCCACTGGGATATAGAACTTTCCATGATATAAATACTACAGGTAAACCCGTTCTCTCTTTTGATTTTGTTTTGACGTTTTTGAGCAATATAAAATGTGTCAGTATATATGTAAATCAAATAGAAAAAAAATATTCAAAATTTATAAATAAGAAACAAGTAAGGAAAGCTGTCTTCGGCTGTGCTGAAGGCTAAATACCTTTCATGAATAAGCGTCACGATTTTCACTGTTTGATCCCCAGTACAGCCTGTGTGAATTTAACTTTAGCTCATACCGAAATTATCGGAGCTATCGATTATATGGGGACGATGTGTTATATTGGTCCAATCTCATTGATTTTTAACATCGACATTCCACATTCTAAAATAGCAACATTTACGAAATTTCACGTTCCTACCGATATAATTACAGGAGTTATCTACCAAAATCCGTTTATCGGAACAATCGATTGTATGGGGGCTATGTGAAATATTTATCCCATTTCAATGATTTTCAACATCGATATTTTACATATAAAGATAGCGATGCTTCCAAAATTTCGCGTTCCTATGTGTTTAATTACAGGACTTATAGCCCAAAATCCGCTTATCGGAATAATCGATTGTATGGGAGCTATGTGAAATATTTATGCCATCTCAATGATTTTCAACATCGATATTTCGCATATAAAAATAGCGATACTTCCAAAATTTCACGTTCCTACCTATATAATTACAGGAGTTATCTACCAAAATCCGTTTATCGGAACAATCGATTGTATGGGGGCTATGTGAAATATTTATCCAATCTCGATGATTTTCAACATCGATATTTCACATATAAAAATAGGAATACTTACAAAATTTCACGTTCCTACGTGTTTAATTACAGGAGTTATAGCCCAAAATCCGTTTATCGGAATAATCGATTGTATGGGGGCTATGTGAAATATTTATCCCATTTCAATGATTTTCAACATCGATATTTTACATATAAAGATAGCGATGCTTCCAAAATTTCGCGTTCCTATGTGTTTAATTACAGGACTTATAGCCCAAAATCCGCTTATCGGAATAATCGATTGTATGGGAGCTATGTGAAATATTTATGCCATCTCAATGATTTTCAACATCGATATTTCGCATATAAAAATAGCAATACGTCCAAAATTTCACGTTCCTTCGTGTTTAATTACAGGAGTTATAGCCCAAAATCCGTTTATCGGAATAATCGATTGTATGGGAGCTATGTGAAATATTTATCCCATCTCTATGAGTTTCAACATCGATATTTCACATATAAAAATAGCAATACTTACAAAATTTCACGTTCCTACGTGTTTAATTACAGGAGTTATAGCCCAAAATCCGTTTATCGGAATAATCGATTGTATGGGAGCTATGTGAAATATTTATCCCATCTCTATGATTTTCAGCATCGATATTTCACATATGAAAATAGCAACACTTATAAAATTTCACGTTCCTTCGTGTTTAAATACAGGAGTTATAGCCCAAAATCCGTTTATCGGAATAATCGGTTGTATGGGAGCTATATGTTATATTGGTCCGATCTTGCTGGTTCCGACAAATGATTCCTATATTGGAAAATGGTGGCCGCATACCAAATTTCAGCCAAATATCTCAAAAACTGAGGGACTAGTTTGCGTTCAAACAGACAGACAGACAGACAGACAGACAGACAGACGGACAGACGGACAGACGGACAGACGGACATGGCTAAATCAACTCATCTCGTCATCCTGATCATTTCGGTATACTTATTGATGGGTCTATCTCTTCTTCTTCTCATATTTACAAACATCGGACCAAAGTTATAATACCATTTCATGTTCATGAAAGGTATAAAAAATCTATAAAATGGCAGGAAATGAGATGTTAAATTAGCCTGCTAGAGGTGCACATTCGCTCCGCTTTTACAGTCCTTATTTTTAACAATTCTAGCAATAGTTCTAATCGCAAATTGAAGAAAAATGAAAATAAATTATTTTGATTTGTAATTTATTTGATTGAAAAAACCAAACAGAAAAGTCGTGTCAAAAAATAAATGAGTATGAGAATTGCTTAAAAATGTCATTAGTGTCATTAACGGTTTTACCTGTAGTATTTATATCATGGAACTTTCTAACGATATATTTGAGGAGCTCAGCTCCAAAACGGCCTAACCCCAAAAAATGGTTCTGAGAAAAACGAAGTTAAAAGAAACAAAGTTTTTAAAATATTTTTATCTCTTTGTTTATAAATCGTAAATAAAGGTTAGTTGTAATATTTGTTTAAGATTAATCATTAGGTGCTAATTACTTACATTAAGAGAGTTTTAAACAGTTAATATAAAAATTGAAGTGGCTTAGGCCATTTTGGAATCCATTTATAAAAAATATATTAATAGGAACTGAGGGTTAGGCCATTTTGTCTCCATTAATTAAACATACAAAATTTCTTTAGATAAATATTAAAAATAATTTCTAGCATTTAACATATGTAATACAAGTTATTAATAATACAGTGCAACACGAAAAAATACCTGGGAAGAGATAATATTTTTCTGGTAGATCTCGGCGAGATAAGAAGAACTGCGTGCAAGAAATTTGCCGGACACCTCGAGAATTCCGAGTTAGGGGTCAAAACCCGGTTTTTCATACCTATAGACCTTTTTAACGATATATATATGTATATATATCAATTGGAAAGTATTAGTAAAAGTGGTACTTGGTTTTTTATATGTAAATTTTCAAATTATATGGCAAAATAACTTCTTTTTTAATTTAGTTTTCTTGGAAATCTTAATAACTTAGTCAGTTTTCAACATTTTTGCGAAAATTAACTATAATTGTGCTCGTAACAAAATTTGCTGTTGAATACCATTGAAGGTTTGTATAGGCTTCTTATAAAAAAAATTAAAATTGAGCTGTCGTGCGGTGCGGACGTGTTTTTATTTTACTCCGCTTTATTCGTACCAACTTGCTAATATTGTGCTCACAATTTGCTTTATCATGATCATTTTATTGTTCATAGAGATATTTTCTCTTAGCTTTCAAAAAAATTAAATTGCAATTTATAATTCTTTTAATAATGCCGTGTTTATGTGGACAAAGAGTTGATCGATTAAAAGATCAAAAAATACAGTGCGAAAAGTGCGCTGAAATTTTTCATTTGCATTGTGTTGGCTTAGAGCAAGCCGATGTGGAATATTTGCTTTCGGCTAGTAAGTATTTTTTCTGTAACAAATATATGGCAGAACGTCGTTCATCTCTACGCCCGCCACCATCACCCGTTGCATCGGGTGATCGTGCTGTCGTAAATTCGCCAGTAAATATAAGCATAAACGATGACTTAGCAAGTGGAAGTACTGCAAGTGCTTCTCTTAGCAACTCTCACGAATCTGTTGGTTACTATGAAAAAACTAATATCTCTTGTGACAATAACAATGTGCATGCATTAGAACTGCATTCAGTGGTCAATAATCTTAATGCTGTGTGTGATAATGTGTCTTCCTCTCTGTGCTCTGTTCGTGATGTCAACACAGAACTATTGAAAAAGTGGGTTGATCTACAAGCTGAAATTAAGCTACTCTCTACGAAACTACAAACTAGTGACGATGCTGTAACTGCTCTTTCCGCTGAAGTAAGAGATTTGAAAAGTGTTGTTTTTGATTTGCGTAAGCTGTTCTCAGTTTTTGGACCTGATTCAAACAAACTAAAAGAGTTCATTATAAGCGCTAATAGTTCTCCCACAAGTTTATCCTCTGCTTTGGGCGCGCATGATGCTGTTGCTGCCGCTGCCTCTGCCGCTGTTGACGTCTTTTCAAGTTCTACTGTTGCTGCTACGAATGTTGTTTATTCGAATATGCCAACAAATGTTTTCCCTACTTCGCCGCTGATAAATGTTAGTGCGGCTAATGATAGTAATCAAGGTGTGTCTAGTGGTAATCTAGTACCCTTTACGGATAGTGATACGCGATCAACATCCTCAGAGACCACTGTAGAGTCTAAGAAGAGTGAAAAGGCTAATGGAAAAAGGTCCAATAAACTGGCATCCACTTCCGCTGTTTCAGCGGCACCAGCTAAAAGTCCGTTGCCTCAATATTATTCTGAGGTGGTTGCTCAAAATACTCCCCCACCGAATGTGAACTGTCAGCAACAACTACATCAACAGCAACAACAACTACAACGTGCTGTGAACAAAGAGCCAGGGTCTCGGCCTACTGTAAAAACTACCCGGAGAAACCTAAAAGATCCACTGGTTCTTGGCGTGAATAATAATTCCGAACTTTGTGTAGCGGATGGTTTGAAATGGTTGCACGTCTCATCTTTCCATCTAAGTGTGTCTGAAGATGATATGCTGAACTATGTCTCAAAACATGCTGGTATAAGTAAAATTCATTTGAAATGCGTGAAACTCGTTAAAAACGGTACTAATCTGGCTGATCTAAGAAGAGTTACTTTCAAACTTGCAGTAGCGGAGACATATTATGATAAAATAGAATGTAATACTTCGGCCGTTCCGTTTTTTTCGGAAGAGAGGGGTAGCTCAACAAGCTCCATAGCTGCGTCTATAAATTTCGAAGCCCACGCCAGGCCGCTTAATATTTATTATGAAAATGCTTCTGGTCTTAGAACTAAATCGAAGGCCTTGTATGAGTTTAGCTCCAATATGAGCTACGATGTTCTCGTTATTGTGGAGACTTGGTTGAATGAAGATCTGTATGATAATGAATTTTTTGATCCGAATATCTACAACGTCTATAGAAAAGATCGGGATGTGATAAAAACCGGGCTGGCTCGGGGGGAAACTGCAATTTTGACGCCATCAATGAGAGAATCAAAATGCTTAACTTGGATAATATTGGAGAGGGGTAGCTCAACAAGCTCCATAGCTGCGTCTATAAATTTCGATGCCCGCGCCAGGCCGCTTAATATTTATTATGAAAATGCTTCTGGTCTTAGAACTAAATCGAAGGCCTTGTATGAGTTTAGCTCCAATACGAGCTATGATGTTCTCGTTATTGTGAAGACTTGGTTGAATGAAGATCTGTATGATAATGAATTTTTTGATCCGAATATCTACAACGTCTATAGAAAAGATCGGGATGTGATAAAAACCGGGCTGGCTCGGGGAGAAACTGCAATTTTGACGCTATCAATGAGAGAATCAAAATGCTTAACTGGGATAATATTTTTGCGGGGTGCCTTGTAAACGAGTGTTTCGATCTCTTCAAGGACAATGTCAATGAAATTTGTAGCAGTATGATCCCTAGGAGCAGGAAAAAGTGCTACAAAATTCCTTGGTATACAGAGGATCTAAAGAAATTAAAAAATTTAAGAAATAAGTTTTATAAAAAGTTCAAATTGTCGAAGTCGCCTTCACACAAAGAGAAATATCTATTTTACTCAAGGGAGTTTAAATCGTTAAGTAAGAATCTTCATAAAAATTATGTTGTTAAATTTGAGCGTGAGATCAAACTTAACCCAAAATCTTTTTGGCGGTACGTTAAGTCTAAAAAGTCGGGCTCAAGCATCCCGTCGCAAGTATTTTATAATGGATCTTCTGCACATTCCTTGACTCATGCCGCGAACCTCTTTGCAGATTTCTTCAGTTCAAATTTTGAGTCTGCTGCGATTACGAGTGAAGATGTATTTAAAACAAATGATACCCCAATTAATTTTGGTGAGCTTTCCCTTTCCATTGATGATATCATTCGGAGCATATCAGTAATCAAGTCAACAATGAAATCGGACGTAGACGGGTTTTGCTCCTTTTTATTTAAAAATATCGTGGCATTAGCCTACCCTATCTTACTACTTTTCAACAGATCGCTTAAGTGCGGTGACTTTATAAACGCTTGGAAAGTCACTTCAATTACCCCGATATTCAAGAGTGGAAATAAAAGTAGCGTTGCTAACTATCGTCCTATTTCCAAACTATCGACTATGTCAAAATTATTTGAAATTGTGGTTAAGGATAAGATATTTTTCGCAGTCAAGAGTTTAATTACCCCTAACCAACATGGTTTTATGCCTGGTAGGTCGACGGTAACCAACCTTGCAGTTTTCTCAGATCTTTGCATTTCCGCTTTTAATACGAAAGCACAAATGGATACCATCTACACTGACTTTTCGAAGGCCTTTGACAAAGTCAACCACCCGCTATTAATTTCTAAACTAGCTAGTCTTGGCTTTCATTCCAGCATGCTGTCTTGGATGAAGTCATATTTTGCCGAACGAAGATGTGTAGTTGTTGTGGATGGGACCTGCTCACGGTTGTTTACTGCAACTTCTGGAGTTCCTCAGGGGAGTGTGATGGGGCCTCTTTTATTTGTAATTTTTATTAATGATATAAGTCACTGCTTCAAGTACTCTAATTTTCTACTATATGCAGATGACTTGAAAATTTTTAAAACAGTCATGAATCACTCAGACACTGTTAGGCTCCAGTCGGATCTTAACAATGTTATTGACTGGTGTAATACAAATCATTTGCATCTAAATATTAGCAAATGTTATAGTGTATCTTTTTCTAAGTCCCGAAATCTTATTCCTGCCGCATATCATATTGGTGACTCTATACTGAGAGTTGTTGGTGAAATTTCTGATCTTGGGGTGGTGTTTGATACCAAGTTTCTTTTTAACAACCATCTTAATTACGTCATTGCAAAGTCTTATTCAATGCTTTCGTTTATTCGCCGCTTCAGTTCGGATTTCACTGATCCGTATACACTTAAATTACTTTTTACTTCACTAGTACGATCCAAGCTAGAATATGGTGCCTTCATTTGGAGACCCTACCATGCCTGCCATATACAACGACTTGAGAGCGTACAAAAAAGTTTCTTCGACTTGCTCTGCGGTCTTTGCGTTTTCAGGACCCTATACCTTCGTACAGTGCTAGATGTCTCTTAATTAGCTTGAAATCCCTAAACAGTAGAAATTCTATGTTGGCTCTGACATTTGTTTATGACATTATAAGTGGGGTTATTGATTCCCCATTTCTTCTAGAACGTATACGCTTTAATGTTCCATCTCGGATACTTCGAAGTCACGATTTCTTCTCTTTGGATAGGGTTAGAACGACTTATGCAGCCAATTCTCCAATTGGAATTTAACTTGTTACCTAGCTCCGATTATATTGATTTTTCATTAAATAAAATAAAGTTTAAACAGCTGTTAATTGAAGTAGTGTAGTAGTGGTAAATGTAATTTTCCAGATATTATTTGTAAATAGTCTGTAAGGAAATTTTAATTGTCCTAGATTATCATTGAATAAATAAATAAATAAATAAATAAAATAGTGCATAGGGATAGAGCCAAAGTTGCCCAACCTCGAAAAAAGACGAAAGAAAAATGTGTTTGTGTGGTAAATACTACCACTTTTACCACTACTTTCCGGTTCATATATATATCGTTATAAAGGTCTATATCTCTTCTATCGAAATCAAGAAAAAAATAAAAATCGGGTTAAAATTACCTAAGATATTGGCTTATAAGTGTTCGAAGGTTCGGTTTTTGACCCCTAACTCAAGATTTTGGAGGTGTCCGGTTATAATATATTGACTAAAACGTAACGTGCGGTTTTGGCCTAGCCCACACATATTTTTATACCCAGCGTACTAGTACAAGGATATATTAATTTTGTTCACATAACTGTAGTATGTAACGGTACAAAATAATCGAGATAGATATAGAGTTCCATATATGAAAGTTCTTAGGTTGAAAAGAGAAGTTCATTAAGGCATGTCCGTCCGTCTGTCTGTCTGTGTACACGATAACTTGAGTAAAAATTTAGATATTTGCATGAAATTTTGTATACACTCCTCATCGGTGATGAAAATGGTTATTTCATTCATGAACCCTATAGTGGTTTAAGTATAGATATCTTCTTCGATAGAGCTAAATTATTGTGGAAAGCTTAGGTTCACCCCCAGAAAGAAAAGGAAAGGAACTTCGTGACGAGCAAACGGTAAAACAAAATTTTTCGATACATATAACCGTTTTCGAGAAAAATCCGGAAAAGTCTATACATACGTGGCATTTATGTGAATATAATGTATAGAATTAGTTTTGCAATCACGATATCTCAGAACTGGTGACTCCTAAAGAAAAACTGTTCGGACCATTTTTGCAGAGAATTTTCCGGTCTACAACTTTATAGAGAAAACTAACCGTTTTCAAGAAAAATGCAAAAAAAACTCAAAATTTGACTAAAATTGGTTTTTTTTAAAAAAGAGCTCGGGAAAAAATGTTGAAACTCAACATATTATCTTATTTTAATGCATATTTGAGAATTCAAAAGAAAAAATGTAGGGACATGCCCCTTTTAATAAAACATGCTTAAAACCCACCGTGTCATGTTATTATGAGGAAACTATTGCTGGGCCCTCATTTTTTAGTTATATAACAATTTGTTTATAACAATTAATGTTATTTAACAAAAAAAATTTGAATTTGTGTATAAAAAAAAAATTCAAAATTAGAGTGCCTTTTTTTGTAAACGTCAAAAAAAAAATTATCAAAATCGGTTCAGTAGTTTCAGTAGATTTGATGCGACAAAATTCAATTGGTTATAAAAATGTAACGGTAAAAATTTTCGAGAAAAAAATTAACAGGATTTCCTACCATTTTATAAGGCTTTAATATGAAAAAAAATTTTTGGTTATTCGAACACTTGGTAAATGCGAGCTCACTTGAGATGGCCTTATCCCTGATATAATTGGACGAAATTGCTTTCCGACCACGCCCACTTTCGATATGGAACATTTCGAAAATCACATAAATTGACATAATTCGGTAAGGTAAATAGCTAAGATAGTAAAAACTTTAGGTAAATTCTCCTAGGGCCTATATCATTGTTATCCCGTTCTGGAAATTACCGCTGGGTATTTAATGTTCGGTTCACCCGAACTTAGACTTCCTTACTTGTTTATTTCTAGGATTCGATTTGGCTAGAGCATCCACATTTCTTTGAAGTTTGCATAGAGGAAAAACAGTTTTCAGCGGGTAGTATAACCTACACAGTAAAAAAAAAGTCTAACTTTAATACCATTTTGGTGTTTATATATAACAACGCCGAAAAGTATTAAATTAATACCATTTTCGGTCTAATGATAGAGAGAGAGAGGAATTCACTCGAAGATTCTCTAAGCCAAAAAAAAAATTTACACAGTTTTATTATATTGCTTTCACCGAGAGTCGAACGCACAATTTATTGAATGCTGAACGGAGATGTATATTATCAAGCCATCGAGTGCTTATGCTTGCCAGCGTCTAATTGCAGCTTTGTTCTAAATGATATATCGCTATTGCGACGAACCGCGTGCTCTGAAGAACAAACCACCGGACTTAATTTAATGCTAAAAAGTAATTAATTTAATACTTTTCCGGCTTTGTTTTTAAACCAAAAGTACTTAAAACATTATAATGAGAGAAAGCGCTATAGTGAGAGCGCTTTAGTATTATTTTGGTATTATTTTAAAACTATTTGGAATAAAAAAATTTTCAGAGTCTTAAATTTATACTATTTAGTATTAAAACTCAAATTTAATTCCAAAAAGACTTAATTTCAATAGCGACTTTGTACGCCAGCAATTGCACGCTGAAAGATTGTACCATTGCGGTTTAGCTCTGCTGCTCGAATTATCTTCTCCAGCATCAGGTTGAAGAAATTGCACGAAAGGGAGTCGCCCTGTCTGAAGCCTTGTTTGGTTTCAAATGGCTCAGAGAGGTCTTTCCCGATTCTGACGGAGCTGTTGGTATTGCTCAACGTCATTTGACAAAGCCGTATAAGCGTTGCAGGGAAGTCAAATTCAGACATGGCGGCATACAGGCAACTCCTTTTTGCGCTGTCAAAAGCGGCTTTAAAATCGATAAAAAGTATGAAAAAGTCGGTTTACCTAAGTGAAAATATGTAGGACTTATTATCTTTTACCGCTTTTTGGACGATATGAATTTAATAAAAAAATTTGTTTAGCCGATTCTTGCCGATTTTTTCGTCAATTTAGCCGGTTCGCTAAAAAAGTTCTGGCAACACTGATACCGACCAAAATGTGAATCAAGTGCGACCCCGGAAGGTGTTTGTACGATATGGGTATCAACTTAATGTAGCATCATCGCGAATAACGTTCGAACTGTCACTTTTTTTAAAACCGGTTTTATTGCATATAGCATTTTGTATTGCTCTCCTGCATTGTCCAGATAACAAATTTTCTAAACACCAAAACTTTAAAAATGTATTTAAAAATAGTAGGGTAATTTAAAGTGGCATGCATTATTTTGCATAGAAGCGTCGAAAGTGATTCGTAACGGCACTGGAAGATCATAAGGAAGGTGTAAAACTGATAATATGAAAGATATAAAAGAAAGAGTTAAGCAGACAGATGAGAGAAAAAAATAAAAAAAAATATGACTTTAGCGTTTTTTTGCTCCACTGGCAAATTCTGATTTTGTCACATTGAACGTTATTCGCGATGATGCTTCAAATGGCGGTGTAAAAAAAGTTTTTTAGGAAAATGGGCCGTGGCACCTCCCATATTCGAGGAGGAGTAACGGTGTCGGTTTAGGAGCGTCAGTCAAGGAATTCTGCTATATGGAGAATTCCGATAATAGGGTAGAAGCGGGAGGCTTCGACATGAGGGAGGCTTCGACATCTAAGATATCTTTGTTTCCCTTTTATCAATCGCGCTGATTTTTGGAGGAAATATTAACCAATTTACCTGGAACTCAGTGAGTTTCAAGAGAAAATATTTTTATTTAATTTTTATTTCCGCTTTTTGAAGACATCGATGTAGTTTTTTAGGAGATTTAACAGGCTTAATTTGCTTGAATTTTACTCTGTGTTTCTAGATATTTTTTTGTGTATATTATTAAAAATGAATGATTTAGATCCACTTACACTAAAAGAAATCAGCAAACAAAAATTGGCTTTTATGATAAAATTCCTGAAATATGAATGCGTGTCCAACCAGACAATGAAATTCAAACTGCGCAAGAAAATAAGATGAAAAGGCCATTCAAGAAAACGTTTATCTTTTTTTTTATCTAAATGAGAATATGAGATGTGTTGAAAATATGCTGAAAATAGTGTCGAATCCTCCCTTTGGTATTAAATCCCCTAGTGACGAAGCCTCCCTTTTTACAATTACTTGTTTGGTCCTGACGCCCGAAACAAATGAGAGGATAGTTAAAGGAGAATGCAGATATGTTCCAAAAATGTGCATTTAAGCTATTTTGAATTGGAAAAGTAATTTTTTCTAAAAAAAAATAAATTTTTACTTAACCTGTCGAAGCCTCCCGCTGCTACCCTACAGATGGCAGGGTCCAGGAACTAAGTCCTAGTGTTGGTGGTATCCCAACGGCCCTTTTAATATTGGCCTAGGTGTGCCTCTGTAGCAGCCACTTGAGACTAACCTATCTCTAAAATGATCCGAGGTAGGAACCTGAAATTTTGTAAGGAAATATACGATACTATCATACTCACGAAAAAAATCGAGTTACGGTAAAAGGGGGCACCAATACCTACTTAATTTTTAAGGCTGAGTTCCTTCGAAAGTTTTCATGGCAGAGACTTGGAAATTGCCAATGATGTATACGATATCAATACAATTCTCAGAGAAGATAGTGGGAGTATCGCACCTCAACTAGGTACAAACTTCAAATTTGAGGCTTTACTTATGGGGTAAAGGTAGGCTTGCCAGATCCTGAACATTTAGAAAAATCTGAATATAGATGACTTCAGCCGCTGAACATTTCTGGACAAAGCAAAAATAATTATACATATATATTTTTCGTGTTTTTTAAACACAAAAAAAAAACAAGTAAGGAAAGCTGTCTTCGGCTGTGCCGAAGGCTATATACCTTTCATGAATAAGCGTCACGATTTTCACTGTTCGATCCCCAGTACAGCCTGTTTCAATTTAACTATATTTACTATACACATTACACATCTTTGTTATAATTTAAAAAAACTTACAAAATAATAGGATCCGAGTTATCGGAACAATCGATTGTATGGAGGCTATATATTATACGTGTTCAATTGTACTGACTTACACCATACACATTACATATGTAGAAAGTACTAAGGTGCAATATTTTACGTTCCTAACTTTTTAAATGCGGAAGTATTGGCCAAAAAACCTTATATCGGAACAACCGGTTGTATGGGGCTATATGTTATATTTACCCGATCTTCTTGATTTTCCTCTACACACTACATAAATTGAAAGTACTCAAGTTGCAAAATTTTATGTTCCTAACTTTTTAATTGCAGAAGTTTTGGCCAAAAAACCTTATATCTGAACAATCGGTTGTATGGGGGCTATATGTTACATTTGCCCGATCTTGTTGATTTTCACTATATACACTACATAAATAGAAAGTACTCGAGTTGCAAAATTTTACGTTCCTAACTTTTTAATTGCAGAAGTTTTGGCCAAAAAACCTTATATCTGAACAATCGGTTGTATGGGGGCTATATGTTACATTTGACCGATCTTTTTGATTTTCACTATATACACTACATAAATAGAAAGTACTCGAGATGCAAAATTTTACGTTCCTAACTTTTTAATTGCAGAAATTTTGGCCAAAAAACCTTATATCTGAACAATCGGTTGTATGGGGGCTATATGTTACATTTGCCCGATCTTGTTGATTTTCACTATATATACTACGTAAATAGAAAGTACTCGAGTTGCAAAATTTTACGTTCCTAACTTTTTAATTGCAGAAGTTTTGGTCAAAAAACCTTATATCTGAACAATCGGTTGTATGGGGGCTATATGTTACATTTGCCCGATCTTGTTGATTTTCACTGTATACACTACATAAATAGAAAGTACTCGAGTTGCAAAATTTTACGTTCCTAACTTTTTAATTGCAGAAGTTTTGGCCAAAAAACCATATATCTGAACAATCGGTTGTATGGGGGCTATATGTTACATTTGCCCGATCTTGTTGATTTTCACTACATATACTACGTAAATAGAAAGTACTCGAGTTGCAAAATTTTACGTTCCTAACTTTTTAATTGCAGAAGTTTTGGCCAAAAAACCTTATATCTGAACAATCGGTTGTATGGGGGCTATATGTTACATTTGCCCGATCTCGTTGATTTTCACTATATACACTACATAAATAGAAAGTACTCGAGATGCAAAATTTTACGTTCCTAACTTTTTAATTGCGGAAGTTTTGGCCAAAAAACCTTATATCTGAACAATCGGTTGTATGGGGGCTATATGTTATACTGGTCCGATCTTGTCAGTTCCGACAAATGATTCCTATATTACAAAATGGTGGCCACATACAAAATTTCAGCCAGATATCTCAAAAATTGAGGGACTAGTTTGCGTTCAAACAGACAGACGGACAGACGGACATGGCTAAATCAACTCAGCTTGTCATCCTGATCATTTCGGTATACTTATTGATGGGTCCATCTCTTCTTCTTCTCATACTTACAAACATCGGACCAAAGTTATAATACCATTTCATGTTCATGAAAGGTATAATAACAAAAGAATGTATTATTCTTTCATGAAGGTAGAGACATACATACACAGTAAAAAATGAAAGTTTACTTTTAATACCAGTCGGTATTGAAATTAAGCCTTTTTGGAATTAAATTTGAGTTTTAATACTAAATAGTATTAATTTAAGACTCTGAATTTTTTTTAATTCCAAATAGTTTTAAAATAATACCAAAATAATACTAAAGCGCTCTCTCCCTAGCGCTTTCTCTCATTATAATGGTTTAGGTACTATTTGTTTTAAAACAAATCCGGAAAAGTATTAAATTAATTACTTTTTAGCATTATATTAAGTCCGGTGGTTTGTTTGCTCAGAGCACGCGGTTCGTCGCTATTGCGATACTACATTAAGTACAGCAGTGCAATTAGACGCTGACAAACATAAGTACTCGATGGCTTGATAGTAGACATCTCCATTGAGCACTCAATAAATTGTGAGTTCGACTCTCGGTGAAGGCAATATAATAAAACTGTATTTTTTTTTTTTTTTTTTTGCCTGAGCGAATCTTCGACTGAATTCCTCTCTCACGAGAAATCAGACCGAACATGGTATTAATTTAATACTTTTTCGGCGTTGTTATATATAAACACCAAAAAGGTATTAAAATTAGACTTTTATTTTTACTGTATACATATCGTCCCCTTTTTGCGTTTTTATCGTAACCACCATTTTTTCGAAATTTACTTTTTGATGCAAATTTGTTAATCATCCCTTAGCGCATCATCTGGAAAAAAATTATAGCTGAAATCCTTACAGTTATGTCAAAAAATGGCTATCTTTTTTATCGTATCCACCAATTCATAAATGAAAAAATAAAAAAAAATTTTAAAAATGCTCTCCTGTAAAATTTGGGTTTTTGCGTTTACGATAAAAACGCAAAAAGGGGACGATATGTAAGTGCGCGCCTTCTACACATCTTTCTTCTGTCGCAGCAGTTTTTATTACAATTACAAAAAAATGGACCAAAAAGATATATATTTAATTTCAAACATTGTACTTTAAGGCTACAACGATACTTCCCAGAACTTTTCCTGCTTTTTTTTTGTCACCTAAATTTGCCATGCGATAGCTTTGCTGGTTGGACTCAGATTAACAAAAATCTTATGTTTTTGGAAAACCGCAAATCTTTTGCAAAAAATACTGTTTTTCTTTTGGTAAATAAACAATAAATAAATAACATATTTCGTTAGGACATAATACGTAGGAATTTTGCATTACTCAATGGTAATCGTGCGTTGCCATATGGTAATCGTGGGTTGAACCGGGTTAAAACTTAAATCCCACACGTATTTGTTATTGGTATTAATTCAATAAATTAATAAACGAACTACAATTATAATTCAAATTTAGTCTGATAATTTCTCTCTTTCATATAAAGGCTATTCTATAGGCTAAACAACTTCTCACAAAAAGCAAAGCGCGCAGGCAGGATCGCTTACTACTCAGAAAAGGACAGAAGTAGTCCGAAACAGCCCGAAGTTACTAGCTACCAATCCCTTACTTTTCAGTGGTACTCAACTTGTGTTTAATTAAAAAATAAATTGCATTTTCGTTGAAAATATATAATATAATCTAATATACACCTTTAGTTAATTACCTACTTAGTGAGTTTTTCACCATAAATATGTTATACGGAAACAAAAAATGTTTTTTAGTTATAACTTTTAAATGATAAATAATATTGATTTTGTGGCTCCGGATTATGATTTCTGGGACTGAAACGCGGCTTTTGATACCACTCCAGACGTTTTAGGACGTGTTTTTTGCACTTTAGTAGGATGGGAAAATATACAATTTCAAAATTATGATCGAATACATAAATAAATATAAATTTTTCTTATATATTACACATAGTTATTTAATTTTTTTGAGTATTTTTGCGTTTTAGCTACAGCTTCTTTTCGTCGTCAAAGTTTGATAACTGTAGGATAACAATGGAGATTTTGGGAGATGGGTAAAATTGCAGAATCGCAAATTTAACTTAGCAGTTGTCAAAAACAAAATGTGCCATAAAACAATGAACCAAATGAACTTAGATATGGAGATTGTAAGATATTTTTTTCCTTCGCTGGAATCGCAAAAGTCGCCAAAAGTTGGTGAAATGAATTTGGAGATTTAAAGAGATGGAGACGAAGCTTTAGCGATGACTGGAATTTGGCTGCTGGATAAACTATTGAAAGTCCGCATCTCGAACTAATGGCGGCGATATACCAACAGGTTATCATAACCTCTAACGAGATTTTTAGCCGAGCTTCTCTTTCCAACTTGTGGTGTGTTGCTTTTGAGTTTTTCCTACAAGTTGTCGGGACATACAGTTTTTTGCCGACTCCGAACGGCACTTGAAAAGCAAATGAATTTTTTGCTGAGAAGCTTCTCATGGTAGAAATACACCCGGAGAGTTTGCCAAACTACTGCCGAGGGGCGACCCCGTTTAGAAAAATTGTTTTTCTAAATAATTTTTGATGTTACTTTTGCCGGGCATCGAACCGCCACGACTTGGTGTAGAAGGCCGAACACTTAACCGCTACACCACGGGAGTCGCCAACATTAAACGAAATATCTGGGCTAACTTTTGAAAATCTGGACTCTGAACATGAAACGAAATATCTTGACAGTTCAGACGAGTTCGGCTAAGCTGGCAAGCCTAGGTAAACGTGAGGCCATTAAATTTGGAATGAAGGTGAACGACATCAGTACCTATCATACTCACAAAAAATATGGAAGCTATTGAAAAAAGGCGTGTCACCTTCAATACATGCATACTTAATCTTTAAGGCTGAATATCTCTACAAATTTGTATCGCAGCTACCTAGGAATTGCCATAGAGATATACGATATCAATGCCATTCTGAAAAGATATGTTCGAGTTATAGGAAAAGGGGGGAAAGGCATGGGTGTAGCCAGAAATTTTTTTTGGTCTTTTTTCGATGACAATTTCTCAAAAACCAATGAAAAAACAAGGACATTTGTTTGAAAAAAAGTAGGACATTTATGGTGTTCTCTCCCCGCTCCTATGGAACCTCACTGCCAACTCGATGCTGCGAGACACAATCTGGGGGGCGGGAAGGTAGTGGCATATGCAGACGACTTAGCTATAGTATATAGGGGCAAATTCCCACAAACCCTGTGCGACTTGATGCAAGTAGCACTGCGAGAGGTTTCCACATGGTGCTCGCGCTGCGGACTGAGCATCAACCCGGGAAAAGTAGAACTGGTCCTTTTCACCAACCGCTATAAGATACCACCGCTAATACTACCTAAACTGAATGACGTGCACCTGAACTTGGCTGACAAAGCCAAGTTCTTGGGCACAGTTCTGGATAGGAAACTAATCTGGCAGGAGAATGTTCTTCAGCGCCAGAAGAAAGCGTGCATTGCACTCTACACGTGCAAAAGAGCCATTGGAAAGAAATGGGGGCTCAGCCCCAAAATATGCAAATGGATCTCCACCGCAATCATTCGAGCAATCGTGCTCTATGGAGTTGTGGTATGGTGGCCTGCGCTGAGCAAGGCAACAAACCGTAATCTGCTAGGTAAAGTACACAGATCTTACATGATCTGTATAAGCGGTGCGTTAAGAACAACGCCCAATGAAGCACAATGAGCACAGATCGTTGTGCGACCACAACAGTCGGAGATAGGGGTTTTAAAATCAACATTCCCAGCAGGGAAGAATGGGAGAGCACGGATCGGAGTCCCGCCACTCATGGCGGCACTTCCATTTATACTGATGGCTCGAAGTTAGACGGCAGAGTTGGAGGAGGGGTTTATTCAAAGGATCTGAACCTTGAGCTCTCCTTCAGACTACCTGATCACTGCAGTGTCTTCCAGGCTGAAGTTTCAGCAACCATGGACGCCGCGGCTTTGATAGGCCAACACACTATCAGACAGGACATTTTTATATTCAGCGACAGCCAGACGGCCATCAAATCCCTTGGCTCTTACTCGTTCAACTCTGAACTGACGCTCAGCTGTCGTCGATCTCTACAAGAGATGGCCCAACAGAATCGCGTGAACCTCACATGGGTCCCGGGGCATAGGGACATTGAGGGAAATTGTAGGGCAGACGAACTTGCGAGGCAGGGCACGACCAAGCAGGTTCTTCGGGATAAAGAGCGCTTAGGTATGCCGTTTGCCACATGCAAGCTTATGCTGATGGAGTACACACTCCGCCAAGCCAACGAAAGATGGCTGCAATCTCCAGGATGCCGGATATCCAAAGAAACCTGGCCGAAATGGGATCATAAAAGATCAAGACAAATTTATGCCCTAAGGAGAAGAGAAATCTCCATATTAATAGGCGTATTAACTGGGCACTGCCTCATTGGTAGGCACGAAGAAAGACTAGGTGTGCCCTACCGACGATGCTGTAGGAGTTTTAAGGATGATGAGGAGGAGGAAACGGTGGAGCACCTCATCTGCAACGGTCCGGCTTTAAGTGGCGCGAGAATGCGCTTTTTGGGAGTTCCCTTTCTGGTTAGCCTACGCCAGCTCACGGAGCTGGACATAAAGGACCTGATGGCCTTCATCAAGTCATCTAAATGGTTCGAGGAGGAGTAACGGTGTCGGTATAGGAACGTCAGTTCCGGGATTCTGCTATGTGGAGAATTCCGCTAATACCGGGATTTTCCATATGGCAGGGTCCCGGAACTGACTTTCCTAGTGTTGGTGGTATCACAACGGGCCTTTTAATACTAGCCTAGGTGTGCCTCTGCGGCAACCACTTGAACCTAACCTAACCTATTAACAAGAATATTGAGAGTACTTTAAAGGAATAATTTTTTGGTTTCTCAAAATAAAGAAACATCGTTAGTATATGAAATCAATCAAATTGATTTTATAAATGTTTACCATTGATTTCGCGTTTTATAAAACCAATTTTCTGGGATTTTCATAAAATTTCCTGAGGACTTTATCCTCTATTTCGAATTTTCTTTCCTTTACCTTTTTCCGATGCACACTGGAATTATTTTGTCGCAGACGAAGAAGCCTAATTATCGTTAAAGGTTACAATGAACTTATTAAGTGTTATATTTCTTTACAGTCAATTAATTTTTTACTTCTTAGTTATTTTTAAAAAAGTTTTTTCTTTAATTTTTTTATAAAAACTTCCTTTTTTGCGCTTTTTCCCAAATTGTCGTTTTTTACGAGAATACTCTTTGAAAAGTCCTCGTTGTTTCAGCATTTTCTCCAAATGTCCGCGAGGATAAAGATTAACTTTTTCTTAAAAAGCGCAGAATTTTTCGAGGACATTTGGCTTGGGTTGGGGAATTTGCCCCTACCTGGCTACGCCCATTGGAAGTGGAACCACAAAAAAATCATTTTTACGAATAAAGAAAATATAGGTATAATCGTTAATTTTGGAAATGATTTTAACAAAAATCTATTTTGTGCAGAACGAAGTCTGTGGGGTCAGCTAGTTGACTATAAACTTACATACTTGAAACGATAACATAACATACACTAACTGAACCGCAAGCAACAATTCCTCCTGCTTAAAGTGTCAATCATGAGGAACCTATTCCCTTTTGTTTTGTCCCCATTTCTTTCGTCATGGAGATAAAAACAACCGATTTTATTATACCTAGGCGGAGCTTTTGATGTACCTAATGGCACACTTCACCATCAGATTCCTGTGGCAAAGTGATAATTACCCAGCTAATTAACGTTTAACATCTACTTTTATGATGAACCAATGAGCAGCCGACTACTTGAATTGTCCATAAAATTAACACAAACTGGAGGGATATGTACAAATGTAGGTATGAATAAAAAGTAGCATGACAAAATGATAAAAACACATTCATTAAGAAATTCATCTTATCTACAGGAACATAAATCTTTCATGTGTTTTCTTCATTGGCAGCAACAATACAGACGCTGACGATGGCGTCGCGTGACAAGCGGCAGACGCACTCAGTTGGTATCGCCAAAAAAGTGGCAAATGTCATTAGAGCTACCAATAAAGTGTCCACAAAACGGACAAGAAATACAATGGACAGTTACAGAGACCAAAAGCGCAGTGTACCGGTAGTTAGTTTAAGTCATTAATAGGGCACCTATAAGCTCGTGATGTAGCAATTAAAAATTAATCACGTTTCCCAGTCTTCTACTCCACTATGTATGTATATATCAATAGTGATGACGTTAAAAATCTGAAAGAAATGTAGTTTTATACCTACATATGTGATGGTAGGCGGTAGAGCCTGTGCTTGTATAAAGGTTAATTGTGCTCACCAAACACAACATGTCCCCCTCAAAAACAAAATTCTACTTTTTGCTTTTGGACAAAAGTTTTGGGGGCCTAGTGCTAGCTGTTTGTACTTGAGGGACTTATTAATTTTTTTCCACCTCTCGAGTGTACACTGATAAAGATGATTTCCTAAGAGTTAGGAAACCTCCACACAAATTCAAGTAAATGAAGGGAACAATATTGCACCAAGGCGGCACTGCTTTAAAAGAAAGAAGTTGTCATACTTAAAATTACTTTTAAGTGGGACTTGTACTTAAATATAAGTTAAGTAATCTTAAACTAAAAAGAATTTACACAGTTCTTCTATTGCCTTCAACGAGAATCGAACTCACAACTTTTCGAATGGTAAACTCAGATGTCTACCACGAAGCTAGCGTATACTTAAGCGTCTAATTACACCTTTGTTCTGTTTATAGGCATAATTAGTTATCGCTTACGCTAACGCCATGCTCATAACGCTAACGATAGCGCTAGCCATCTCCAATGTGAACAATTAGTCTTGCAGTAACCATAAAGAAGTGACAATTTGATTAAAACAAACAAAATGAAAAAAATTGGCAGCAAATTACACATATGCTTGCTCACCGAGGTAATACACACCGTAAAGAGCAAATAAAAGCTTAAAAATGTGCGAAAATTCACCATCACAAACTTTAAGAGGTTAGGGATATGGCGAAAAATCAAAAACCAATTGGTTGGCTATTGTATGGTTAACGCGTTAAGCGTTCAGCAGAATCAATCCGTGACGTACGTCACGTACGTCGAAATAACTGACAGCAAAGTAGACTGCGGATGTTTGTATGCGTAACGCCAGATAAGACGGATACGTCAAAGTAGAAATTGCTCTAAAATTGACGTACGTGACGCAGCTGACGTATTGGCGGACTGATTCTGCCGAAAGCTTTAGGGTTATGGTATGGCATTACTAATCGTTTACATTGATTTCCATAAGTTTGGTTGGAACATCTGAGAAAATAAGCCTTGCAAAAAATTAGCGCTCTAACATAACCCTTAGGGGTGGCTATTTTTTTTCGCCCTTTCCCATACATTTTGTATGGGGAAAAATGGCAGTTTTTTTTCAAAGCGAATTTTCTCTTAATATCTGAAACTTTTTTCAAAATATTTTTACATACTCTTAAAGTTGAAGCCTTGAAGCTTCCAAAATGGTAAGCCATGTGCGATTATCTTAACTATTCAAATAATTACAGCCATTTAAAAATGACTGAGTTTTGTACTATTGCACACACATACACAGTAAAATCTAGTAAATTTTAAATGGCTGTAATTATTTTAATAGTTAAGATAATCACACATGGCTTACCATTTTGGAAGCTTCAAAGCTTCAACTTTAAGAGTATGTACAAATATTTTGAAAAAAGTTTCAAAAATTAAAAGAAAATTCACATTGAAAAAAAATGCCATTTTTCCACATACAAATCTTGGTCGCTTGACAGTTCTACAACAAGTAGGCAGAATTTACCAGCAAAAAATCTGCTGACTAAATCCTGCAACTCTCTGACTAAAGAGAACTCAATTTTCTGCTCTCACCAGTCAGAAAAGTGGCGTACGGGATCACTTTCCTGTAGTTCGTGACTGTTTCTGACTGTCAAATCGGAGTACGGGATCAGAGCTATTGTTGAATCACTGATGCGTCGATCAATACGCAGTGCTGTCAAGACGTCGAGTATTTTGTACCAAATTTTATATCCACCAAATTTTTTTCTGTCAACACTTATTAAATGTTTATATCAAGGTGTGAACCGATTAAAATAACGTTCCGGTTTCGATTTTGTAACACGATTCGGTTTCGGTTCCGGGTTTGTTCTTCAAAATTTAATTCGGGTTCGGTTACGATTTCGTTCAAGTTTCGGTTTCCAAATAAAAACACGAACGCCAAAAAATTTTACAAAACTTAAGTAGGTACATATGTATGTAGCTGCAAAATAGGTCTGCATTTTTATAACATTTGTCCAATATAATACCACTATACGACAAAATCCACTTTTTTCTGGATATTGGACTATATCAAATTTTTTTAAGAGATAAGTATTCTTACTTAATGGCGTTCCCTGAATTTCGAAGTTAGCCTCCAAAAATTAGTTACGGGCTTTCGAAGTTCGAAGTTGGACCCTTCCAAGATTTGGTTTTCTAATTGTTTTGTGAAAAAAAAGTAGGTTTGGTCTAATACCAGCTGGCTGCTGTGCATTGTAATCTATTATATTAATAGGCTAACAAATTTTACATATAAATATTTGCCAAGCTTAAACCCATACTAAATATGCATAAATATTTATGAAATGCATATGGATTTGTTGGCATACCTCTAAAGCAGTGCACAATTATCTAATATATAACCAATAACCAATCCTGCTTCATTTATCTGTAATAAGCGAATGAAAATTTCTCATGCCACTTGAATTGGTTATCTCACAATCAATTTGTACAAAAAGCGATAGCCCAGTGGGAAGCGTCGGGGGTAGTGGTCGAGCGGTTAATGGTTCAAGTATCGGCCCTTTTTTTTATTTTTATTTTTTGTCATTGAAAATTGTTTTTATTTTTTCAATATATAAAAATTTCTTATCTTGACTTTTTTAAAATTTTTATGTTTGTGATATCTATTTTCGAGAAAAAAATTGCTGAATATTTTTAGTTGACGGAAAGCATATGCATACATACCACCCATTATAGAAATGCGATAACCGCTTATTCAATTTGGGTTTTTTTGTCTAATTTTTGATGATATAAGATCGAAGTTGCGAAATTTTTTCAAACACAGTAGTCTATTTATCGGACTTCGGTAGATTACTTCTATAAATTTTAGTGATTGCTACCGTTTGAGACAAAACGATCGCATAAATTAGTGGCTATTTGTTAAGCACAATCTCATCATCCGATTATTCAAGTGCAACATAAAATCTCGAAAACCGAATATTTGCATGGCATTTGCCATAAATAATTTTGGAAAGGGCTGCTGTAATTTAATATTTTTATTATATAATAACAGCCGTTATTTTTAAAATTCTTTGATGGCCTCATTTTGCCTATAGATGAGTTTTTAATGTATACATTTAAGTTGGTCGAGGTTCGGCCACGGGCCTAAAGGCAGCTATTGACAAAAAGTTGATCAGATGTTTGAATAAGTTCAACTATTTTAAATTGGTCGAATTTCGACCACGGGATATACTAGTAAATATTATTAACGCTATGTATGGATGAAATTTCTGCAATCTAATTTTTAAAAAATTACTACTTTTTCTAATAGAAAAATTAAATTTTTAGCGACCTTTTGATTATAAATATTTTGCATTTTTTTGCTGGCTCGAGATCAGATTCAATTTGTAGAAAAATAAAACACAAGATTTTCCACTTTTTCATCGATATATTTCGGTTACTCAACGGTAACCGTCTTCAGGACAACTGGGTATAAAAAAGAAAATAAACAATTTTACATAAACAACAACAAACAATAATCACAAACTATTTCATACATACATTGTTCAACACGTCTGTTTAGCTTGGCGTGTAGCTTTGTACTGTTGATCTGTTTGTGAGTAAATGACGGAACAGGTAAGCAACACCATCGGTATCAGTTCGGTAGTTAAGTCTTGTTGTTGGTGGGGTATTTATAATATGTAACATGGACGAGTCATCAATTTTCATTCAAAACACCCCAAAAAGATGATAATAAATACAGCAATGGGCTGTATACGACGCATGTTGGAAATATCGGACGAAGTTTACCACAAAGAGGTTGAAAATGAGATAATGACACTACTAAAGAATAATGATTTCCCAGAAAAAATAATCAAAACCTTAATAAAAAAACAGCAAATCTAAAAATAAACCACAAAAAGAAAACAACCCTACATTTTTCAAATCTCTAACCTATGTACCTCAGTTGTCTGAACGTTTAACAAATTCTGATTGCTACAATAAAGAAATAATAAAAATAGCTCATAAGCCCACAAGCACTTTAAGAAATTTATTTAATAAAACTAAGTCGAAGATAGCCACAGTTGATAAAAGTAATGTCGTCTAAAAAAAAACGTTTAGTGGCAATGAACACGAATCATGCCAAAATGTATACGTCGGAACAACCAAATCCAAACTAAAAACCAGAATAGCACAACACAAATCCGACTTTAAACAATGCAATTATTCTAGCAACCACAAAACAGCACTTATGGCCCACTGTGCTAATACCGGCCACACTCCTAACTTTGAAGGGGTATCTATTTTACAACTAGAACAACACTACAATAAACGCCTAACTTTGGAAATGTTATACCCCTTTTACATTATTCAAGTCTTGAATTCAATTCTGCCGCGACATAGGCGAAGGGGGTGCGAAGCGAGGGGAAGAGTACACTTGAAAGCGTACCGTCAACTCGTTTCAAGTTTTTCTTGCTATCTCTTTCACTCCTCCTTGTACCCCCATATTTTGTTTCATAATTGCTTTCAAGAAAAATTGACAAGTGTAGACACGAATAGAAAACACAAAAGAGAACGCCAGCAGAGTTGAAAGCAATACTTGACAAATGTAAAACCGGAGTTACATATTATAAATACCCCACCAACAACAAGACTTAACTACCGAACTGATACCGATGGTGTTGCTCACCTGTTCCGTCATTTACTCACGAACAGATCAACAGTACAAAGTTGAACAATGTATGTATGAAATAGTTTGTGATTATTGTTCGTTGTTGTTTATGTAAAATTGTTTATTTTCTTTTTTATACCCAGTTGTCCTGAAGACTGTTATGTTGTGTTTTATTTTTCTACAAATTGAATCTGACCTCGAGCCAGCAAAAATCAAAAATACTAATAGAAAAATATTAGAATGGAAACTAAATGAAATGAATCGTCAAAATATATGATACGGGCCACTAAACACATTGTTCTCGGATCTCGTAAATTTTTTTCGATGCCATCATTCAGCTATATGTAGCTAAATTTCCTCTTTAGGAATTTGATACCTACTGAGGTCAAAACGTGTCTTTTGTAACATTGCTCGACAATCTTCCATGAAAGCTTTCCAGAGTACCTTTTGGTAATAGAAAATATGTTCCCATAAAAAGAAAAAAAGGCATAAAAAAAATTCAAGACCGTTTGGAACCGGTTCCGGCTTTTGAAACGGTTTCGGTTTCTTTCTTTTGAGATCAAAATAACGGTTACGGTTTCGGTTTTGAAAAATGATACGGTTTTAATCGGTTACGGTTACGGTTTCGGTTCAGTCCATGGTTTATATGTATGTACATTAGGGCGGGTCGATTTATTAACCGATATCGCGCCATCGATTTTTCGATAGGTTTTGGGCTCAGGAAAAAAAGTGCCACTACGCATACCCCAAAAAAACAATTTTCCAGCCTGCGAAATTTCATTTTTTTGTATTTTCTTCGACCTTGATTTTTAAGGTTTTTTTAATGAACTACTAAACAAACTTACATTTAATTTAAAAATTTTCATGTGAACCCGACCCAAAATGCCCGCTAAAAACGTTAGCGATAACAGTTTTTTGAAAAAATAAAACAATATTTTTCGGGTTTTGGGGAGTGTTTTGGTCGAAAAATCGACCCTTTCGCTTTTTATTTTTTTAAGGGTTTTTTCAGCATACATGCAAAGATGCTTTCGATGAAAACGAACTTGTCTCATATATTCTGTCCAACTCAAAATTGTGCGCTAAAATCGAAGCAATTACTTTTTCGCGCTCACCCCTCTTGAAAAAACTGTAAGTGAACCAACCAGATTTTCTGAGTAGAGGTTCTTCCGTAGAATCTTCAACTATTCTTCGAATTTTTATATTGAGCTTAGTTCTCCCACGATCCCCACTTAAGGCTCAAAAAACCTATTTGTTGGGACCTCTGTAACTCTGTAATTAAAAGCAATATTTGGATCAGATACAAAATATAAAAATTTTTAAATGGCTGCAGTAGTTAGTTTAATAGAAATGATAATCGCATAATGTAAAAAGTTGTTTAAACTTAAAAACCTCCACTTTAAGGATATTTTTTTGCAAAAGTTTTCGGAAATGATAAGAAAACTCACTTTCCATTTTTTCCAGTAAAAAAATTATGAACTTGTTCCAAAACTTCTGGCTTATTTTTAATATAATTGTAAAATTCTGTGCAAGTCAGTCTTAAGTTGAATTTGCATTGAATAATACTCTCTAAGGTACTGATATGCAAAGAATTTCTTTCCTTTGTCCATTGAGATGAAATAAGAGAAAAAATTCGTTCCGCATTAGCATTACGACTACGGTGACCATAATTTTTTTTTTTAAAAACAGAACTCTTTTTTTACTCAAAGCTTGGTATTGTCCTCACGTGAAAATTTCGTCACTCGCTTATAAACTATTTGACGTTACACTTTCTATGTTTGGAATAAAAAAGTGTTCCTGATTTGCATGACGTAATCATCTTTTTGCAGTAAGAAATGTTGTCAACGTCTGTAAAACATTGAAATTGTAATCTCAAATAATTTCAACCAAACTGCATCAATTAAAAGCCAGTACTATAGGTACTTGGTTTTTTATACGTAAATTTTCAAATTATTAGTTTTCATGAACATCTTAATAACTTCGCCAGTTTTCAACTTTTTTGAGAAAATTAACTTTCATTGCACTCGTAACAAAATTTGCTGTTGAGTACCATTCAAGGTTTGTATAAGCTTCTTATAACATAATGCATAGGGATAGCGCCAAAGTTGACCAACCCAAAAAAAGACGAAAAAAATGTGTTTGTGGTGCAAATACTTCCACTTTTACCACTTCTTTCTGGTTCATATATAGATCGTTAGATCGAAATTAAGAAAAATAAATAAGAGTTCGAAGGTATGAAAAACTGGTTTTTTAACCCTAACTCAAGATATTGGAGATGTCCGGCAAATTTCTGCTACGCAGTTCTTCTTAACTCACCGAGATCTATCAGAAAAAATGACATTTCTTCCCAGGTATTTTTTCGTGTTGCACAGTGTTATTTATGAATAGGGGGTAAGCATCTAAGTTCATATTTGCACCTTTAAAATTGATTTAATATGAGTACTAAGTTTGGATTTGAAGCGCTTGACCGTGGTAAAAACCAACCAAATTATTCTGAAAATATTTTGAAAGATTTTGGGTTTTTCATAAAATTTTGAAATTATTGAGCCCATTTCCTATCGACTAACTTTACAGAGTTACTCATTACATTCGTTAAAAGGCTTACCGGTACAAAAAAGCAGAACAAAAACAGAACATTTGCTTAAAAAAAGAACATTTCCGTTATTTTCCTTAGAAAAAAAAAATACGCAGAACAAGCTTCTTAAAAACAGAACTGTTCTGCCAAAAACAGAACGGATGGTCACCGTAGTTATGACCAGGTATCCCATATAAATATTGAACTATTTTAAGTAAATTTTTTTTTCTCTCCTTTTATTTAGTTTTGTTAAAAAAATAAAGCCATTTTTCATTAAGATTTTTACATTTAAAATCATCAGTTTGACTTTCTATAAATTGCTTTAAATATATTACCTCTTCAAAGCAGTCATCAGAAATTGTTATATTTTTTTTACTTAACTAAATACCTTACAGTCATTTGGACTTCTTGCCAAGTTGGTTCATTCTCCAAAGTCATGCAAATAAAAACGCTATATTCATTGAAATGGACACTCCACTCTTCCAAGTAAGTATTTGCTACATCAAAAAACCTATTTACATCATCTTCAAAATCTAAAATTCCCCCTGCGTATATATCGCCTCTCTACTTTAACTGCTCTAAGATAATGGTTGCTTGGTTTCCTATAAATTTATTTTCATGTCTGAACTTAAACTTTCTTTAGTTTCATTTTGTAGTTTTTGCACTTCGATAATTGATATAGCCGATTTTTCAAGTTTCTTAATTTGTTTTTCAAATAAAAACGATTGGCAATGAATAAATGACATGTACACTTCGGGTAAAGCATTCTTGAAAAAGTCCGTAATATCTTTAGGAGCATTCTTTTCATTCGAAAAAAAGTTTTTTAGCGAATTCCACATTTGCAAAATTCTTTCAATTGCAGGTACCAGTGAGAGCCACCGTGTTTTACTATAAGAAAGAATTGATCTGTACATTGTGTCCGCATTATCACAAAAATCTTTAAGCCGCTCCGTTCGCACAGTGAATATCGAAAAGTATTTATATATCTCAAATATGACAGACTCTACATCTATTGACACACTGAACCAAAAACGTACATGTTTTTTACGAACAAAGTTTCATAGAAGTTCACGCTGGTTTTTCTTAAAATATAAGAAAAAATTCATAGAATCCAAGAAAATTTTCTTACAATTTATGAATGAATACATGCTTTCTGTGGATTTGTTTACATATTTTACGAAAAAGTACTTATATTCTAGGAAATGTTCTTAAATTTCTACGAAAAAGTTCTTTGGAGAGGTTTTAACGAACAATTCTTAAAATCTATGTACTTTTTCATTGGATACATGAACTTTTTTGGTTCAGTGCATTACACCCACTGCACTAGAAATTGTATTGTGAAGTATATGAGCAGGGCAACCTACGCCCTCAATGCTTTTCCCTGAAACTTCTTTTAATTTACAAAATATATTATTTAGTCCCTGTCTTTTTCAGCACCAAAAGCTACAAGGTTTTGTAATGGTATTTTGTGATGACTTAATGTGTCTACCAGAGCTGTTAAAGAATTAAATCTTTTGCTCTTTGAAATCATAGTTTTTCTTCATTCAGTACTTGAAATTCTTTTCATCGTTGAAGAATTTAACTTCAATTTACGCATTCAGCAATTCTTTACAGAAATCATGATTTATAAATCCACCAAGTGTCAATTCAACAAGAATTCAAAATAGAATTACGAAGAAAAGCTCTTTAATTCAGAATGGCCATTCAGTTGATTTGATTCTTTTGGAGAGTTAATTCCGCTAATTCAGTACGAATCAGTTTTTGGAAAAATGCTAATTTACTCTCTTAAATAGTACTAAAAGTTTTCAAGTTCCTTTCACGCTAAAAGACTTTGAAAAAAAAATTACATTACATATTATAATAATCTATAACATAAACTTAGTGGAAAAAGCTTATTCGCGTGTAAGAAATATGTGAATTTAAAAAAATTCAAGTTAAAACATAAAAAAGTATGATTTTGAAAGGTATAACATGCCTGGTCTTCACATAAACTGCCTTATTAGTGTTGCTGATGTGTTAGTTATGAAGCTTTTCGGGCATATTTTATTAACCCTCTGAGCACATTATTGAATTTAATTAAATAAGCTTTTGTCACATAAATAAAAAATAAATATGAATGTGTAATTATTTTATTATCATAACCTCTAACGAGATTTTTAGCCGTGCTTCTCTTTCCAACTTGTGGTGTGTTGCTTTTGAGTTTTCCTACAAGTTGGCAGGACCTACAGTTTTTTGCCGACTCCGAACGGCACTTGCAAAGCAAATGAATTTTTTGCTGGCATATTTAGTTTTGGAAAATTTGGCAGTGTCAAGTTTAAATTTAACAACTTCGAAAGTGCTTCAGTATTTTTAAAGATCTTCAACGCACAGCGAATATTGCCGAATTCGCCCTGCTATTACCATATATGAATTTGCGTTGCTCTCATATCTACAAGTTGTACAGGCAATACACAATATTACGTTCAGCTGAAACTCATGCCTTTTATGAATATAAAAAAATTCGAAGCTCTTTCATGGTTTTATTAGTCATATACATACGCCAGTTTTGAAAAATGAAAAAAAAAAAAATAAAATCTTTTTTTTTGGAATTATTCTTTGAAATATGGAAATTCTTTCCAAATATGAGTAGTTTGTTTCGATTTTTTAGTCAACAATAACTAGTAGTGGAATTAATTTCCATTTAATTGTATAACAGAAACCATTTGAAATGTCTTTTAAAATTTTCACAAAGCTCAGGAGAGTAAAACGGTCATCTAAACTTTAACTTCTTCGGCAGATTTTGTATGAAATTTTTGAGGACTCAGTTTGGTAGACCAAGCAGTATAATTATATGCAAGTTAGAACTAGCTGAAATATTTTCCTGATTTTCATGAACGATTTTCGTGGATGGTGCTGAGTAATTTTTTATGTGAAATTAAATTTTGTTCATGCGTTGCATGAAATATATTACTTAACACCCTCATCGAAAAAAATTCTTAAAAATCAGGAAAATATTTAAATTAGTTCTAACTTTCACATCATACCACTGAAATTGATTGTCCTACAAAACTAAGAAAAATCTGCCGAAAACGTTGAAAATTTGGATGGCCATTGTGCTAAGCTCCCCTGAACTTTGTCCAAATTCTTAAAGACATCTTTAATTTTGTGTCTAACTGTACATATTACTGAAGTGCCTGAAAAAAGCTCATAAAAGCAATAAATCCGCGATTTTACAATCGACGTGGCTGTTTGGTAGTATCCCGCCTTTTTACAAGTCTTCAATGGGTGACCGGAGTTCTGGTCGGTGATAGTGTCGAATTCAGGACATTTTTTATCACGGATAAGAAACGGGTTAATAAAAATTACAGCACCTTAAAGGCATAGTAGGGATGGCAGCTATTTTAGTTTTGTGAGCCCAAAAGTTTCGAGATCCCGTATATGTATTATTTAGATATTTTATACATTTTAACAAACAAACTGAAGACAGTACATCAATATTATTTTCATTACCAACAAGATGCTTAAATATATATAAAAAATATGTAAGTAGAGTTTAAATATATCCTATAACTTCTTCTTTACATATTTTTATATTAGTACAAAACCGGGAATAACCAAACATCTTCTTACGGTTTCTCCTAGCTGCTTTGGAAGTTAATGCAAATCAACAAGCGAAAAAGTTAGTTATTTTATAAAATTTCTCTCCATTCATAAGTGGGCTGTAATATTAGGTGTTAATTTTTATACCCTGCTTTTATGATTATATATAAAACCAAAAGCTCAAAAAACTGCCTTAATCCAACTTAATGTCATATTATTCGTAAAAAACTAGCTATTTTAAACATTCGGGATTTTTTAACTGCTTTTCGAGATTTCGGGACTAATAAAAAACAATCCCGGGATTGACTTCAAATGTCAAAGAAAAAATATATAATGACAACATTTCATGATACAATAAGCGCACCAGTAGGAAATTGTAACAGTGAGGTACGTTTCTGACATCTTACATAAGTATTAGGACTTATCACAATATATCTACGTTGCGGTGTTGCATCTACAGCTTAAGTGTTTATTATTAAGGAAATTCACAAGGTCTTTTATAGTTTTATGTACAATTTCAACAACACAACACTTGAGAGCACTACATGAGTTGAATGTTGTGTCTGAATACATTAAATTTAATTTTCATACAAATTTGTCAGAAAATATTGAATTTTTGTGTTCGTGGCTCTTTTACTTTTGAAACTAGAGAAAACGAAAAAACAAGGAAAAGCAAAATAGCACACCTGCGCATTGGGTTGCTTAATTTTATTGTGCTATTCAAATTTTACATAAGAAATGACAACAAAGAAAATATGACAGTCTTAAATTTTGAATTGCCTAATTTTGATTTTTTCTAATTTTAATTAGTACATACACAAAAAATTTTAATGGCTTTTGACATGTGATTAGTGTTGTAAACCAAATGCTGGAAAAGAACTAAACAATCATACAGTGCTTGTCAGCTGAAGCATCATCGCGAATAACGTTCTAAGTGTAATATTTTTCAAAACCAGTTTCATTGCATAAAACATTTTGCATTGCTCTCCAGATAACGAATTTTCTAAAATTTGACACCAAAACTGTAAAAATGCATTTAAAAATAGTAGGGTAATTTAAAGTGACATACATTATTTTGCATTGAAGCGTCGAAAGTGATTCGTAACGGCACTGGAAGATGATGAAAAAGATGTAAAACTCATAATATGAAAGATATAAAAGAAAAAGTTAAGTGAGACAGATGAGAAAAATAGATTTAAAATATATGACTTTAGCGTTTTTTTGCTCTCCTGACAAATTCTGATTTTGTAACTTAGAACGTTATTCGCTTCGATGCTTCAAAACCCTCTTCCTATCCTGCTCTGTCACCTAAATGTTTAGCAACATCGGAATATGTTACAATTTTTCCAAACGATGGACTTTTCCTTGATATGCCATTTTTGCTTTTACGAACGTGTTTTTCGCTTTGTTTATATTTTTGTATGATAATTACTATGTATATACATGAAATATTCACGACTTAGGATGAGCTTTTAGGTAAAGAATAATACATTTTTATTTTTTTTTTAAGATCAGAGGCAAAGATGCAACGACATGTTAATTATAATATATTTCCCGCTAGGCATGGTTCTGCGTTGAGGTCTTGTCAATTATAAAAAATTTTTACTTTTCATATTTCAAATTTTTGTTTTGTTTATAAACCGAAAAAAACATGGCTGCTCTTCACAGTGTAGCAATTTCGACAAATCCAAATTTTTTATTTTCTCATTTATCTCAGAATCGGTGGGATTTTTTGAAAGATTTAGCAGCTAAGTAAAATGTATGACATACATATATGGTCCTCGCTTTCGAATTTGCCTTACCGACATTTCGAGTTTTAATTGTCCTGAAAAAAAAAAGAAGTTACCTCACGTCCATAGTTTGACTTGAAACATCTATGTGTTGAATTTTGCGCATTTACTTCAGTCAAATGGGATTACTGACATATCTGTGGTTTGTTATATTATAATATTTGCGGACTGATAAAAGCTCCCCAAATATGTAATTTAATCACATCAAAAATAATGTACATATTTCACCTTCGAGTTGAGTTGTATGAGTCTATAGTTAGCCTATGTAAATCTTAATAGCTGCTTTCTGTAGATCATTCGTAGCACCATCAAATTCCAAACATCGTGGAATACTCATAATAATAATAATAATAATACAAATACCTTCTAAGAGGATAAGGTCCAGCCTGTCTTCCAATTTGTGGTTGTGGAATTGTTGGTGGAGTACTCTTAGCTTTTGCCATTTGTTAACTAAAGAGAGGTTTTCGCAGATAGGTTCAGGGATTGACAAAAGGGGGGCACCTCGTAGAAAATGACCTGGTGTTAAAGCTCTAAGATCATCGGGGTCTTGTGACATTGGAGAGAGTGGTCTGGAGTTTAGCACCGCTTCGATACGAATTAGGAGAGTGTTGAGCTCCTCAAAGGTGAATTTTTGGTTTCCGGCAACTTTCGTAAAGTGAATTTCGAAGCTCTTCACTGCTGCTTCCCAGAGACCTCCCATATGAGGGGCGTATGGAGGGATGAACTGCCATGAGAGACCGTGGACTGCATATTTATTTCCGATGTCTTCGGCGGTTTCCTTGAGAAATATGGAGAATTCTCTTTGTAGGCTTCGTTGGGCTCCTATGAACGTCTTGCCGTTGTCGGACATTATTTTAGAGGGTAGGCCTCGGCGGCCAACAAAACGAGCAAATGCTGCTTTGAAAGATTCGGTGGTGAGGTCTGAGCAGACTTCTAAATGTATGGCTTTGGTAGAAAAGTAGACGAAGACGCAGACGTGTGCTTTGGCGTAAGATGCACGTCGGAGAAGTGACGTTTTCACGAGGAATGGCCCTGCAAAGTCCACTCCAGTGGTATGAAAGGGTAGTGAATAAGTTACACGTTCTGGGGGTAGAGCTGCCATCAATTGAGATTGCATTTGTTGTTTGTATATAGTGCATCTCTTGCACTTAAATATGCATTTTTTCACCTTCTGTTTTAGGCGGGGAATGTAATATTCTTGTTGTACCATGCGAATCATTAATTGTTTCTCGGCATGAAGTAGTGTTGTATGTAGGAATTCCAAGAAGAGAGTGCAATATCGTGAGTTGTCGGGTATGATAATGGGATGCCGTTCGTTGTAGCTCAGGTCTGCATAGGCGAGGCGTCCATTAACTCGTAATAGTCCCATTTCATCCAAGAAGGGGTTGAGCGGGAGTAACGGACTTCTTTTATCGAGTGACTTTGCAGCTTGGAGGTCTGCGATCTCCTCGCCATAATGGTTTTGCTGAGCGTTCGCAATGAGTTGCACCTTCGCCTGGTGAATCTTCTCATGGGTGAGATCAATTGAAGATGGTATTAGCTTCAGCTGGTATTCAGGATAAATCGGCGACTGTAGGCGTGGACTCTCAAGGCTCGAGAGAATGACGAAAACCGTTCCATAAAATCATGATCTACCAGTGCGTGGAGGGCTTCTATCCGTCGTTGTTCTGGGAGTGACTCATTTAGTTGGATATCTTTGGGCCAATTAGTGGGGGAATTTAAGAGCCACTTTGGGCCGTTCCACCAGAGATAACAGTCGATCAAGTCCTGCGGCCGACATCCTCGCGTGCCCAAATCTGCTGGATTGTCTCCGCTAGGCACATGTCGCCACGTAGCGTTACTGACATTGTCGAGTATCTGGGATATGCGGTTTGCTACATATGTCTTCCATGTATGTGGCGGCTTTTCGAGCCAAGCCAGCACTATGGAGGAGTCTGTTCACATAGTCAGACTACTCTCTGTGAGCTGCAGTGACGCCCGAATGTGCTTAACTAATTTTGAGAGAAGGACTGCTCCGCAGAGTTCTAACCTAGGGAGGCTTACCGTTTGGAGGGGTGCGACTTTGCTTTTTGCTACTAAGAGGTGAGAGGAAAAGGAGTTATCGCTGTGTTGAACCCTTAGGTATACGCAGGCGCAATATGCCTTTTCGGAGGCGTCGGAGAATCCATGTATCTGCGTGGGTGCGCCGGGAGTGAATTTAACCCAGCGTGGGATTTGTACGTCTCCAATCGCTAAGAGGTTGCTCGTAAATGTTTTCCACTTGAGGAATGATCCGGGTTTGACGTCCTCGTCCCAATTAGTTCCTTCCATCCATAGTTGTTGAAGGAGAATTTTTGCTACGATCATTATAGGCGATAGCCATCCTGCCGGGTCAAAAAGCTTCGCGACCGAAGAGAGAATCTGTGTTTTGGTGGCAGAGCTAACGTCTGGAACGGGGTCGTATGAATACGAAAAGGTGTCGCTGAGGGCGTTCCATCTTACGCCAAGCGTCTGTGTAGAGCTTGAGTCATAAAATTTAAGAAAATCGGCGTCCAGGAGATCAGATTCAGGAATAGTTTCCAATATTTGTGGGAGATTTGCCGTGATTTTTTTGAGGGGAAAGCCTGCTGATTTTAATGCTATGGTCAACTGCCGCATCGTTTCGATAGTGGACTGTATGTTGTGTCCGCCTGAAAGTATGTCATCCACGTAAGTTTCTCGCAGGAGGACGTTACTAGCAAGGGGTAGTTCAGACTTGCAGTCATCTGCCAGCTGCTGAAGGGTGCGGATCGCTAAATATGGGGCACAGTTGACACCAAAGGTTACCGTTTTTAATTTAAAATCTTCTACTGCGCCGTTTGGGGCTCGGCGGAAGAGAATTCGTTGGAAGTCCTGATCTTCCTTATACACGTGTATTTAAAAAAAAAACTAATGGCGGCGATATACCTACAGGTTATCATCATAACCTCTAACGAGATTTTTAGCCGAGCTTCTCTTTCCAACTTGTGGTGTGTTGCTTTTTGAGGTTTTCCTACAAGTTGGCGGGACCTACAGTTTTTTGCCGACTCCGAACGGCACTTGCAAAGCAAATGAATTTTTTGCTGAGAAGCTTCTCATGGCAGAAATACACCCGGAGAGTTTGCCAAACTACTGCCGAGGGGCGACCCCGTTTTAGAAAAATTCTTTTTCTAAATAATTTTTGATGTTACTTTTGCCGGGCATCGAACCGCCACGACTTGGTGTAGAAGGCCGAACACTTAACCGCTACACCACGGCGGCCGCGTGTATTGCCGATACATTTTTTCAATGTCGCCATTAAAAACATATTTATATAGACGCCATTTGAGGATTACGATCATAAGATCGTTCTGAAGAACGGGGCCTGTGTGAAGCACATCATTAAGTGAGATGCCGGAATGGGATTGTTTGGACGCGTTGAAGACTACCCGGACTTTGGTAGTTTTACTATCAGGTTTGATTACGGCGTGATGGGGCAAATAAAATGAAAAATATTTTCCATCACGGATAATTTCACGAGATGATGAGGGTTCCATATGATCTAGGGTAATGTATTCATTCAAAACTTTGGCGTAAGTAGTTTAGAGTTCCGCTTTCTTCTCATGGCTCCGTTCAATACTGAGGTATTGTTGCTGAGCGGAAGGTCGGGAATGTCCTAAAGCTATTAAGTCATATAGTATAATTAGACCTTTGAATGGGTAGATCAAGGAGCTTCTGTACTCGAGAGGTTACAAAAGTTTTTTGAGATCCTTGGTCTAAAAGAGCGCGAATATTAAAGGTTTCTCCTTTATGTAGGACGGGAATGTTTGCTGTTGGTAGCAAGGTTCTCTCTCTACTACTTGCAAAATGCGAGAGGACATTCTCAGTGGTGTTTTGAGGGGCTGTTGGGTTCATCGGTGCGGCCTGTGCCGAGGTACATGGTCTCTCGTCATCGATGGTCATATGAGATGACACTAAGTTTTTCTTAGGTTTGGGTTTGGTTTGCATTTCTTGGTTGGCTGGATAATGAAGGAGGGAGTGGTGTCGCTTTTGACAGTAAACGCAGGTGAAACTACTACGACATTGGTTTTCTGCATGGGAATAAGCTAAACAGTTCTGGCAGTAATGATTTTCCCGTACAAATTTATTTCTTTCTTGAGCTGTTAGCTCTTTAAACTTGACACAATACATTAGAGAATGATTGCTGTTGCACAATTGGCAAGCGGACTGCCTCTTTGACTCGGTATGGAAGGAGCTGGATTTTTTTCTTGGCTGAAACGAGTGATTGCCAGGTGTAGAAGAGCGTGGGGTGAAGTTGGGTTGACTTTGCTTTTGTCGGTTTGGCCTGTAAGTAGTGAGTCGTTCAACCACCTCATACCGAGTAGTCAGAAACTGGTCCAATTCGGACCAAAGAGGTAATTCCTTACGGGAGTTAAGGGATTGTTCCCATAACGCTAAGGTTTCGTCTGGCAACTTGGAGGAGCAGAGATATACGAGCATCGGGTCCCAATTATCAGTGGATACTCCATTTGCTTTGAGGGTTGAGAGACAATTATTAATTGTTGTTTGCACATATTGTATCCGTTCGCCATTTTCACTGGTTACGGGTTGAATGTTAAAAAGTGACTTTAGTTGATTATCGACGAGGATTCTGCGATTCTCATATCGACACCTTAAGGCACTCCACGCAAGCTCAAAATTTTGGTCATTAAGTGGGTAATTTTTAATAAGCAGAGCGGCCTTCCCCCGGGTTTTTTGCCGCAAATGGTACAATTTCTGGGCTGGAGAAAGTTTGGGATGACTAATGTACACTGCTGTGAACATGTCCCTAAATGATGGCCAGTCTTCATATCCTCCGTAGAAGACCTCTGTGTCACATGCAGGTACCTTTAAATAATTGAATTGATTGAAAACTGCTGATGATCTCATTTATCCGTAGTCTCGTATTTAATGCTGAATCGTTGATTTGGTCGTATTTCTCCTCGCTCACTTTCCTGAGATTTTCTTCTATGCTACTCATCTGAAGGTTCTCATTCGCCATGTCCACCAAAGCCATATGTTTATTGAGTTGCTCCAGATATGTTGTGAGACCCGCCTCCGTGTGTTCACTTTCCGTAATATTCCACCATTTATCGCAAAATTTTTCCAATCGAGAGACTTCATACAGGAATTTTTTGTTGAAGAGTGCTGCTTCTTCTTCGTCACTCTGAGATTTTGATCTTAATTTAATTCCTGTCTGGGGTTGGAGGGATTGTGCTTTCTCTTCATCTGGTTTGCCCATTGTAAATTTATTTCAATAGAGAGAAATTTATTTGAGGGTTTAAAACTATTATCTTAAGTTTTTTATAGGTAATTTGAGTCCTTTTGACCTACTGTATTTTGTGGTATTTATTATTGGTTGGGGCCCATTGTACTTTACTTTAATTGCTGAGGGTGGGAATTGCTTGGCTTAGCGCATCTAAGTCCAAGTACGTGTATGTATATGTGTATATGAATAAATGTGTGTGCAGCGAAGAGAAACAAAGAAAGGTGGGTGGAGTCAAATTCGCAAATTTACTTGGTAAAATGGTCTTATAAAAAGTACAGCAAAAAATTGAGAGTCAATAGTGCAGTTATTGACATGCAATTTTTCAGGGTCCGGCACACTATTCAATATTTAGTGAATTTATAGAGTATTTTTTTTTTCTATTAATTTGGAGTGATTACTTATACATATGTATGTATATAAAATGTATTTTTGGTTGCAACTTTCTGTTGGTGCTGTGAGAAACGGTATACATCAAAGTATAAGTGGAAGCTACCGGCAAATCTTTTATAACAGGTGGGTATATAAGTAAGTACGTATAATGTGTGTGTGATATATAAAAATACAAATTAGAGGAAATTACCAACACATATGTGTATATGGACGGAGTTTAGCGGGAATTTTGATAAATGAGAGAGATTTTATGAAAACGGTGTTTTTGTACGGAGTCTTTCCAATATCCAGTCAAATTTACCGTAGATAGGATGAGGTTATTTAATATTGGGTTTGAGGAATTCCGCTGCACTTCTATATGCGTGTATTTTGGGCAAGGTGTACTTACCTTGGCATTTTTCTACCACCTTATTTTTATGCTGATGTGGGGTCTGTTGTTGTTGCCTGCTTCTTCCTACTTTGTTGTTGTTTTTGTTGCGGGTACCACTTTTGCAGGTGGTTTAACTATATAACTTTATATGTCTGTGCCTTGCAAACCACTTAAATAAAACCCTGCTGTAATTATTGTTGGTTTTTTTTTTTCTTCTCAAACGCAACTTTTAAATATTTGGTCTGTTTTTTTTGTTCAACAGCCTTTTTCAAAATTTTTAAATTTTTTATTTTTAATATTTTCAACTTTTGTTTAAATAATAAATATATTTTTTTTCTTTATATTTGTTTCACTTTTCCAGCACTGTACCACTGTCCTTTGGTTTTTCACCATTCGGTTTCTCTCTGCCAATTTTTTAAGTATTTTTTTGCTGCTTTTTTATATTTTCTGCACTTTTAAAATAATGTTTTTATCTTTTGTTTTCAGCACTTTTACACAATTGAGTATGTTGGCGCGTCGCGTATACCGATTTTTTGTACTATTTAAGGTTTGTATGTACCTAATCAAACTTAATTGTTGTTGTTTTTTTTTTTTCTTTTTTTAATATTCTTTTTTAGGTCGCTGGGTCACTTTATCACTTTTGGTATCAGAGGACCATGGATAAAATTTGCAATCCTATAGGAGGTAGGATATGCACTGTCGAGGGAAATAGGCACTATCAAAATTAAGCACACGCGACACTTTATGTTAAGATAATACACTTTATTAATTCAGATGTACAAAGGGTATGCGATGCGTTCGATGGTAAGCATAGTATACCTTATATAGTAGCGCAACTCACAAAAAACACACTAATACACACGCACAGCATATTCCCCATAAGCACAGAAAAATATATTCTCAAACGTTTGGCAAATAATGAGGGTCATATTTTAGAATAATGTACCACGATTTGGACAAATTTTATTTTAGGGAATGGTAGAGGGGGTCGTATGTATAAAAACTGTGGAGGCAGAAACTGTCAGACATTTATATTATAATTTTTATATTTAATTATACCTCAAGTTAATACTCATTTGGCAAAAAAGTTGATCTGCTATTGATTGATTAATTGATATTAAGTTTTCAAAAAGTGAGAATTGACGTTGAAGGTTTCATCTCAAATGCGTCTCAGGTTGATGTCAAACAAAATGGCTTATTGGGCTTCACACCTTTCCTTCATTCCATTTCATTTGGAGTCACTCAGCCAGTGCCTTCCACTCAAATTCGTAAGAAGAAGAAAATAAGTTGCCAAACTATAGTAAGGATAAACAATGATGGTAAGCGAATAACTAACTTAAAAAACGGTCCAGCACAATCCGCTGCACCGCTGACTACTTTCAGTGAGCGCATATGTATGTAAATGTATGTACACTAAACAGTAATTATTTCTTATATGCAGGAGCAAAGGTATGTGAAATGAGATGTAGACTAAACAGTAATTCTTTCTTATTTACAGGGTGCGTCGAAACAGGTATGTATACAAGGTATTTCAATAGGTGATTGAAAGGTAAGTATTTTGATGAAGGTAGATAATTCATATACGTATATACATAGGTAAGTATAATTATAAGTACACCGAAAGAAAAGTCGCTTGTAAAACTAACATTTCTGCTTTATCAATTTTACATATCAGCAAAAAATGTCTTATTAATATTGAAAATTATCAAATAAACAGGGTTCACGTTAAATTGATACGAAAGTTGCTGAATCAACATTAGCATGTATGACATTGTCATATCAATTTCTCATGTTAATAATACATTACTTCGAAACTTTTTATTTAACATTAAAAATGATGTAAACAACCGGTTTCAAGTCAAATTGATAAAAAAACTTGTTGAGCCAACGTAGTACGTCATATCACTATCATATCAATTTCTCATGTTAATACACATTTCGACAACATATTGATATAAAAACTGCCAATATCACATTTGTATAACATTCTCATGTTAAAACGACATAAACCACGCTGCAGTTGACATTTATCACGTTCATAACACATTTCGAAAACCTGCTTCACGTAAAAATCCTATGAAAATTGTAATACTAACATTTGCAAAACTATCTCATGTTAAAATTACGTGAATTGACATGTTTCATGATTATAACAAATTTTGACAACATGTTTCACGTAGCACGTTAGCATTTGTGTAGCTGTTTCATTCTAAAATGAAATAAATCGCGCTGCAGTTGACAATCAAGTTCGGTCTTTGTAAAATAATTTATTAGCAAAGTTAGTTAGCAGAAAACCAACTGTGAAAATTGAACGTGAAGTGAAAATGGGTGATGAATGTTGTTTATTTGTGGAAAGCGTTTCGCCGGAAATGAAGGCCGCCGGCCAGCATATGGTTTATGAAGCATCGTCGGTAGGAATGGGTGGTAATGGAGAAAATTCATCTGTGCTACATTTACGAAGGAGGAACTGTAATAAATAAGAACTTTTAGTTCCTGTGTAATGCAGAATAAAAATACAGTTTGGAAAGAAACTTCTTTTATGTGCATCTCAAAATGTTAAGTTTGTCACCTTATCAAATGTATTACATTTATTACATTAAATATGTACCTATGTATTTAAAAAAAAGTTAATAAATTGTCCAAAAATAATATCATTTCGATGTGATTATCATTACTTTTATTTGTAGCTTCAACGTTATTCTCACGTAAGTATACATCATGGTCATGTTCATTTTACGTTTTTCCTGTAGGTACATACATTTCATGTCAATTATACATGAGTATCCCTTCAATAATACATAATGGTCATTTCAACTTTACGTTTTTCCTGTACGTTTTTACGTTTCATGTCAACTGTACATGAGAATGCCGTCATTAATACATGATGTCACATGTTCATTTTACTTTTCATGTCAATTATACATGAGAATCAATAATACGTGATGGTTATGTTTATTTGACGTTTTCCTGTATGTTTTTACGTTTCATGTCAATTGTACATTAAAATGCCTTCAATAATGCATGATGGTAATTTCAACTACACGTTTTTCCTGTACGTTTTTACGTTTCATGTCAATTATACATGAGGATGCCTTCGATAGTCACATGATGGTCATGTTTATTTGGCGTTTTTCCTGTACGTTTTTACGTTTTTTTTGTGCATATCCATTTCACGTAGAAATGATATTTTCGAAATTGTAAAATTGACCTTTTTTCTTTTCAGTTGCATTTGGTAAACGAAAAATGTTAATTTTACGGTGGTTTTTGATATTTTTTTCTTTCGGTGCAGGTGGAGAATGACTTGAACTCCCTTGGGGTTTCCAATTGGCGTCAGTTATCGCTAAAAAGGAATGACTGGCGTGCTTTGATAGGCGACGGCCAAAATCGCTTAGGCGGTTAAGCGCCAATAAATGATGATGATGAGATGAATCATTTCTCAGCGGAACATGAAAATCTCACCTCCAAAATCTCGATCCACCCTAAAAGCAAAATTCTGTCGTTAAATCCGTTTTTGGATAGCCATGGAGTAATTCGAGTCAATGGACGACTCGCTAACTCTTTGATTCTTTCATATAATGAAAAACACCCCATTCTGCTGCCGTACAGTTGTTCATTTTCCAAACTTCTAATTCAATTGTGGAAATCAACTGATGCTACGCTTACTACGGCAGCAGTACTGGATTCCAAAGGCTAAGAATCTAATAAAGACAGTAATTCACAATTGCAAAGCATGCGTTCTGTTTAAACAACGGGACCAATGTCAAATTATGGCTGCCCTTCCAGAAGAACGGACAATCCTCACCCGACCGTTCGAAAATACTGGGGTCGATTTTGCAGGCCATTTCGATATTAAAACATTTTCAGGACGATCTTACAAGGTAAATAGAGGATATGTTTGCATTTTTGTGTGCTTTTCGACCAAAGCTATCCATTTAGAAGCCGTTAGCGATCTATCTACAGAAAAATTCCTTAGCGCATTTTCGCGGTTCACTGCCAGATGGAGTTGTCCCAAAAATATCTTTTCGGACAACGGTACAAACTTTGTTGGCGCGTCCGCTAGTCTCAAAAAGGACTTCGACAAATTCGTTCACGCATCTCAGGAGTCTGTGTGTAGTCTCTATAGCCATCAAGAAGTTTCGTGGTACTTTATTCCGGCAGGCGCCACCCCCCCCCCCCCCCCCCCCCCCCCCCCCACATGGGTGGCTTATGGGAAGCTGGGGTAAAAAGCTTTAAGTTTCATTTTCGTCGAGTCGCCGCCTGTCAGAAATTCACTTTTGAAGAGTTTCAAACATTGTTGTGTCGCATCGATGCTTGCCTCAACTCGCGGCCACTTTCTCCAAGCTCCAACGAAGTATCTGACTACGCGGCGCTAACCCCTGGCCACTTTCTTACTGGGGTTCCAATTCTCTCACTGGTAGAGCCTTCAATCGAAGCCAGTCCTACGTCGTTAATCAATCGCTGGCAAAAATTGAAAGCCCTGAGCCAACAGCACGCCTTACGCTGGAAGGAAGAATACTTAAAAGAACTCCACAAAAGTCACAAATGGAAATTTCCCACTAAAGACATTGAAGTCGACGACCTGGTAGTCGTCCGTCATGAAAATCTTCCCCCTAATGAATGGCGCTTGGGCAGGGTGACTAAAGTTTATCAAGGTAGTGATACAAGAATTCGCGTCGCCGACATTCGTACCCAAACGGGATTGATAAGGCGCCCCATTGTCAAGTGGTTCTACCCAACTAACTCTTTTATGTATATCTTTCGTCTCTCCTCTTTAGCATACCCATCATGGAATTAGTCCCGGTTATCGCCTCGAAATCCACCTCGCCTAGCGTATCTCGCTCGCCATCGCCGCCACCCCCGAGGAATCTGTCCTCGCAACGTACATCAACGTCATCGAAAGACATCGCCAAGTGCAGAGTGTGCCATCGCACTCATCCCTTACGATATTGTAAGCGCTTCCTCAATGCCAATTACGAGGGTCGCTTACGCCTAGTTTTATTGAAGCGATATTGTTCACGCTGTCTAGCCCATTCCCATGTTGCCAAACAATGCCGCAGCCACGGGACGATGAGCTGATGAGCCGTCTTCGCCTTCACACTCTTCCGGTGGCCAACCTGGAGATGTGTGAGCTCAACGTAAGCTCTTCCCATGACCCACATGTTCGACTCTCGTTTGTGGCTCGGCTTATTTCCGAGTTCGGGTTGAAAACCCCTGCTCGCCATCTTAGCGTCGCTACCAAAGAAAAGTTCGTCAACCTCCAATTAGCCGATCCCGGTTTTCACACATCCTCCGCCGTTGCCCTCATCTTCGGCGGAGATATATATAGCAAAATCGTTCGCAGCGAGATCATATCATATCCTGGGTATCCTACTGCCCAGAACTCGGCACACATTGAACTGAATAAAGATATATGAAAAGAATAAAGCTCAACAAGTTAGTAATTTTTGCACGCCTATCTTTAAGTTCTAGTTTTAAGGATCAAAATTGATTTTTTAGTTAATTATCGCAATTTGTCAAGGTATGTTGCAATTCCTCAGTATTGCAAGGCTGGCGGCAATGTTGAAGCCAAAAGGCTTGCAATGGTTGGGAATCGCTGGTGGGCTCTCGACACAGCTGTTCGCTGCAAAGCGACATTGTGCAAGGAAATTCACCTGTGGACATTTCCATACTAGCTAAAGTCAACTAGATGACCGGCTGGAAAGTTAGTCTTTGGACAGCAGCCCTCAACAGCGTTCCAGCCTATCATCAAGTAAGCCATATTTATTTATTTACCAGCCATCAGTTAGTTATTTACAAGGTAAACGTTTCGTTTATTTCGACCCACACTTTCCTCTATATACACCTTTGTATATACTTTTTATTTCTATAAATAAACAGCTCCTTTATTTGAATTTAATTGCTGCCTTTTTTATTTCTTTTCGGCATCCTAACGTTCGTGAGTTTGCACCGGCTTTTCTCTCGTCGTTCCCCCCATCATTTAGAAAATTACAATTCATATTCAGAATTTCCTTTTGATATTCAGACAAATGCAATTGAAGCATCATCGCGAATAACGTTCTAAGTGTCATTTTTTCAAAACCGGTTTTATTGAATATAAAATTTTGTACTGCTCTCTGGCATTGTCCAGATAACAAATTTTTTAAAATTCGACACACCAAAACTATAAAAATGCATTTAAAACTAGTAGGTTTATTTAAAGTGACATACATTATTTTGCATAGAAGCGTCGAAAGTAATTCGTAACGGCACTGGAAGATTATAAGGAAGGTGTAAAACTGATAATATGAAAGATATAAAAGAAAAAGTTAAGGAGAATTATAAGAGAAATAAATTAAAAAAATATGACTTTAGCGTTTTTTTGCTCTCCTGACAAATTCTGATTTTGTAACTTAGAACGTTATTCGCGATTATGCTTCAATTGACATTCAGAAAATTACAATTGATATTCAGAAAACTTTCTGAATATAAGCTGAAAAAGGTGTAGTATGATTTCAACCCGAGATTCATACATACTTGCATACTAGTACGAACCAGGATTTTTCTGACTAGTATGATTTCGCCCAGCAAATTATAGTTGTATACTAGTATGTTTTCTGATTAGATTAGCATTGATTGGTTTAAGGGTAAGAACTAGTATAAAAACATCCATAAAATGTATAGTAAACGAGCTACATAGGTGTCTGCTGAGTAGTTTGGAATTGATTAGTTTGAAGGTAGTCAGAAATTAACTAGTATGAATACACCACAAAATGTACAGTCAATGAACTACATTGTTTGCCGAGTAGTTTGGCAACGACTGGCTTAAAGGAAATCAGAAATGAACTAGTATGAATACACCACAAAATGCATAGTCAATGAACTAGAATTTTCGCTGAGTAGTTTGGCATTGAATGGTTTAAAGCTAATCAACAATGAACTGGTATGCATATGCCACAAAATGCATAGTCAATGAACTATAATGTTTGCAGAGTAGTTCGACATTGACTGGTTTAAAGGTGATCAGAAATGAACTAGTATAAATACACCACAAAATGTATAGTCAATTAACTATATTGCTTGCTGATTAGTTTGGCATTGACTGGTTTGAAGCTAATCAGCAATGAACTAGTATAAATACACCACAAAATGTATAGTCAATGAACTAGAATTTTCGCTGAGTAGTTTGGGATTGACTGGTTTTAAAACTAATCAACAATGAACTGGTATGCATATGCCACAAAATGGTTAGTCAATGAACTAGTATGTTTGCTGAGTAGTTCGGAATTTGACTGCAGGGGAGTTTCTCCTTCTTCACAAACGTTGTTTAATTTGTTGATATGCATATATTGTTGAAATATTGCAAATGCTTCATTACACTCTTCTAGATCTTCGTCTAGTATGGCGTAATAATTGTTTTTGCTTGTTTTTGACATTTTGTACTCAGTCACGTTGTCATTTTTATTATTAAAATGTTTTTATTAGGTCGCTTTCGTCGTTCTTGTGCCCGGATTTTTGCATTCGATTTTGAACCAACTTCCTGTTGTGCTAAGGTCTTGAAATTTTCACCACAGTTCAGGTCGCGATGACAATGCAATATTATGACAAAAAATCCGATAGGTGGCGCGTGGGTCGCTATATTTTCAAAAATCGCATTTATGGTCCCATTTCGCTGAAATCCGGAACATGTATTACTACTATGAAAAGAAATATTTTCCCAAAAAAAAATTCCGCTAGGTGGAGCTGAGATCGGGGTAATAAAAACTGAAAATCCTAATTATGGGCCGATTTACTGGATATTTAGCGTGTGTATTACTTAATCAATTTCCAAATGTTCAAAAAAAAATTGGACCCGGTAGGTGGCGCGTGAGTCGCTCTATTTAAGAAATGCGAAATGTTTTCGGTGTCGATTAATTTGTTTTTCAACGAACTTCTCGTTGAGGTAGAATCTTGAAATTTTCATCGTCGTTTAGTTTTCTGGCCCCACGCAATATAACAAAAAAATAATTCCGATAGGTGGCGCACGGGTAGAGATATTTGAACAGTTTCATTTCCAGAGATTTTGCTTTGGATTTTGAACTAACTTCCGATTGAGCTGGGGTTTTGAAATTTTCACCATCGTTCAGGTTTCGCTGACAATGCATTATACAAAAAAAATCCAAAATATTGCTTTAATTGCAAAAGTCCCATTTATCGGCCTATCTTCCTTATTGCTATCTGAATATTTCGTACACATGCTATAATGCGCATGCTATAATGCGTTTTCAGCGGCATAACCAGCATCGAAATTTCGAATATGAATTTCAGTTATTCGAACATGTAATTTTCAACGTCATCTGCATATATTTAGGCGCAGTCACTGTTGCACAAAGGAAAGATAAACATTTATAATGCTTAAAAAAGAATAATTTTATTCAAGTATCCATAGACACACCGCGTAAAGCGTGTAAACGTAGAAAATTGCCGAATGCGTAAATGAACTGTCAAAATTTTTATGGAACGAAGTTTACACAAATTCGGTAAACTTCCGCGAGGAATTTAGTGTGTAAACATCTCGAAAAATTACCCAATTCAATTACGCTGAGACAAAAATAGAAGAATATGCTAAAAAATGGGTCAAAAATTAAATTAATGGTAAAGCTTATCTGGAACATTTGTGAATGTGAATTCTTATAGGTATTAAATAGTACTTGGAGTTTGAAATGTATAAAAACATTTGACGCTTGCTATATCGCGAAAAGATGTTTTTATACCCAGCTGTACTTGTACACAGGGTATTATAACTTTGTTAGGATAACGGTTGGTTGTACAGGTATAAAGGAATCGAGATAGATATAGACTTCCATATATCAATATGATCAGGATCGAAAAAAAATTTGATTGAGCCATGTCCGTCCGTCTGTCCGTCCGTCCGTCTGTCCGTTAACACGATAACTTGAGCAAATAATGAGATATCTTCACCAACTTTGGCATGCGTACTTATTTGGGTTCAGAATAGATTGCTATTGAAAATGGGTAAAATCGGACCATAACCACGCCCCTTTTTCGATATCGAAAATTTCGAAAAACGTATAAAATGGGTTAATTCAATATTAGAAGCAGCTACAATGATAAAATTTGCAATATGTATTGATTTAGATGTTCTAAGGCCGATTTTATAAAAATTTTTGAAAAGGGGGCGTGGTACCGCCCACATATATTTGAAGAAATTTTAAAATTTTGACTCTTAATAACTTCAGTATAACGAAACTTCGTAGAGGACATACTATTGTTGTGGTGAATTCAGCTATAGAAAATAAACGAAATCGCTTCGCGACCACGTCTACTTTTTCATAAAAGTTATATTGAAAGGAGGTGGAAATATTGAAAAGTCCATATCTAATTAACTGATTTCGCTATAATAATATAATTTGGTACATACATCAACTTTCATATTCTTTACATAATTTTTTCAAAATTTTGGAAAGTGGGCGTGGCACCGCCCACTTATGAGTCAAGCAATTTTTAAATTCGACTGCTAACAACTTCAGAACGGTGTGAGATAGATTTACGAAACTAGGTACCAGGCATGTTATGTTTATGTAGAGTACTACCACAGAAAATAAGAAAAATCGGTGAACGATCACGCCCACTTTATGTGCACAGCTGGGTATGTAATGTTCGGTTTCACCCGAACTTAGACTTCCTTACTTGTTTTTTTTTAGAAAAGCTCATATCGGTAATAACGTCGGCTTAAGTCGCAAAGGTGCTAAGTGCACCTTTTGGATTTTTTCAGGTTTTGATGCAAATTGCTAGAAATAGTTAATATACGCCACTTACATCATGAATTGCATCACTATTCTGCTTTTAAGTGCGTTGTTTGCATTGATTAGAAAAGGTGCTAAGTCCATCAATGAAAGGAAAAAGTGCTAACTCCAAGCGAATTTGAAAATTTAAAGTAAAAATATATGGGGCATATTCATATTCGAAATAAAGTAGCTACTAAAGTTAGCGTCGGCTTTTTTGACACAATTTCCAACGCCCTATCTGTCATAAAAATCGGCATAAGTACCTACTTTATTTCGACTATGAATATGTATGGAATCAAAAATTTCATATATGTACTGGACATTGTGGTTTTAGTGGAAATGAAAAAAATGTTAAATGGGATTATCTACCTGTGCTGACCTCCCTTCTCCTTAGTAACTGACACATACATTTTTGACCTTGGATAGTAAAGACAAATGTTTGGGCTATCATATTCAGCCTTCCAAAGACCTAAATCACATTTACTTGTCGACTTTCGCAAAAGCGATTTTCGTCAAAAGTTGTGCAATAAAATCTGCTCGTGCTTGTCTGCATCTAGGCTTTCAGAATAATGTACTTTGATCCAAATATTGCTTCTAATTGCAGAGTAACAGAGCTCCAAAAAATAGGTAATTTGAGCTTTAAGCGCGGACTGTGGTATAACTAAGTTTAATATAAAAATTCTAAGACTAGGTAAAAAATCTGCGGAAGAACCTCTAAGAACCATCATACTCAGAAAATTGCTTTAGGTCACTCACAGGTTTTTTGATTTTGGAAAAGGAGCTAAGTCCAATGAAAAATATAAAAAGTAGTTGCCGAAAAGGTGCTAAGCCCCAAAAGTGCATATAAGTCGGCCTAAATTATAAATTTTTATTTTTTTATGGGCTTTCACTTATTATACTCTAAAATTAAGTAACATGACGTAAAAAACCGAAACTCCTAACTTACATTTATGTTTTTATATTGTTTTTTGTCTCTCCTGTAAAATTTGAAAAATGGCACTTAGCACCCTTGCGACTTAAGCCGACGATAAGATTGTTAGAAATTAATGCGAACCATCTTTATACATTTCAAACTCCAAGTACGACTCCCTTTCGTGCGATTTCTTCAATCTGATGCTGAAGAAGATAATTCGAGCAGCAGAGCTAACCCGCAATGGTACAATCTTTTACAATAGCGTGCAATTGCTGGTGTATGCCGATGATATTGATATCATTGGCCTTAACAACCGCGCCGTAAGCGCTGCCTTCTCTGGACTGGATAAGGAAGCGAAAAAAGTGGGTCTTGCCGTGACGATAAGACGAAGTATTTGCTGTCATCAAAGAAAGAATCGGCGCACCTGCGCCCTGGCAGCCATGTCACTGTTGATAGTTACAAATTTGAAACTGTGAGGGACTTCGTCTATTTGGGAACCAGTATCAACACCGAAAATAATATCAGTCTAGAAATCCAGCGGAGAATCACTCTTGCCAACAAGTGCTACTTTGGACTGAGTAGGCAATTGAGAAGTAAAGTCCTCTCTCGAAGAACAAATATCACGCTCTATAAGTCTCTCATCATACCTGTCCTGATGTATGGCTCAGATTCATGGACAATGTTAAGAGAAGATGAGATGGCCCTTGGAGTATTTGAGAGAAAAGTTCTCCGGAAGATTTATGGTCCTTCCCGTGATGCCAACGGCGAGTATCGAAGGAAATTTAACGATGACCATAGTCCAGCGAATTAAAGCCCAAAGACTCCGCTGGCTGGGCCATGTTATGCGAATGGACAAAGAAGCTCCAGCACAGAAGGTTTTCCTATCGTCGCCTGAATTCGGCAGCAGAGGAAGGAGGAGGCCTCGACTGAGATGGAAACAACAGGTGGAGGATGACTTGAACTCCCTTGGGGTTTCCAATTGTCGTCAGTTATCGCTAAAAAGGAATGACTGGCGTGCTTTGATATGCAACGGCCAAAATCGCTTGGGCGGTTAAGCGCCAATAAATGATGATGATTTTATAAAACAACGTTAGCTCGTTTCTACAAAATTCAACCTGCAAATGAAATAAAAATATCTCGATCCCAACACCACCTAGTGGCGGTAAATTTTTTCGAGGAACTATTTGTTTTTTAATATGAGCCAAGTTGGACCTTAAATGCGGATTTTGCTAATATCGTGACAATAGCGCCACCTAGCGGAATTTTTTTTAGATATAATGCAGCACACCTCAAGTTAGAGGAGAAACTTGTTATAAAAATTTCTTTACAGGTTATAATCACAACCTGTAGGTATATATTCGCCATAAGGCTTTCTAGCAACCGCAGCGATGTTCTTATCTATACAACTTTTCTTTGACAGCCAGGGGCCTTTTCGGGCTCTGGACGAATGTTTATCGAATAATCTTAAGCAAATCACAACTAAAAAGTAATTTTTTGTGGGTTTGCCATTTGAGTTTTTAGGTACCAAAGGTCCCAAAACATGCTAATCGTTACCTCTCCACTGACATCACCCATCAATGTTGAAGTGCATAGTTTTAGGCGTTTGTTTTCTGCATACATATATTCTGAACTCCAGTCATAGCACACTGCAGATAAAAGCGAATAGTCACGGATCACTCTATTCAAAGATAAATCATATGATTACTTAACATATGCCTAGCTGTCTTTGTATTGGTTTTATGCAACCGGATGTGAAAAGCAGCACAATTTTGCTGATACAAAAATGACATTATGACCTGTTGCTTTCCTCTTTGATTACTGCATATTGCTTTTGTTTAAATGAACGTTGATACATGCAAGTTTACCAAAATGTACTACACGCATATAGATATCTACACCCAGTGGGCAAGGAATTGAACAAAAGGCAATTTAGCCCGGTCAAAATAAACATAATATAGTGGTTGAACAACAATAATTCCCACCGAGCCAAATTTTGGTAGAGAGAGAGCTTAGGTTCGCCGTCAGGAAGAAAACTTCAGAAGTCCTCATCGATCCAATGTGTGCTAAAAAGTTATTCGGGGTCAAAGGTCAAAATTTTTTTTTTTTGCAACGGTAAGTTTTTTTCGAAAAATTACCAGAGACCAAGTTGTAGACCTCGAAACTCTCTACAAGTCTGTGGTCTTAAGCAATAACAGCCTAAGTCGACTTAAGAAATTATGTGCTCATACGCCATTATTTTTTTATTGCATGTTTAGAATCTCCATCATTGATTCTATGTCTGGTCAAAATTGTCATTGGAAAAAATGGTGTATAATTTCTTGTTCAAAAATTTCCTTCAATAAGTGTATAAGCTCATATGCGCTATTTTACTTGAAATTGCCACTGCAAAGTTGTTAAAAGAATAATAGTGTATGCGCATTATACTCCATTTTAGCCTGTTGAAATAAATACAATTTATGAAAACTTTAACTCATAAAATAGCTTATAATAATATACACTATTGTTTGAGAAATAGTTTTATTCCGACAATTTCTATACCCCACATAAGCTGTTTTATTTTCAATACAAATTCGAAAATTGTATTAGAAATTTACAAGAGTAGTAGCCTATGCTATTTTTATGTTGTTTTGACTACATGAATGCCAAGGAAATATTGTAGTCGTTTGAAATTTTAGCTTGCAAATTCATTTCGCAGAGAAATTTTGTTCATTAAAAATATGGATTTTAAACATCTGAGTGGGTATTTTAAATTAAAAATATTGTTTTATTCTAGTTTTTTTCTTTTTCTATTTAAGTCAATTATAAGTTTATTAAGTACAGAGTCAAGCGCATTGCGCTCGCCCATATTAGTTAATCACTATTTCTGTTGGTTTTAGACCACACTTGCCACTTTTTAAGCAATGATTAGGATATTAAATATTTTTATTTTTTATTTTTTTTATTTGCACAAGGCAAGGGTTCAAGGTAGGGACCTGAAAATTGGTATATGTAGACCTATATGATATCAAAAGCATTCTCACTCATAAAAAGGGGGTTATCAGAAAAGGGCGCGTGGCACCTCCCATACAAACTAAATTTTTCAAGCAGAATATCTGTGAAAGGGTTCAAGGTAGCGACCTGAAAATTTGGTATAGACCTATATGATATCAAAAGCATTCTCACACATCAAAAGGGGGTTATCAGAAAAGGGGCCGTGGCACCTCCCATACAAACTAAATTTTTCAAGCAGAATATCTGTGAAAGGGTTCAAGGTAGGGACCTGAAAATTGGTATAGGCCTATATGATATCAAAAGCATTCTCACACATAAAAAGGGGGGCTATCAGAAAAGGGGGCGCGTGGCACCTCCCATACAAACTAAATTTTTCAAGCAGAATATCTGTGAAAGGGTTCAAGGTAGCGACCTGAAAATTTGGTATAGACCTATATGATATCAAAAGCATTCTCACACATCAAAAGGGGGTTATCAGAAAAGGGGCCGTGGCACCTCCCATACAAACTAAATTTTTCAAGCAGAATATCTGTGAAAGGGTACAAGGTAGCGACCTGAAAATTGGTATAGACCTATATGATATCAAAAGCATTCTCACACATAAAAAAGTGGGTTATCAGAAAAGTGGGCGTGGCAAGTTTTCAAGCAGAATATCTGTGAAAGGGTTCAAGGTAGGGACCTGAAAATTGGTATATGGACCTATATGATATCAAAAGCATTTTCACACATAAAAAGGGGGGTTATCAGAAATAGGGGGCGTGGTACCTCCCATACAAACTAAGTTTTTCAAGCAGAATATCTGTGACAGGGTTCAAGGTAGGGACCTGAAATTTGGTATAGGCCTATATGATATCAAAAGCATTCTCACACATAAAAAGGGGGGTTATCAGAAGTAGGGGCGTGGCATCTCCCATACAAACCTAAATTTTCAAGCAGAATATCTGTGAAAGGGTCTAAGGTAAGGACCTGGAAATCGCTATAGAGCTATAGGATATCAAAACCGTAAGTAGGGGTTATGTGAAAAGGGGGCGTGAAGATGTTTTGATTCCGCGTATTCCTATGATTCCAACAGATTTGCCTTTTAATAGTAAGCGAATTCAATTCCGCATTCGTCTTGCTTTTGCTATTACAATCAATAAGGCTCAAGGTCAAACACTTCAATTGTGTGAAATTGACCATGGACATGGACAACTGTATGTAGTAGAGCTCCAGATACCCGGGTATCGAGCAGCCCGAGTAGCTCGATACTCGTTCGTTGCTCAACTGCTCAAATGCTTGCTCATAAATTTCGAGCCTTTGAACAATTCGAGCTGACATACAAAAATTGTAAAATTTATTTGTCAAAATATTTATATTTTTTCTGTGAACACAAATACAATTTATCGAATCTAAATTTGTACTCCAAAGGAACGGACCCGGACACAATGTACCAATCGCTAGCTGCAAATACGGCGGCTCTGCAGAATTTTTACATTGGGTTGAATGGAACGCCCTGCTTCTGGAGTCACACTTCTTCAATATTTCAAAGCTGCGCAGGAGTAACCTGGAATACATGTTTCATAGCCTATTCCTGCAGTCCGTACTTCCTTCACCAAAAAACAGTGCTTGCCGATCTTTAATGCATAGTACTATCTATGCGCTTTCCCCTGACCCTTACCTATGTTGTTGTTGTTGTTGTTAACAATGCATTGCCCTGTCTAGAGTGTATGATCATTCCGAAGATCTTCATCAAGCTCTTCTAAGGGGAGTCCAAGGAAACGTGCAGTTTCAACAGGGTTTGTCCAGAGGGACAGAGGGGTTAGAAGAGTAGGTTCAAATGAACAATTGAAGAGATGTAGAGTATCATGGGGGGTCCTACCACATGCAGGGCATGTGTTTGAGATTGTGTCATTAAGTCTGGACAAGTAGGAGTTTAACCTTACACTATATCCAGACCTAAGCTGTGCCAGGGTAACTCTTGTCTCCCTTGGTAAGGTGCGTTCTTCTTCAGCAATATCCGGTGGAGGACTGTTCAGAACGGGGTTCACAGGTAGAGATCCGACAAAAGTATCTACCGACTCGGTGTGGATGTCGGTTAGAGCCCGCTTATGATTCTGCAGATCAAACAGCAAGGTAATATGATGCCGGATCTCATCATAATGTTTACGGAGATATTTCCTTATGTCTCTCGGGGGCGGATCTATGTCCAAAAGATGACGGTTTGGATGTGCTGGCTTGTGGCAGTTCAGAAGGAATTGCTTGCTCAGCATTTCCGCATACTCTTTTACATTGAGCAGTTTTGCCTCCTGATGGAGGTGAGACTCGGAAGACATGAGGAGACATCCCGTAGCAGTTCTGATGGCAGTATTTTGGCAGACTTGTAACTTCGTCCAGTTGGTGTTATGTACATTAGGCGACCATATGGGTGCAGCATAGTCAAAGACTGGTCGGCCAATGGCCTTATATGTAGTCAACAACGTTTCTTTGTCTTTTCCCCAAGTACTGCCGGCAAGTGACTTGAGGATCTTGTTGCGACCACGTACCTTTGAGACCATTGCAGACACATGACCAGCAAATGAGAAAGTATTATCCAATGTCACCCCCAATAACTTTGGGTGGCTGACAGTTGGTAGCTTAGTGCCGTCAACGAAAAGACCCTTACCTCACCCTTACCTCTAGTGTATCCCTCAGATTTTCCCAAGTCGTATATGACCGTGCTATGTTATATGTATGTATAAAAACCGTCAGATTCTACAATTTTAAAACTTGATCAGGGTAGTCGTGAAAACTCCATGGACTTATGTAGTAGTAAAATATGGTTACTTTGTATGCATACATTTTCAAAAAAACCCCTTCTTTGACTACCATATATGTCGCGTGACCTTAGATAACAAATTTCCTAGCCAACAAATGCAAAAGGTTGCATTTATTTTCATCATTCATCGTCATTTATTGGCGCTTAACCGCCTAAGCGATTTTGGCCGTTGCATATCAAAGCACGCCAGTCATTCCTTTTTAGCGATAACTGACGCCAATTGGAAACCCCAAGGGATTTCAAGTCATCCTCCACCTGTTGTTTCCATCTCAGTCGAGGCCTCCCCCTTCCTCTGCTGCCGAATTCAGGCGACGATAGGAAAACCTTCTGTGCTGGAGCTTCTTTGTCCATTCGCATAACATGGCCCAGCCAGCGGGGTCTTTGGGCTTTAATTCGCTGGACTATGGTCAGATCTGCGTACAGCTCGTAGAGCTCATCGTTAAATTTCCTTCGATACTCGCCGTTGGCATCACGGGAAGGACCATAAATCTTCCGGAGAACTTTTCTCTCAAATACTCCAAGGGCCATCTCATCTTCTCTTGACATTGTCCAGAATCTGAGCCATACATCAGGACAAGTATGATGAGAGACTTATAGAGCGTGATCTTTGTTCTTCGTGAGAGGACTTTACTTCTCAATTGCCTACTCAGTCCAAAGTAGCACTTATTGGCAAGAGTGATTCTCCGCTGGATTTCTAGACTGATATTATTTTCGGTGTTGATACTGGTTCCCAAATAGACGAAGTCCCTCACAGTTTCAAATTTGTAACTATCAACAGTGACATGGCTGCCAAGGCGCAGGTGCGCCGATTCTTTCTTTGATGACAGCAAATACTTCGTTTTATCCTCGTTCACGGCAAGACCCACTTTTTTCGCTTCCTCATCATAAGTTTGTTCAAGTTTATCGTAGAAGGAGTCCTTCTCTGCGTCGTCCGTCTCCTCAGTCGGCGCATAGGCGCAGATAAATGTTATGTTAAAAACCTCGCCTTGATGCGGATCGCAGCGAGACGCTCGTCCACAGAAGTGAACGCTAGTACTTGGCGGCGAAGTCTCTTTCCCACCACGAATCCTACACCACGCGCTTTGCCGCGTGTCTGGCCACTGTAGTATACGTCACAAGGTCCGATGGTCGTCTTTCCTTGTCCCGTCCATCGCATTTCCTGCAGAGCGGTGATGTCAGCCTTTGCGTTCACGAGGACATCAACCAGTCGGGCATCGGTACCATCCCTTGAAAGGGTCCGGACATTCCAGGTACATGCCCTAATATCCTTCTCGTAGTCATTATTTCGTTTTTCCGGGTCGTCAACATTAAAGGGGGTTCTCATCCGAGGCTAGTACTTGGCGGCGAAGTCTCTTTCCCACCACGAATCCTACACCACGCGCTTTGCCGCGTGTCTGGCCACTGTAGTATACGTCACAAGGTCCGATGGTCGTCTTTCCTTGTCCCGTCCATCGCATTTCCTGCAGAGCGGTGATGTCAGCCTTTGCGTTCACGAGGACATCAACCAGTCGGGCATCGGTACCATCCCTTGAAAGGGTCCGGACATTCCAGGTACATGCCCTAATATCCTTCTCGTAGTCCTTATTTCGTTTTGCCGGGTCGTCAACATTGAAGGGGGTTCTCATCCGAGGCTTTTCTTTGCTTTTCATTGGAATCAAGTTTTTACGTGGCGGGTCCCAAACCCAGCGCACAACCCGCCTCCTGGATTTTGATTAAACAAATTCACACATTTATATAGCGAGCCGCTTCCTACAAGACAGACACCCGCTTGCAGCCGCACCATGTGGTGAACAGACGCTGCGAAAAAGACCTCGGTGAGCCCTTAAACAAAGTATGTCAGAGTGGCCCACCGGGGCTCCCTCTCTTTCTGCCGCGAGCCTAGGTAGCTCCCGTTGCCCAGAGTGCACGGACGAGGACGCAAGAGTCGGGATTGAGCAAGGTCACTTAGCAACCACACTCCATTACACTCGCATTTATTTTGCATCTCAGTATTATATCCACTGTGTATTAAGAAACACTGAAAGCTGAAAATAAGTGCTTACAAAATAACCAAAATCAAATCAAAATAATAAACGAAAATAGAAACTGTATATTTATACACCGCATGAAAATAAAACCAGAAATGTTGTGTATCAGAAGACTTTAGAATAAGTTGTTAGTTTACAATAATTAGAGTAAGTCACTAAAAGAAATAAAACATTGTTATTAGAATAAGTCACAAAATAATGGCCCAACATGAATTAAATGATAAAACAAGAAAAAAAACATAAATTTATACGGAAGCGGATGAGGGTCCGCTAGTTTAATTCTAAAAACTTTCACAGAAATGATTGTTGGGATATCTGCATAGATTTAAAAAAAAGTCACAATATGAATTCAATTCGGTTTAAAATTTTTTGAATATTCAAATGTATCATGAAATAAGAAAGGTGACAGCAAATTAACAGCTGTTTAATTTTTTTTTCTGCTTTTTTTCTGATTTTGATCAATTTCGTTTAGTCAAATTGTTGTCAAAAGCCACCTTTTTGTTTACAAACTATCGTGCAAAAATTTTCTAGAAAGATTTTGTGAGATTTAAGGCTTGGTTTCCTCGAAAAGCGGTGCCGCTATGTAACGTTCGCTATATAGCGGTAGCTATTAATTATTAATATAAATTTGATTTAACAAAAATTTTGAAAAAATTTATAAACACAAACATAATTCACGAAATAAGCATAGTTATGTAAAGTTTAGTAAAATATAGAGAAGGTATCATTAACAACTGCTCGGCAAATCGGACAAATTATATATAATTTTGTTGAGGTTCTTCTACAGGTACAGTTTCGGATATTTCTTCATCACCCGAATCATCACTATCAGAGGTGTGGATTTCATTTAAAAAACCTTTTGAAACCATAGCCGAGTTCATATTTGAGAATTGAAGCCGAATTTCATTTATGCTAATTTTTTTATTTCTTAATTGTTGTAGATAAATGTGCTTTTCCTTCTTCTTGTTATCAAAGTTAATCCAGTAATGGATTTGTTGTACTCAACACACTTCACTTCATCTAAACCGCAAAGCATGTCCAAAAATTTGTAAAACTTTCCATGTTTCGGAGCTGAGATATTTAATGGGCTATGAAGATTTTCGGCCATATTACTTGATCTAATACACAGAAAAATTTTCTGGTTTTACCTAAATTAATAATAATAAACATACACATTACCTATTAGAAAGAATTTTACCGTTGTATGTACAATGTACATTGTACATGCTTATATATGTATGCTTATATATTACTGGACTTATGCTGCAGCGGTAAATCTACATATTTATACGACAAATGTGCGGTGCGAACACAAAAAAAGTCAGTGATGCGTTCCTGTCCACTTTTTTGACTTATTGCTCAAACGTGGGAAAAAAAATGTGACTTATTTCTCAAAGTGATGCAATAACACAAATTTGTGTTATTTCACATTCAGTCCCACACAGCATTTAAATGAATGAATTTTGAAAATATCTTAAGTTGAATACATTTTGATTACTTTCAGTGACGAAATACTGAGTTATCATCAATATGAACAGGCGGAATAACAAAACATGATTCCATAATATGATAAAAAACTTATTATCATTTTTCAGTCACCATTATGAATAATTTTTCAATAATTCTAATGATTAAATTCTGAGTCAACTTTGAAATCAAACAGGAAAAAGAATCAAATATGTTTACTTTAGGTGAACAAAAACTGATAATAATTTTTCAAGAAATTTTGGAATTCCTTTTGATTATTTTTTGGAGACTCAAAATCAATTTTCTACCTTTTAAATTTTTACTTTGCTGTACACATTTTTTTCCGTAATATACCCACATTTTTTCATATCATAAAATTCAGAAAAAAATACAAACATTTGGAAAAAAAGAAATATTATTTATGTATAAGTTCAGGGATCTGCTCTGCACATATATATACGATTATAGGACATATTTGCCTCCAAATGAAGGATACCTGCATGCTGTTGCCTTTTCCCTTGCCTCGTCTCAAAATTCCTGGAAGTCATGAGCTGATTAAAACGGTGGTAAGTGGCAGTCAGAGGGCTCTATCAGCAATTCCGACGAGACTGGCGAATTTCTTGATGTCGATCGACTTTATTGAAGGTCCATCGAAATAGCTGAAAGACTCCAGAGACTTTCCCCACATGCGTGGTCTTCTGCACATGACTTCAAAACATCCCCAAAAAAGTATCAAATTGTGATCATAAAACAATATAAAATATGATCAATGTATGATTCCAAAAAGTATTAAAAAACGAAATTCAAATAATATTCAAAATAGGTAACGTGAGCGAACTTAATTCGATCATAAAATGATTACAAAGCTATCATTAAATGTTCCCGAAAATGAATCGAAACTGATTATTTTTATACATTATAGGTTTGTTTATTGGGCTGCTCTAGCTTACGCCAGATTGAGATATTTCACAAAATTGTGTTTAACGAACACTTTTATTGCTCTAGGTTGATCTATCTTTTGTTTCATGAGTACGCTCAAAACAAAACTAGAGTAATCCAGATCACAAATTTCTGCTCTAGCATTTTTTATGGAGTAAGTTAGAGCAGAGAAGCAATTGTCAGTCAGGAAAAAATTAATTTTTGAAAACTTCAAAAAAATTAGCTTGCAAGAATATCAATGTTTGTGTATACGTGAATTTGAATTAATTTTGAAGATTTAAACAAAAAAACCAAATAGAAAGAAACTATCGAGATTCAAGTGTTTCATGGCATTTCTGCTCCGAATTGCTCTAAGTTGCTCTATTTCTATTATGACAGCTGCCCTGCTCTGCTCTGCTCTAACCTGCTATGAACCTTTTTTTGGTCAGTAAACAAACCTTATGAATAATCACATTTAGGGTACACTTTTCTCCCGACAATACGATCATATTCGAATAAAAAATGTACTTAAATTTGATCGTTTTTTTGTTCAAAATTTTTAGAAAATGCTAGCTGGGGTTGAGCAATAACACATATTTGGTTTATTGCCATTTGGGGTATTTGAAAAAAGCAGGTGGATGTATAGCAAAGCCTGCAACTTCACCGCAGTGCCCATTTAAATTGCGTTTAGGAGATTACCAAAGCCCGCATCCTCCACACTAAAATTACCAACAAATGTTTAAACAAATGCGAGTTTCAACTTCTTTTGCGTGCTATGCATGCACATTAGAGTGTCCCAAAAAAATTAAAGTGTTTTTTTTTTTAACGCATACCCTCTTATTTCGTTTGAATGGTCTCAAAACAACTAAAAATAAAGTTTCGTCTATTTAGAATCACGGCAACCCGTGCCGAGTTACGCGGAAACCTAACGGTACTTGTATAGTACGGCACGTGCGAACTGTCGGATTGATTGCGTTTAATTACTTGTTTGTTTTATTAGTAATCGCGTTGTTTTCGTGTAGTCAACATGTCAGTGGAGTTACGTAGTTCCAAAACGGAGATATTTTTAATAGGAGACGTAAAACATCAAATTACCGGTTCTAAACTTCCCTCTAACGGGCAAGTACTGGCAGTTTTGTTCTATAATATTCGTGAAGTGAACTTAAGTGTCAATGAAAGTGCAAATCTCACAATTCGTGAGTGTATTATTTATTGGGAAAAGGTATTATTTATTGGGAAAAGGAATATCTAACTGTGTTAAGAAACTAGTTAACTTATACCAAGTTTGGAGAGAATTGCAAAAAAATGCGAAAAAAACTCAAGATGTGTTTGAACAGCGTCGACAGGAGTTTGTTTCAAACTTAAACAATTTGTTTGACATCGCACATGCCGATGCTCTTCAATCAATTAAAATAAATGAAGATAAGATCTTCTTGCAGCGCCAAAGAGAACCAGGTCGGCCCGGTCACTTAGCCGGAGTGGACAAAAAACTAACAAAAAAAGAGGAAAGGACGCGCCTTAGAATCATCGAGGAGGAAAAGCGACGTGCTAAAAATTTTTTATCCTTAGCACCATCGACATCATCTTGCGAACCACCACTAGAAAAGTCATCTTCTGATTCTGAAATAATAGAATTAGAAGAAAATAGGCCCAGCGCAAGAGAAGCCTCCTCTCAGTCCGATAAAACTGCTATGCGGAAAAATATCTTAACTCCCAAGTTAGTTGCCGCATTAGACAGGTGTCAGTTAAGTGTGAGGGATTCTGTCTTTATAATTGAAGCTACTATTGAGGCTCTGGGGCACAATACGGATGAATTCCCTATAAGTAAGTCCTCCATCCATAGAGTTCGTACGGAAATGCGAAAAGAACGGGCTGAAGCTATAAAAATAGATTTTCAAAACAAGGTCCCGGACACGGTAACTGTCCACTGGGATGGAAAACTGTTGCCAGCTCTAGATTCACGTAAAAGTAAAGAAGAACGCCTGCCGGTAGTTATTACGTACGATAATAAAGAACAACTTATTGCTGTTCCTAAATTGGATAGCTCGACAGGAAGGGAACAGGCAGACGCAGTTTGGGATGCTATTACGAAATGGAACCTTGAAGACAAAGCGCAGATTCTCTGTTGTGATACTACTGCTTCTAACACAGGCCGCATAAATGGAGCATGTGTGCTTCTCGAACAAAAACTGGGTAGAGTAGTGCTTATTTTTGCTTGCCGTCATCACGTTTACGAATTAGTACTTAAAGGTGTGTTTGAAGCGAAAATCAGTCAAGTAACTACAAGCCCAGACATCCCATTATTCAAGAAATTCCGAGAAAACTGGAAAAATATCGATCCCGAGAAAAAACAGAGCTGTACAGAAAAGCTATCTTGTTTTAATGTTTCGGAAATTGACAAGCTGCTAGAATTCTACAAAACTGAATTAACCAAAGAAATCGTTAGAGATGACTATCGCGAATTAATTGAGCTTTCAATTATATTTCTTGGCGGAGATTCAGAGAAGAAATATAAGATTCGGCCTCCAGGTGCTATGCACCAGGCTCGATGGATGGCGAGAGCCATTTATTCATTAAAAATATCGTTACTTAGCTCTCAATTCAGAATTTCAAACAAGGATAAGGCAGCTCTGTTGGACGTATGCCTGTTCATCGTGACATCCTACGTAAAACCCTGGCTCCAATGTATTTTAGCAGTAAAGGCGCCGTATCAAGATTTGTGTTTCTTGAAGGCCATGAAAAATTACGAAACAATAGACAAAAGTATTTCAAAAGCAGCTTTGCAGAAGTTTTGCCAGCATTTGTGGTATTTGACAGATGAAATATCTATTCTGGCATTATTTGATGATGATGTCGATCTAAAAACTAAAGTAAAAATAAATACGAAATATGTGTTTTATTTTTATTTATTTAATTAATCTAAGAATTCAATTAACTTTTCTCTATTGTGAGCCTATAGCTTTCATACTAACTTTTAAACTTAAAGTTTGACATCAAGTCGGCACGGGTTAATGACATCCGATCTCAATAATATTTTATATTTAAGTTGTTAGAGTCAAATGGAAAAAAATACAGGGTATGCGTATTGAAATTCCGAAAAAAAAAATTCCCCTTTGTAGCCTGGGACACCCTAATGCACATATTGAATATCACACATATTATTTACCGAAAAAGACCATAATTATATTCCAAAACAAGCTGTATTCAATATTTTTTAGGCTGCAAACTTTTCAATGAATAAATTTGTAAACAAACCAACGCAGTTTGACAAATATTTGACAGCCCAAAATACTTTTAACAACAACAGCAAACATACGTGATTTTTCTTGCCTCAACCTGTTATATATAAACCTTGTTCAAATGTAGACATTTATTTCAAACAAGCAGGTATTCAAATTCAAAGAAAAGCCAAGCCAATTCATTTTATTCAAATTCAATATGAATGATTCATTTGCCGTTTTGGATGGATTCATGCAGAACCCGTATATCTTGGTAATTAGTTATATTTTTTTACATAGCAGATCACTTTTAACAAATTTCATTCAAATCGAAACCATCAAATTTTTTGGTTGGCCGCCCCATATGTACATGGGTGTTTCCAGCGTTACGGACGTTCCATGCTGGCACACTAGTGTCTGTATAAAACCAAAGGGAATATATCAACAAGAGCCGTCACTGGTTATAAAAAAAAACTAATTGCGGCGATATACCAACAGGTTACCATAACCTCTAACGAGATTTTTAGTCGAGCTTCTCTTTCCAACTTGTGGTGTGTTGCTTTTGAGTTTTTCCTACAAGTTGGCGGGACCTACAGTTTTTTGCCGATTCCGAACGGCACTTGCAAAGCAAATGAATTTTTTGCTGAGAAGCTTCTCATGGCAGAAATACACCCGGAGAGTTTGCCAAACTACTGCCGAGGGGCGACCCCGCTTAGAAAAATTCTTTTTCTAAATAATTTTTGATGTTACTTTTGCCGGGCATCGAACCGCCACGACTTGGTGTAGAAGGCCGAACACTTAACCGCTACACCGCGGCGGCCGTCACTGGTTATAAATGCAAGGAAAAAGATGGATGCCGTTTTCTTTCAGGGTTTCGGTAATTTTGTTTTCCTCAGTTTTGTAAATTCGACAGCTGGTAAATTTTTGTTTCGACTCTTGTGTTATTTCAGTTCTCGCCTATTTTCTTTTACACATTTTGTTTTGATTAGACAATAACATATTTATATCGAAATTACCGAAACCCTGAAAGAAAACGGCATTCATCTTGTTCGTTGCTTTCATAACGAGTGGTGGCCCTTTGATATCCCCTTTTGAGAACACCTTTTTGCTGGAAATTGAAACAATAATTTTTTTTTATTTATTTGTGGTATCAAAAAGAACTTTTTCACCGCAATCTCGATGCCGTACATTAATGGGATGAATAGTTTTCCCGCTTAAGCGAAATTTCGCGGAATTATGTTAAAATTTCAATTCAGACTTTATATTTTGCGATATATTATATGCTCAAAGCCGTTTCATTCATGTATTAACACTAAATAACAGATAATACACAAATATATTTAATATTAAAAGATAAGTGAATCGGTAAAAAAATTATTTTTTTTCGTCGTTCTTGGATTTGCCGTCGACCATTATTTTCTGGTAACAGGTTACTATTTTCACTAACACGAATTATTAATGATGAGTCATTGATCATTGATGACAGATAATTCATGGTGTTTCATTTTACATATACTTGTAAAAACAACTGTATCAAAACCAGTAGAATAAAAAGTTGTGACATTTTAGGGTTGTGACATTTCATGTTTAATCTATTCTCATTTTAATATGGCTTAATATTTTTGGACTTCCGTTAGAAATTACATGTATGCCACCAAGGTCTATATGTGTTCTAATTTTCAAGAAAAATTACACCTAGTTTAGAAGAAAAGCAGTGGTAAAGTTGTGACATGAGAAGGTGTGGCGGTGTTTTTATTTACACGCATATGCGTTTGCGCTTAGATTTTGTATGGAGAGATAAGCGCTCAACCCTTATTTTCCATACAAAATTTAAGCGCAACCGCATATGCGCTTAAAAAAAAACACGGTGACACATCTATTAAGCGCAAAATCTTCCCAACCCGTCCTCGAAATGGAACCTGCTCTAGAACAGTTTGATGTTGACATTAGACTGAACTTGTGTCAAAAAAATTAAGATTTTATGTTAATTAATAACCGCACGGCCACTGTGACCACCATTTTTTGATTTTTTTACAAAACTATAGAACAAAGTTTAGTCCCCTATAGGACCTTAGTCAAGCAAATTATTTTAAAAACAATTGTGGCATATTGTTACACTACCCTCTTTCTAAGCTTGGACGGCCGGACGGAGGCGGTTAAGTAAGTAAGCTTGCTTATGCAAATTTTGCTTTGATCACAATTTATAGCATATAATGCAAATAAAAGTATATGACCTCAGCAAAAGGACACTATAAATTGTGACTTTTTTTTTTTCTTTTTTGTGTGTTTAAAAGTAGTCCATGCTATTAAATGATTAAATTTTTCACTTAATTTATATGACTCGATGAGATCTATAAGACTGCAAATAAGTTTATTTAAAACAAATAAGGAAGTCTAAGTTCGGGTAAACCGAACATTAAATACCCAGCGGTAGTTTTCATATGATTTTCGAAATTTTCCATTTCGGAAGTGGGTGTGGTTGGGAAGCGATTTCGTCCAATTACATCAGGTATACTCCCTATTATGCTAGTATACCTCGTACCACTTTCATCGTTCTACCGTAATCAGTTTAAAAATTATGACCCGTGAAATTTTCAAATATGCCTCCCTGAAAAGTGGGCGGTGCCACGGCTACTTTTAAAAATTTATCAAGAATTTATAATAGAATGACTAGGAAATTCATCCTACCAAACTATATCATGTTAGCCGTTTCCGTTACCGAATTATGTCAATTTAGGTGATTTTCGAAATTTTCGATATCGAAAGTGGGCGTGGTTGGAAAGCGATTTTATACAATTTCATCAGGTATACTCCCAATGATACTAGTATGCTTTGTGCCAAATTTCATCGTTCTATCGTAATCACTTTAAAAGTTACGACCAGTCGAATTTTCCATTTCCTTAAAAGTGGGCGGTGCCAACTTATGTGATTATCGAAATTTTCGATATCGGAAAAGGGGCGTGTTTATCATCCGATTTCGCTCATTTTCAATAGCAACCTACTCTGGCCAGAAAGTAACCTGTAAGTATTTCAGGCAAATATCTCAATTTTTAGTCAAGTTATGACAGTTTATGTGATTTTCGAAGTTGTCGATATCGACAAAAGAGGCGTGGTTATGATCCGATTTCGCCCATTTTCTCTAGCAACCTACTTTGGCCAGAAAGTAATCTGCATACCAAATTGTATGCAAATACCTCTATTTTTACTCAAGTTATGTCAATTTGTATGATTTTCGATATCGAAAAAGGGTGCGTGGTTATCATCCGATTTCGCCCATTTTCAAAAGCAACCTACCTTGGCCAAAAAGTAACCTGTATATAAAATTGCATACAAATATCTCAATTTTTACTCAAGTTATCGTGTACACAGACGGACGGACGGACGGACAGGCGGACGGACAAGCCTTAATGAACTCCTCTTTTCAACACAAGAACTTTCATATATGGAACTCTATATCTATCTCGATTATTTTGTGCCGTTACGTACTACCGTTATGTGAACAAAATTATAATACCCTTGTACTAGTACTAGTACGCTGGGTATAAAAATGCCAGTTTTTTTTATAAATTTTTGACATTAAAGTGGGTGAACACAAATATATCAGTTTCCGAGGAATCACCCATATAGCCTTTGTGCCATACATGAATAAAATTATTCTTTTTTAAGCATTATAAAACACATTACACAGATGACGTTGAAGATTGCATGTTCAAATAACTGAAATTCAAATATTCGAAATTTCGATGCTGGTTATGGCGCTGAAAACGCATTATAGCATATGTACGAAATATTCAGATAGCTATAAGGAAGATAGGCCGATAAATGGGACTTTTGCAATTAAAGCAATATTTTCTCTACCTCAACGGGATTCTACCTCAACGGGAAGTTCGTTGAAAAACAAATTAATCGACACCGAAAACAGACCTTCGCATTTCTTAAATAGAGCGACTCACGCGCCACCTAGCGGGTCCAATTTTTTTTTGAACATTTGGAAATTGATTAAGTAATACACACGCTAAATATCAACTAAGATTTCCCTTTGAAAACATTAATAAATCTTCTTGTTAGGAACCCTTAGATCATCTTATTAACACATACAATTATGCGGAAATCAGTTAATAAGTCATATCTTCTTGTTAGGGACCCTAAGATCATCTTATTAATACCTACAATTATACAGAAAACAGTTAATATGTCATATCTTCTGGTTTGGAACCCTAAGATCACCTTATTAAAATAAGAAGTTTTTTCTCTTTCACTTTTATTTTTCATATTTTTAGGGAAATTTTAAGAAGATTTTCTTATTAATAACACATATAAAAAAATATCGCAAAGAAATTGCACTTAATAATATCAATAAGAATTTCCTCATTAACAGCCCTATGCTGCACGTTACCGGTAAAATTGCCATCGGCAAACAATTTTCCCTAAAATACGTTACCAAATAAAGTGGCTGCGATTCTGAGCAGATGGTAACGCTCTAATGGCAAAAAAACTCACCAGTGTGTATGGTGAATTGAAAAGCCACCCTGCTAGTCACCTGCCGTATGTTTTTTGTTTATCAAAAAGAAGAAGACTGCAAAATGGAAATGAACAAGTAAGTAAATTTGGTAAATATTTTATGAAATTTATTAAAAATTGTTTATTTTATTTACAGAAAATATGCACGCACCACCCCAGCGCAGTTGCGGTTGTATGTGGCTTTTTGCAAAGACCATCCCGAGCTCCAGCAGGGAATACACAGTTTTTATTGTGATTTATTAATACTATATACCTGTTTTTTTATGATTTTCACTTTGTTTTATTTATTTTGTTTAATTTTCACTTTATTTTGTTCAATTGCACTTTCGCTTTTTTTATTTTTCAAAGTAAACATCAGCTGTTTTATATTGATGTTACCACATGTTACCACCTATTTTGGTGGTAACGGTGTTACGAGAAAACTTTTGCCCTCAGAATACCAAAAAGGAGTAAAAGTTGCCGAGTGAATTTGTTTGCCGGTAATAATAAAGTTATTACCACAGTAGAATTGACCTGTAAACCTAAGAGATTTGCGTAAAGTTTTTTTTCGTTTCCGTCGTTTCGACTACCCCTGAGCCCAAAAACCGCTCATAAAGACAATCTTATTAATTTGATTAGGCATTTTTGGCTCTGTGCATACACAGTAACATGTATAAAATCTAGTAAATTTTAAATGGCTGTAATTATTTTAATAGTTAAGATAATCGCACATGACTTACCATTTTGGAAGCTTCAACTTTATGAGTGTGTAAAAATAATTTGAAAAAGTTTCAAAAATCTAAAGAAAATTCACTTTGGATATAATGCCATTTTCCCCATACAAAATGTATGGGAAAGGGCTAAAAAATTAGCCCTTAAGTTAGAGCGCTAATTTTTTGAAAGGATCATTTTCTCAGCAATACCTAAAGTTTCAGGGGGTAAGACCGAAAAAAAACAATTTTTTTTTATTTGAATCACCCTAATGTACATATAAATATCAAAAAATTACATTAATAGATGTTCGAAGCACTAGATGTTGCGATATACCTACTCTGATCTAGAAATGGTTTCATTTGACTTGAAAAAAGTTTCATTTAATTTGAAAAAAGTTTCATTTCATTTAAAAAAAGTTTCATTTTAATTGAATCAAGTTTCATTTGATTTGAAAAAGGTTTCACTTGAATTGAAAAAAGTTTCACGTCATTTGAAAAAAGTTTCATTTGATTTGAAAAAGATTTCATTCGACCTGAAAATGCTATATAAATTCATATTTATGTATGTAGGGATGGGTCAAGTTGCCTCCCATACGTGGCTTTGTAATGTTATCAACAAGCTGGCCCAGGGGCATTTTAAAATTTTTCTCTTTGGTTGACACATTTTCGGAAACACCCACATACCTACATTATTATCATTATTATTATAAGGCCTTATTACGGCGCAGCCATTTTTACGATCTATTGTGTGACCTTTCAGCTTATTGCTGTATGCGGAAGCTCTTTATAAATTTGAGCACCTCCTCAGGTTTTTTATTCCATATGTGCAAATCGCAAATAGTGTTACATTTTTGATAAAACAAAAATAAAATTGTAATATCGAAGCACAAGAATAACTTTTTTTATGGTTCATTGTTAGATAAAGAGGAGCTTAAATTTATCAGCGTAATTCGTGGGACATGATGCCTCAAAGAGATATAGTCATTAGATCGAAGATTTATATATATTAAAACAAGTAGCAGTGTATAATATACATTTATTAAAACACAACTGCACCGATTTCCTTGAAATTTTAGCAACGTGTAACGATATATGAAGGTTATATTTAGACAAAAAATGATTGATACCCGACATCCGGTTTTGGAGATATCGTTAACAATATAACCCCTCAAATATTTTTTAGAGCGAAGTTGGTTATTCAATAACATTAACACTTTCCCTCCGATCGTTTTAAAATTTTAGCAGCATACTGATATATAAACAGAGAATGATTTGGAAAAAAATTGCAGATATCCGATAACCGGTTTTGGATATATTGATAAAAGTAAAACCCGAAAAATCGTTAAATATTTTTGCTAACTTCGGCACTTCTCTACCAATTATGTTAAAAGATTAGCAGCATGTAGATATTTATATAAAGCAATCTTCGGTAAACTTTTTTTGATACCCGAAACCCGGTTTTTGAGATATCGTCGCAAATGTTTAACTTTTCAAAAAACCACTTTGACCACTTCTGCTGGTGAACCAGTGAGAGATAGGCACAAACACTCAAAGGCAATTTTGAAGGGCGTAAAATTCCCTAAAAGGCCCCTTAAACCGATTCAGAATATTGCAAAAGGCATCCCAATAATAGAAATTTGAATGAATTCTGACCGAAAAAATTCCAATTTTTCTAAATTTTAATAAAAAATTTAAAGTTCTAAATAGTAAAATATTAACAATATATCTCGACACTGATATTGCATTGAATTTAAAATATCAAAAAACCAACAAAAATTATGAAAGCCACTAAAATTTCGGTAAAGTTATCAGTCAATATTTTGGGAGAATTAGTGGTTTCTTTAATAAATTTTTTTTTATATGTTTGTATTGTTGGAATAACTGCACTAAATTTGTGTTTTAGGTCACTGACGCTTAAATAAAAAATAATTTATAAGTAGTTAAATACATGGTTTCCAATTTTTTTTTACGGTTTCTGATATCTCTCGAAAATTGCCCATATTTGCCCCTTGTACAAATTTTAATAACTTTCGTTATGTTAATCTTTCAAAATGAGGCATTTGGTTTTATACTACTGTAGAGTAGGACAACAAATTACAAAAGTGTAACACGTGATAAAAGTACCACTGTAGCTGTGCCTACAAAAAAACATGCTACCGTAAAAAAGTTACGCACCAAAGTAGCTTGACATTTATGCCTCTACCTTGAAAACTAAAGGGAGCACATCAAATTCAAAACCACCGAAAGTTTTGCTGTATATTAGGCTATCATTGCATACAACCAAAATTTTAATACTCCGTTGCCTCAAAAAGTTATAAGCACAAAAACACAAATATTGAAAATGGCTAAAAACAGTGTATCGCTACTTTCATTGATGATAACACTGGATCACAAATTCCAACTTTTTTTCTGCACCAGAGACGCCATTGTGAAATTCCTATGTAAAATCACCTCCTAATTCCGAAAATCAAAGTTATTTTTAATTATAGGTATTAGAAAGAATTGAATGCAAAATTTTATACGGCGGAATGGTAATTCACTGACTAGTTTCCATGCGACCAAGCATTTAGACGTAGTGTTTTATCCGGTCTGGCTGGCATCGAACCTACCAGACTGCATTCGTTTATATTCTTACTAATATTTGCCATGTGTTTTCCTTACTTTATATACTTCTTATTTTTACTTGAATGGTACCGTTTTTGAGATATTTACGATTTACCGTTATTTCAAAAAACAAAAAAGATGGCTCCACTTAATCGTGTATATCTCAAGAACAAATTGAGCTATTCGAAAACGGTTTGAAAAATTTGAAAGCTTATAAAATTTACTATAATCAGTACATACAACACTTTTTGCTAGGTCCTGCAGATTCAAACATAGTGAACAATCATTACGGATTTTTTAAATTTTTTTTGTAAAAATATAAAAAAATTTGTACTTTGCGAGGAAGCATCTCGAAAACTTTTTGTTTTTTAGCAGATATTTCCCCCCCCCCCTCTAAGCTCTGTTTTATTACAAAAAAAACAAGCTATCAGTGAACAAAATCGATGAACTAATACAAAAGTTATAAGCATTCAAGTAAATATATCCATTTAATACTTAAGTACCCTACAAATAATAGCATATGTACATATGGTTCTGTCTTAACTCTATGATCTTATTTTATAATTGAAAAAGTTATGTGTCTTGTTTTGACGCTTATTTAGATTAGGATCGGTTTCACTTATAAGAAACCAACAGTAGTCGCCCATCATAGCGACATCCCAGAATCCTTGATACCGACTTTCAATCACTTTCATTTGCTGGTGAAACCTTTCGCCATGCTCGTCACTTTCGTCGCCAAGATTTTGCGGGAAAAAATTTAAGTGGGAGTGTAAGAAATGAATTTTTAAAGACATATTTACTCCTGAAAGAAAATAAAAAAGTAAATTAGATAAATACATAAGTGACACATTAGTATATAATTTTCTTAGGCTGGATTTATCTTTCAATTCAGAACAAATTTTTTGTTTATATTTTTCCCGTTCTTGTTTGTTCGGAACTGGACGATGAATTCAGATTTATGGCTATATATTCTCATGTAAATTTATGTAATATATAATTTATTATAATATGTTTTTTTTATTTACCCATTTCCGCATAGTTTTTTAATTGGGTCGTTCACTATCATCTCGTAGTTAGGACTTTTGTGTTTGCCTAAAAAATAAGTAACGACCTTTTCAAAAGAATTATTTGCGGTCCCACAAAAATCCCTTCCTTTATTTTTGCTTCTGAAATCTCTGGGAAGATTGTCTTCAAATGATGAAAAGCTTCGCCTTCTTTGTCCAAAGCCTTCACAAAGTTTTTGATAAGGCCGAGCTTGATGTGGAGCGGAGGTAGAATTATTTTTTCCTTCTTTATAAGTGGAGAGTATTTTATGTTATCTACCCCAACTTGAAACTCGATTCGTTCTGGCCAATCCTTTATGATGTAGTGGTCTTGACGAGCTCGGCTATCCCATTTGCATAGAAAGCAACAGTATTTTGTGTATCCACTTTGTAGACCACATAGCATTCCAACGACTTTAAGATCGGCACATATTTTCCAATCATGTTCTTCGTATTTGATTAACTTGAGCAATTTTTGCATTATCTCATATGTTTCCTTCGTATTTACTGCTTTTGGTTGCCAATATGCAATAATACGGCCTTTAAACTTAATTTTTTGCCGTCTATGAACAATCGCCACTCTTTTGAATCATATGGTTCACCAAATTGTTTGAATAGACCAGCAATGTCTTTGCAGTAACAAACACTGTCCTCCTTCGTATAGTACTTGGAAAATTCTTCGTGACGAGTTCTATAATATGTTACCTTAACATCGGATGAAACAAATTTAAATTGTTGCATTCGAGAGGCGTGTAGTTCGGCCTTTTCCTTTGACAATTCCAAATCCCTTATCCAATCATTGAGTTGTGCTTGTGACAAAGAATTTCTTTCGTTTTCCGTTTGAAATTCAGTACAACATGATGCCGCGTAATCAGATACTACTGTTGACAATGAAACTGGAGCCGGAACTAAAGTTAAATTTGATTCTGGCAATGTCGCTTCTGTTGAAATTATTTATGGTAATGACACTGTAGATACGCTCGCATAGGTTACTTTTCTGGACTTTCCAACCCCAAGTACTTTTGTAGTACAAATATAGCAGTCCGTTGAATGCCAAGTTGGTTCCCTCCACTTCATTGGTGTAATAAATTTCACACGTCGCCTAAATAGATAGTTTCAGAAATTAGTCAGCTATGCATTAAAAGGGAACAAATTCCTAATTTTTACAACGTACCTTTTTGTTCCGGTTTCCGAAGAAATCAATTCGACTCGGCATGTGGTGCACACAGTGTTCGGTGTCCATGGTTTTTAGGCTCAATTCCAAAACACTTATAGTATGTAACTTTCAAAGGATTTGAAAACACACGTCTCATACTTTTAACAATAAATTGACCGCAGATGAAACATAACATATCTGGATCATTTGTACACTCAAACTCTCGCGCCCTTTTATTCATTTTTTATTTTTAAGTAAATGACGGGTTATAAACTGCAATTATAAACTGAACAGTATCCGGCGAGCCTTGCAGATATTATGAAGGAACAAGGCGCATGTACTCTTATTTATACTTAGATCCAGTAAAAATTCAAGCCTACCTAAACAAAAAGGTTCCCTAGTTCTACAAAGAAAACACTACCTGCCTCAAAAATATGCTCTTGTTTAAAATGTACCTAGGTTTGAGAAAACGACACTAACAGCTTTTTGTATCTAATAACTTTTCGAAAATCTACCTGCTAACTAACTGATATACGAATACTAACACATATGTACCAGTAGGGTACTTAAGTATTAAATGGATATATTTACTTGAATGCTTATAACTTTTGTATTAGTTCATCGATTTTGTTCACTGATAGCTTGTTTTTTTTGTAATAAAACAGAGCTTAGAGGGGGGGAAAATATCTGCTAAAACACAAAAAGTTTTCGAGATGCTTCCTCGCAAAGTACAAATTTTTTTATATTTTTACAAAAAAAATTTAAAAAATCCGTAATGATTGTTCAATATGTTTGAATCTGCAGGACCTAGCAAAAAGTGTTGTATGTACTGATTATAGTAAATTTTATTAGCTTTCAAATTTTTCAAACCGTTTTGGAAGAGCTCAGTTTGTTCTTGAGATATACACGATTAAGTGGAGCCATCTTTTTTGTTTTTTGAAATAACGGTAAATCGTAAATATCTCAAAAACGGTACATTCAAGTAAAAATAACCTTGATTTTCGGAATTAGGAGGTGATTTTACATAGGAATTTCACTATGGCGTCTCTGGTGCATTTTGGCTGTAAACCAGTGTAACATTTAATATTGGAGGAGCACATTAACCTCGCACATTTTTAGAACCTCCGTCTCAAAAACTACACTCTGGTAAAATTTCAATTGATGCCTTAAAATTGTATAGAACAAATACCAAAAAGAAAATTAAGAGTAAATTCGACGTTTTTCGTCTTTCAAAGTTCTGTATAAACTTATTGTCTATATTTTTTTCATCCAAATCTTCAGAGAAGATAGTCAATACGTAAAATAAATATCCATATGCTTTTTTCCCCGCTTTAATTCATTAACCGATATGTAGCATCCGAGGATCCAAAAATGTAACACTATTTGGGATTTGCCCATGTCACGAACGGATTACATATGTACATAGGTTTATGAAGAAATAATTGCGGGAAAATCAATAATTCCTTCTAATGAGATAATAAATGGCTATTTTATGTATCACGCACACGACAACAGTAAAACAAATTTATGTGAAATAAAATTGGCGCCAAACGACAATTGAAGCAAATTTCACCAATTAAAACATTAAACAGGATATTACCCTGCAGTCAAATTCCGAACTACTCAGCAAACATACTAGTTCATTGACAAACATTTTGTGGCATATGCCTACCAGTTCGTTGTTGATTAGTTTTAAACCAGTCAATGCCAAACTACTCAGCAAACAATATAGTTCATTGACTATACATTTTGTGGTGTATTTATACTAGTTCATTGCTGATTAGCTTCACACCAGCCAAGGCCAAACTACTCAGCAAACAATATAGTTCAATGAGATGTATATTGGAACGATTTTCCGTCATCCCTTGTCAAATTTGGTTTTGTAACAAACCGGTTTCGGCGATCTGCCATCTTCAGTGTTTGATTTCGTTCTCGAAACTACTCAGCAAACAATATAGTTCAATCACTATACATTTTGTGGTGTATTCATACTAGTTCATTTCTGATCACCTTTAAACCTGTCAATGTCGAACTACTCAGCAAACAATATAATTCATTGTCTATACATTTTGTAGTGTATTCATACTAGTTCATTGCTGATCTCCTTTAAACCAGTCAATGTCCAACTACTCAGCTAACAATATAGTTGATTGACTATACATTTTGTGGTGTATTTATACTAGTTCATTGCTGATTAGCTTACAAACCAGTCAAGGCCAAACTACTCAGCAAACAATATAGTTCATTGACTATACATTTTGTGGTGTATTCATACTAGTTAATTTCTGATCACCTTTAAACCAGTCAATGTCGAACTACTCAGCAAACAATATAGTTCATTGACTATGCATTTTTGTGGCATATGGATACCAGTTCATTGTTGATTAGCTTTAAACCATTCAATGCCAAACTACTTAGCGAAAATTCTAGTTCATTGACTATGCATTTTGTGGTGTATTCATACTAGTTCATTTCTGATTTCCTTTAAGCCAGACATTGCCAAACTACTCGGCAAACAATGTAGTTCATTGACTGTACATTTTGTGGTGTATTCATACTAGTTCATTTCTGATTAGCTTTAAACCAGTCAATGCCAAACTACTCAGCAACATTATAGTTCTACGCCTAAAAATTTTGTGGTGTATTCATACTAGTTAATTTCTGACTACCTTCAAACTAATCAATTCCAAACTACTCAGCAGACACCTAGCTCGTTTACTATACATTTTATGGATGTTTTTATACTAGTTCTTTGCTGATTACCCTTAAACCAAGCAATGCCAATCTAATCAGAAAACATACTAGTATACAACTATAATTTGCTGGGCGAAATAATACTAGTCAGAAAAATCCTGGTTCGTACTAGTATGCAAGTATGTATGAAACTCGGGTTGAAATCTACTACACCTTTTTCAGTTTTCTGAATATCAATTGTAATTTTCTGAATGTGAATTGTATTTTTCTGAATATCAAATGGAAATTCTGAATATGAATTGTAATTTTCTGAATATAAATTGTTACTTTCTGAATTTAAACTGAAAAAGGTGTAGTCAGAAAAAGTCTAATCTATTTTAGAAAAATTCTAGTTAGAAAAATTCCATTTCATACTACATTATTATTATAAGGCCTTATTACACCGCAACCATTAGAACGATCTATTGTAGTACATGGTAGTATGCAAACATTTGAAATTTTTGATTTGCTTCTTTTTTTTTCTCTTGTAATTCACAGATGCTTTTTCGTGTTTGGGTAAATACAAATATGATGCTGATGTATATATCTAGTATGTCAACTGCTATATTTCTTGTGTATATACACAGAAAAAAGGCACTGGTAAAATCAGCAATCTCGTGCTGTTATCCTGATCTTTTATGATCCCTCTAGATCTTTTATGATCCCATTTTGGCCAGGTTTGTTTGGATGTCCGGCACCCTGGGGATTGTTGCCACCTTTCGTTGGCTTGACGGAGTGTGTACTCCTTCGGCAAACGGCCTATGCAAGCTAAAGCTGAAGGAGTACACACTCCGTCAAGCCAACGAAAGGTGGCAACAATCCCTAAGGTGCCGGACATCCACACAAACCTGGCCAAAATGGGAACATAAAAGATCTAGAGGCATTCACGCCCTAAGAAGGAGAGAAATCTCCATATTAATAGGTGTTCTAACTGGGCACTGCCTTATTGGTAGGCACGCAGAAAGGCTAGATGTACCCTATCGACGATGCTGTAGGAGCTGCAAAGATGATGAGGAAGAAGAAACGGTGAAGCACCTCATCTGCAACTGCCCAGCCTTAAGCGGCGTGAGTTCCCTTCCTGGATAGCCTAAACCAGATCGCTGAACTGGACATAAAGGACTTGATGGCCTTCATAATGTCATCTAAGTGGTTCGAGGAGGAGTAACGGTGTCGGTTTAGGAGTGTCAGTCCCGGGAATCTGCTATGTGGAAAATCCCAACAACCTGTTGGTATATAACCGCCATTTTTTTACGTTGCGGCATAAACTTGAGTATATTGACAACAACGATATAAATTAACTCTAACAATTCTCCTCTAACCCGTATGTATGGCCCAGCATGAAAGCAGTCTTACTTTGACTCTTTTTGATGTAAAAATAAGACTTACTTTTATCTATATGTACATATGTGGGACCGGAACTCCGCAGTGGAGGACTAACTTAACCTTAATTTACCTTACCTAAAAATACAACTCCAAAGACCCAATTACATAAAACTTTGACAAATGCGCGCCTCGTTTTTGAGCATTTGCGAAAATCTCGCTTTGCTTTACGTTTAAAAAATTTTGTATGAAAGTGGATCCTATAAAACCAAACTTGACGAACGCGGAATTTGAAAGGAGCCATTGCAAGTTGAATTCCATAATTAAATTAAAAATACAATAAACAACATAATTTAAAAAATATAGAAAAAAAACTTGTGTTAACTTTACCGAGAATCGAACTCAGAGCATTTTGCTCATTTTGGGCTATGTATGAACTAGTATATCAACTGGTATAATGCTGATGCAGAGGCTGACTAGTATACCAATTGGTATGGTGCTGATGCAGAAGAGGACAATTGCTTTCCTTTTTCTCTTGAACTCCTTCTTTTTTATCTTGTAATTCACAGATGCTTTTTCGTGTTTGGGTAAATACAAATAGTCGCTGCTTTCTAAAGAATAAACTGGTATATTGCTGATGTAGAGGCTGACTATGACACTGGTGCATAGACCGACTGGAATGAATGTCAAATTAATGGACTAGTATGACAAGTGGTACGATCTGAATGGGCATAATGATTAGTATGTCCTGCCGCATAGACTGAGCAATATGTCAACTGGTATGATTCTGATGTACGTATGAACTAGTATGTCAACTGGTAAGATTCTGATGCATATATGAACTAGTATGTCAAATGGTATATTTCTGATGCAAATTTGAACTAGTATGTCAACTGAAATGAATATGATGCATAAATGAACTGGTATGAGTCTGATGCATAAATGAACTAGTATGACAACTGGTATGATTCCGATGCTTTTTTTAACTAGTCTGTCAATTGGTATCATTCTGATGTATACACAGAGCCAACAATGCCTAATAAAATAGAACAAAAGTCATAAGATATCTCTATAGATTTTCTTCAAGAAGATGTGCTTCTTATTATTGTAGAGACAGTCTTTTTAATGTTATTAAGAAGATTTTCTTTTTAATATTTTAAATGAAAAATAAAATGATATCGCCCTCACCGAGAATCGAACTTACAATTTTCGGAATGATAAACCCAGCTGTTAACCATCAGGCCATCGCTCACTTTTGATTGCTAGCGTCTAATTACTGATATGTGTATAGTTGTTAATGTTTCAAAGGAAAATCTCATAAATATAATTGAGAAGATTTCTTTTTAACATTTCTAATTAGGAAAAAAAGAGAGAGAATCGAACTTACAATTTTTCGATTGCTAAACCCAGCTGCTAACCATCCGGCCATCGTATACTAATAATTTCCAGCGTCTAACTACACCTTTGTACTAAATGTATAGTTTTTTTAATAAGAATTTCTTCTTAAAACCAAAAAGATTTCCATATAGTTTTTTCTTCGTTTCCACCGTTGCGACTACCCCTTTGCCCAAAAACTGATCATGAAGACAATCTTATTAATTTTATTAGGCATTTTTGGCTCTGTGTATATGAACTAGTATGTCAACTGGTATGATTCTGATGCATATAAGAAGTAGTCTGTCAACAGGTATGATTCTGATGCATATATGAACTAGTCTGCCAACTGGTATGATTCCGATGCATATATGAACTAGTCTGTCAACTGGTATGATTCTGATGCATATATGAAAGAGTCTTCAACTGGTATGATTCTGATGTATATATAACTAGTCTGCCAACTGGTATGATTCTGATGTATATGTGAACTATTCTTTCAACTGGTACGATCCTGACGTATATACGAACTAGTATCTTAAATGGTATGATACTGATGTATATAATAACAAGTATATCAACTGGTATATTCCTGATGCAGAGGCTGACTAGTCAGCCAATTGGTATGGTGCTGATGCAGAGAAGGACAATTGCCATCTCGTAGGACATCGCCGTGTTAAAAATACCAGTTGCTAATATGGAAAAATTACAGAACTCGAACTAGTTGAGGCCGCCTGGCTGACTGGTATTTGATTAGTATAAAACTAGTTAAGTTGACTGCAGGGTAAGAACAAAAAGAAATCAAGAAGGTATCATATGAGTGCCTGTCAAGCGCGTATTCAAGAGCGATGTCCGGGAGTCCCGATACCCCCCGAAAAGCGCATGTTAGTGCAATTTTTTGTCTGTGACTGTTAAAAAAGAAAATTTGGAATATAAATCCCAAACTCATGGGATAGTATTTTTTGATTTCCGGTCAAATAAGACATTTGAAACAACAAAAATTTACGACAGAGCAGAGGGACTTCCTATTGCGTACGCAAAGGCAAAGAATTCCAAATCAATTGTCAATTGAGTTCAATTCTCCAAAAAATGCAAAAAAAAAAAATCAAATTTTGGGGTGGTAATTGCCAAATTTTAATACTCACTTGCGAGGGCTTTGTGTCACTTGCGTTCACACACATTTCACCGTGAGATGGTAAAATAAGCATTTCAAAGCATATTTAACACTTTCACTTAATTTTTTACTAAAAACAAGGCACAAACCAGAAAATCGAGGAATAATTTTGAACTTGGAAAGTTTTTTCTTAATATAAAGAAAATCCAGGATTTCAAAATTTTTAAATAAATGCGAAAACGTTTTCTCAGTTCTGCCTTGATAATCACTAAAATAAATAAGAAAATTTTCCTAATTTTGCCTTGATAAAAACTAAAATAAATATGAAATGTTTTCCTAATTCTGCCTTGATAATCTGGAGTATGAAATTTGAATAATCTTTTTTCAAAATTTCCAAAAAATGCTGGACTGTTGAAGAACACGTTTTTTCAAAAGTTGCAATCGTAGTTTTTGTTGTTGTTTGTCAAAAAAAAGTTTCCTTATTTTTTTCTTGATATAAGTACAGATATTTTCTTAAATTAAGTATATTTTTGAAAATATTTTCTTGGTTTTTTTAAGTATTTTTGAAACATTTTTTCTTCTTATATTTTTTATTTTTTTTGTTTTTAATAAGAATATAACTTGCTTGTTTAAAGTAAATTTTTTTGATTAATTCCAGTGAAAATCAAGTAAATTTTTAAAATTTCTCAAGTTATTTACTAATTTGAGAATGAGAATATATTAGTTTAGATTTGAGAAAAATATTTTTCTCCGTGTAATTCTAAAAAAACAGGCAGCTAAATATTTTGAGTAATTTTTGGGCTCCAAGCCCAAAGAGAGCTATTTTAAACTAGCGACATAATGGCGACATCAAACTGTCTTTTGCTTCTACCAAACATTTTACATTTTGTCGTTTACAACGTTATTTGAGGCCCATATATCTATATCTCTATCAGCCCTACCAGCCATTAGAATTAAACTTTAGCTGAGTCATTCCCATTTTCCACTCAAAATGGTTATTATGAAAGAAAATTGGTGGGGGTAGGGAGCCCTCCAAAAATATTTTCTGGATACGCGCCTGGTGCCTGTACACTTACATTTGTATATGTAAAAGGAAATGTAAACATTATAAAATAAGACTTTTAAATTTTGCGAATGCTTTAAAGCAGGGATATCCAGCGCTTTAAACCTACTGAGCGCTACAACAACAACGCCATACGATCCTGGAATCACAAAAAACTACTCGAAAGAATTTTTATTGAACTAAGGCAAAAAAGTAGACGCAACTAGTATGCAGCGCAATTAATAAAAAAAGGACGTGTGGCACTCGGGGACTGCCGCGGTAAAGCTATTGCATACATCTATGTCGGAGTGGTGAGGATTTTAACAATTACAGAACTACTGTGTGTATGTTATACTGTGACATTCTATTAAATATCACACCCAGTGAGCACTTTCTGATCAAAACGAGCTTTGTGACTATGGTTCACTTTGTTTAAAGCAAGGTAGAATTTTGAGAATCTGCTGAATGTGGTCCTGAATGATGTGTCACTTAGAAAATATGAAAATGACATAAAATAAATAAAATATAAAAAGTTGAATTTGAAAATGTAATGTAAAGTCGGGCACATCAAGCAGGAACTCATTATGCTTGAAACACGGGCGAAGTGGTAGCAAATAACAAGGGTCATTCCGACATCAGAAGTGGGATGAACTGCGCCTCAGAAAAATCAATGGAACTATCTTAAGATGAAAATTTTATTGTGGATACTATTTCTTCAAAAGTGTGATCATTGGTCGAACTAATTATTGCGTTCGGTAAGTTTTTGGTTAGAAGTACGTTGCAGTGGTTCCTGCAAATATCTTTTGAAAACGTGTGGTGAAGCCTATTCATACTTTAAATATCATATAGTGGACAGGTGGTGGAAAGAAGTTTTTCGGTATCCTGGTGAGTTGCATTGTGTTTAAACTTCTTCTTTTAAGACCCAATTTCACAGTGCCAGGTTAACTTACGTTCCACAGATTTTCAATTTTCATTTTGAGTTACCCAAAGGTTAACTGCCCAACGTTGGTGGTTTAACCTCTGGTCAGATATCAAAAGGCCGTCTACCAACATTTTATGTAGAAAAGATTCAGTTAAATAACTTAAATAAAATTGCAAATCCATAGTTAAATGCGGAACTTAAGTTACCTTGCCACTGTGAAATTGGGCCTAAGAGAAACTATTCCGTTTTAATTTGTTGGATAATGCAACTATAATGTAGTCATGGAAATGATTCAATGTTTGAACTGTGTTTTCGGTCATGAGGAAGATTCCTCCTTCCTTCCTTGTGTTTGTGTTAGTTTAAAATAATAAAAAAAATGTTTGTTGAAGTTCAAAATGTATTGTGCTAGTAGTGCCTTACCATGCTGCCCGGTGAGCACACTCGGTACGTTATTATCGGTTCCTCTGAGAGTCCACGAAATCAGACTGTTTCAATGGCGTTGGACCGGAAAGTTTGATGCAAAAAGATGTTCGGGTACAGCTGGGCAGTTGTGCAATGATAATAGTCTATGCGCGCAGTATGTACGTAGAAAGAGTAGAGGGGCTGGATAGGTGGCCGTTTACCGTTTTGCAATGTAATGATCGCAGTTAGGTTCGAGTGACCCGAGTATACCTTGGAATGGATTCTCAGACAAAGCATTAATATGGAAATGTATCACCTTCCTTTAGATTCATTTTTGGTCCCGCCTCAAATCAAGCGGAGTTCTGGGTGTGTGTTTGTACTAGGGATTCCAATCCCGGGATCCCGTAGTTTTTTAAGTCTCGAAAATCCCGGGGTTACTAGACCTAAATCCCGGGTTCACCGAAAATAAATTTTTAAATACATTTAAGTTATCTTGTATATATGTACTTTAAGTAGAACATGATTCTGAATGATTATAAACTTCTACCAAAAACATCCCCTTTGAGGGAAAAATAACTATTACAAACTACAACATTTGCAACACCGCTTTTTACGCCTTTTTAATTAATCCGAGTAATATATATGATTTAAAGTATGCATTTTCCAAAGAAATTAGCTTATCAGTCATTGGGTGGGAGCTCGAGAGCATCCTTCGTAATACAGAAAACTTGCTTCATAACGAAAACCATACTAATATCAACGACGAAGTGGTTGAAGTTGACAAGCCCCTTTAGTCTTAAAGAAAAGTTGCATCAAGTTTTGACTAGTAGCTCCCAAATTTCCACCAATAGAAACGAATATGAATTAAAAAAAGGTTTGGGGAAAGAAATTGATATTTTTTGGAATGGGGGCAACAAAGGCTGTTATATTCAGAAAGCATTTGACTTTTTGTCAACTGTTCAACCCACCAGTGTTGAGGCAGAGGCCAGGTTAAGAGATGACACTATTAATGCAATAATTTCTTTAAGATCACACTTCAAACTTCAGAAAAAGTAATTTTTCTCTAAGTCAAATGGCATTCATTTTTATTTTTATTTTTTTGTAAGTCGTTATTAATCAAATATATAAGAATGTATATTTGGATATGTTTACCAGTAGTACAAACAACTTATGTTTCAAGTTCCTGAATAGTAACTTTGAGTTACAAATTTAATGTTACTTTTCGTTCGTTACAAAAATGACTGCCTTGATAAATACATACATACATACTTAAATGAATTACTATAATTTAGTCTACTTTATTACATAGATATGGGGTGCCATTTGTAGCAAAAAAAAAAAATTCGGGACAATCCCGGGATCCCGGGATTGAACTTTCAAATCCAGAAAATTCCGAGAGGCTACAAATCCTGGAAAATGGATTCCCTAGTTTGTACTACTTGATCTCCTCACTACATTTCATCATAACCATTTTATCGGTCTGGTAAATTCTTATTAATCAGTGATTTGTTGGTATGTTCTAGTTTGTGACATTTCAATAGGACCCTTGAAAATAAGTTAGCCTAATTATGTAGCTTGTGTTCTGGAGTCATAAGTCCTCTGATATCTACCAGTTTGTGTCCACTATATATGGCAGCCCTATTGACGACGTGTAGTGCAGCTGACTGGCTGATTTCCATATATGTTACCAAGGGCGATTCTTGGCTAGTTATGCGCCACATTAAAGAATTTGGTTTCAACTTGTCCACTTATCGCGGTTAAATGTGCCAGGAAGACCTAATATAAGCTTCGCACACAAGATTTCCATTTTATTTCAAGGTTAAGGTTTTTAACGGTGTTGAAATTGATAAAAAGTATTAGGAAAAATAATTATTCACTTGAAAGTGGTATTATTATGAGTTCCCATACAGTTGGACATAAATGATGAAGATTATAGACAGTTAAAGTGTGTACAGTGAAGACGTTGGAAGAGACGTCAATTAGATAAGGCTGGTGACTGCACCACAGCCATTTTATGCAAGCACAAATGCAAACAGAAATGTTTGATCATGGCGTGTGGAGCTTATTCCATATTATGGTCGGCAAAGTTTGTAAAAAGTCGCCAATTTGGCGACCAGTCGCCTGTACTGGCAAAGCTCTTTATAAATTTGAGCGGCTCCTCAGTTTCGCTAAGTGTTTGGCCTGCCTATGTCCTGGGCCGCTGGGCCAGTGCTGTTTGTTTTCCAAGATGCTTATGGTCTCAATAAATAATAGCAATCCAATCTTTTGATGCCTGTAAGCTACACCCGAGGACGTGTGCTGGTCAAGAGGGCCGTATGCGTGATTGTGCTAAATAACCCAAGTTGAATATTAAAAAAGGGAGATTATGCATTATGTATCTGGGGTTTGGGGGTCTTGTCCACCGCCTACTACTGCAGAATTTTGACTTGGGCAGCTGTGACTTGTGGCCATAGATTTGAGTGGCTAATGTAATTCAAAGCGCCGGCGTTAAGCAACTTAAGTATTATTATTGCAAGTGTTGGTGTATCGAAACGTGTGCATGGGGGGATGAAGACCCATCGGCTTCCCTACAAACCAGATACCGGCTAGCAACCAAGTTAAATAGTTGGTTTCATTCATTTTTCATACGGTTACCGAAGTAGCTAATTTTGTTCAGGGCGTGTGAAAATTTTAACCATATGTATAATTTGCCTCTCTCTTGCACTTATTGAATTTTCCATTTGTATACTTTATCCACTCTTCAAATAAAAAATTTCCCTTTCAAAGTCTGGCTAATGTTTTGGTTAAAATGTAGTTAACAGCCATTTGTTGAAGTCGTCAATGTTTTGGCTAACATGTTGTTAATAGTACTTGTTGACATGGTTATGGAAACTGCTAACATGTGGCTAACATTAAGTTATGAAACAGTAAATGTTTTGGTTAACATGCTATTAAAATTATTCTTTGAATAAGTCAACAAACAAGCTAGCATATGGTTAACATATGTAGTTGAATCGGTTATCGAACCAGCTAGCTTTTCGTTAACATTTATAATTGAATAGGTTACCAAACCAGTTACCAAAACGGATAATACTTACCTAATTTTTCCAAATAAATTGCATCAAATTATATATGTACATATTTTATCATTTATTAATTTATATTATACTCTTATTTATTAATATTATACATTTACACATACTAATAACTAAACATATACTAACTTAATTTTAACCTCCTCCACAACAATTAAAGAAACGTCTCCACAAGCACTACGGCGAGGATACATCATCATACAAATAAAGCATTTGAGCCTGCAAGTCCACCTTTGCATGAAATCGCTTCTAAAGAAGTGCCGAATTTTTGCGTAGCGCAGTTCTCCTTTGCAATTAAGAAATCGCATCCGCAAGCGCTATGCCTATTTTGGGCATATTTTGAGAAGCCATTTCACGCAAAGGTGGACTTGCAGGTTCAAATGCTTTTTTGGTAGGTATGATGATGATACGTCTTCGTCGTAGTTTTTTTTTTGGAGGCGTTTCCTTCATATTCGATTTTATTAGGCGCAGCCATCACCCCTTGAACGATTTCAAACTGCTGGAATGTTGAGCTGCATCTCTTGAATCCCGTATTGTTGCATCATCATATGTGTCTCTCTGCCTTAAAAAGAAGCAAATGCTATAAAAATTTAAAATAAAAAAATAAAAAATGTTCGCTTACCTTTTTTCGGTTTTGGAAAAAAATTTACAAATAATAATTAATTTTTTGAAAGCTGTCTTACTGACAATTTTGGGATATTTTTACAGTGGGTCATGCTGTTTCATTCGCACTCATAATTTTGTGAATAGTACAAAATAAGCAATGTTTTCTCTTTTTGGCAGAACGTTTGCACATTAACCCTAAAACGGACTTTTGGTATTTTTACGCCCACATTTTAATTTAATTGAGAACAACTTTTTTTTTGGTTGCTTAAGGTTAACATAATTTTGGGAAATTTGTCAAATAAAAAAATGTGTGTGTGTTTGCAATGCGGTTAGCAGTGGTTTGCAGGGTTATTTCCGACGATTATGGGTATGTCAATTCACATGCATGGTGTGGTTATCAAAAATCATTCCAGCCGATCGGCGGTTTTGGGTATTACTTGCCAATAAAATAAATTGAAATTGGGGCTAGTCTGCGACTCGTTGGTATGAACTACATGCAAATTTAGGGGAAGGGACATATGTATATGTAAACCTGTTTTGATGGATACTTTCGAAACGCATGCACCGGTGCATGTGGAATGACTTCGCGTCAGACATTGATGTGAGTTGGAATTTTACCAAATGTGGTTTGCCATACTGTCAAGGGAAATTAAGCGTCGGTGTTGGAATTAGTCTAGAGTAGTTCGAGATTTTCCCATAGGTGGTTTAAAAACAGTAGATTTTATCTTGGTATTTCCAGCTAGCGAACAAAGGGTTACATCGCAAAATGATCGGCAGGAGGTTATCGGGGGCGGTTCTTCGCGCAACATGGCCAGTATCCATAGAACGGCATGTCAAGCGGTGGTAAGCGACATCAGCATTCAATCGGATATTGAGTTTACGGCCGCGCAAATTCAGCGGCAGTCTGACTGGTTAGCTTCGGCGATTTCGGAAGTTAGGGATGTGGAGGTTATCAAAGCTCGTCTTGATATTCTTACCACAGTTTGGGGCAAATTTGAGGAAAAATGTAGGGAGTTGCAACAGAGGACGCGAAGTGAGCTACAACGGGCGGATGATATGGCACGGCAACAGAAGTTGGAGGACGTTTACGTCGGAGTACGAGCGGAGTTGTGTAACAAAATCAAGGCATTGCAACCAGCTGCGTCTATGGCTGCATACCAGCATACTAATCGCTCACTACAGTTGCAATTTGCCGAACTGCCTTTAGCAGATCGTCTCCCGATATTTGGTGGAGCTCATCGGAAGTGGATACAGTTTAGGGACATTTTCACTGGGGAGGTGATTCAGAATCCTCCGGCGACTGCAAAGCTGCGTCAAAGATAGTGCAGCGAGGGCCATGGGCTATTGGCCTCAGCGAGAGGAGAGTTTTTCCGACGCCTGGAAAACATTATGCCGAGCGTTTGATAATGAATATTTGTGTCACGCTGCACACTGCTCTGCAATTTATGAACTACCCATTTGGCCAAAGGCTACCCATGCATTGATTGCGCATGATATCAAGACAGTTGGGGGCGGAAGAGCAGCGTGACTTACTAATATTAAATTTCCTTGAGTCCCGCTTAGATAGCACATCCCGCAGCCAGTGGGAAATGGTTAGGCCAACCGATCGTATACACAATTTACAGACGGACTTTTATGTATGGCTTGAGCGTCGGAGCAGCGGGCTATTAAGCCATGCGGCAGTACCCTTATCTAATCACAGCGAGAAGCAGGTAAACAAGGTTTCAGCGAATCCTCGTGTATTCCCAAGCGTGTCCTCACGAGCCAGCACCCACCCTTGTTTCAACTGCTCGGGCGATCATGCTTTTCATCGGTGTCCAGGAATTGGAAGTATGAATAGGGAGGAGAAGGTTAAACGAATTTTTGAGCTAGGGCTATGCCAGAACTGCTTGAGAAGAGGCCACACTGCCCGAAATTGTTTACAAAGCCGTTGTCCAAGATGCGCACGGGCACCTCACAACAGCATCATATGCCCCAAGCTATCTGTAGCTTCCAAGGAGGGCCATCACGCATATCCACGTTGGCAATAGCTGGAGAGGGGAGCCTGGGACAGAGCAATAGCAGCTAATGGGTTTGGAGAAAACTGCCTCGGAGTTTTCAGCAGTGCAGGGTCGTCGCAACTGGAAGAGCATATAAGATCCACCATCTGGTGGCTGCAGCAATTTGCACGATAACATTCTAGCAACGGCACAGGTGCGCTTTTTGACCAGCAGTGGAGCAGTGGTTACGCTGCGTGCAATATGCGATACAGGAGCTCAGGTGAACTTGATTAGTAAGGGGGTCGTGCAAGATAATAGAATCTGTACGCGTCGAACTAGGGTAGGAGTATCAACAGCGGTCGAGTCAGGGTCGTACATATGCGAAAAAATAGTCACCGGTCATTTGATGTCTCTTTATAACGAGGATCTACGGCTGCTGATTAATTGTCTTGTAGTACCTTCGGTATTAGGCGATATCTTACAACCTCAGAAAAGTTTGCAAAGGCAGAAAGTACCAGCCGATATCTTGACATATTTAGCGGATCCGAAGTTTGACTAACCAGCACAGGTCCAATTGCTTTTAGGGGTTGGGGTATGGGCTCGACTCATGCAGGATAACATGCGGCGCCTGTCTTCCGGGTTTGTGGCACAAGAAACCCGTTTAGGTTGGCTACTTTTTGGTGAAATCTCCACTAATAACAGCGTTGTTGCGGCCCACCCCACCAAAAACGTAGGCCAAGGCGAGGAGGATCTTCAGTTGGATAAATTGTTACGAGGATTTTTTGAATTCGAGAGTATGCCTGCAGACACGGAGGAAGATTAGTTGCTACTCTGCCATCAAATGCAGGAGCTGCTAACCGCCGGGGGTTTTGAACTCACCAAGCGGCAATCAAATTCGCAATATATTAAGGGTTCCATTGGTCGAAATTCTGCTGAATCCTCTTCCTGGCTGAATCCCCATACGGAAGCATCGGTTCTTGGTCTCAAATGGATTCCAGCGACAGATGAGTTTGCTTTCGCTGTTCAATCTCTTCCAGATATTCACGCTACGAACTGGACTAAGCGGTCAGTCTTGAGCATAACCGCACGAATTTACGATCCTGATGGCCTTGCAGCACCGTTTATAATAAATGCGAAGATACTTATTCAGAAGATCTGGAGGGAGAAGCAAGATTGGGATATGATACTATCAGATCCATTGAAGACGGCCTGGCAGAACATTTTTTCACAAATTCCCCATTTTAACAATCTGCGCATACCACGGTGGATAGGTTACTCGCGGCAATTTACTATGACGTTACATGGGTTTTCGGATGCGTCCACGCTTGCACTAGGGGCAGCAGTATACGTGACAATACATTCTGGGGTTGAAGTTAAATCGAATATATTACTATCTAAATCTAAGGTGGCGCCTTTACGAGGAGAAACCATACCACGTCTCGAACTGCGTGCTGCAGTGCTGCTCAGTGAACTGATACAACGGGTAGTGAACATTTGTAAAACTCAACATAATATAGTGATTGGCTCGATCACGGCTTGGTCTGATTCGATGGTAGTTCTTTGCTGGTTAAAACGGGGCGAAAGCAGTCTCAAGCAATTTGTGGCAAATCGCGTACGTCAAATCAATACCAACACAACTGACTGCGATTGGAGGTATGTACCCACTAATATAAACCCAGCGGACCTGATTTCTAGGGGGATACCAATGGGAGAGTTGATTGAGTCCAAGCTTTTTTGGCATGGGCCAGTCTGAGGCTATGTGGCCGAACCCACCAGAAAGGATATCCGAGCAGGTCGAAGCCGAAGTTAGGAATGAATGTCGCCGCTCAGGAAACCACACCGATCGTACCAGTGATCACATGGCGGCCCAGGTCAACGCTATATGTATCGAACAAAAACCATTATTAGAGCGTTACTCTTCGCTGAATCGATTGATAAGGGTAACTGCGTGGGTATTTAGATTCACACGGAACTGCCGATCACACCCGGCCGAAAGGCAGAAACTTCACTTAAGCGTCAAGGAACTCGAACACTCACTTACATTTTGGATCCGACAAGAACAAAAGGACTTCTTTGGGGATGATATCCGAAAGCTCGAGCGCTGGGCTCAGCACTAGCAACCGGTAAGTTGTCGAGCTCAATTGCAATTCTAACTCCATTTTTGCAAGATGGCGTACTACGGATGAGCGGCCGACTGCAAGCGGCAGAGATACCTGACGTTCAACGAAATCCAATCATATTACCAGGCAAGGGAAGATTGGCCCCTTTGATAGCGCGGGCAACAAATGTCAAATTGCTGCACTGCGTGGCTCAGTAGCTCATAGCGGCCCTAAGACAAAATTACTGGACCCTCGGCGTGCGGTCGCTGGCGAGATCTCTTGTCAAATTGTGTATAACCTGTGAAAGACTGCGAGCTAAGATGACCGAGCAAATGACGGGAAATCTACCGGCATGTCGGGTGCGTCCAGCCCGTCCATTTGTGTATACGGGAGTCGATTACGCAGGACCCATACAAGTCCGTCCAGATCGACGCCGGGGAAATGTCGTGATTAAAGGATATATCGCACACAGAGCCAAAAATGCCTAATAAAATTAATAAGATTGTCTTCATGATCAGTTTCTGGGCAAAGGGGTAGTCGCAACGGTGGTTTTAAGAAGAAATTCTTATTAAAAAACTATACATTTAGTACAAAGGTGTAGTTAGACGCTGGCAATTATAATAATTATTAGTATTCGATGGCCGGATGGTTAGCAGCTGGGTTTAGCATTCGAAAATTTGTAAGTTCGATTCTCTCTCTTTTTTTCCTAATTAGAAATGGTAAAAAGAAATCTTATCAATTATATTTATGTGATTTTCCTTTGAAACATAAACAACTATCACATATCAGTAATTAGACGCTAGCAATCAAAAGTGAGCGATAGCCTGATGGTTAACAGCTGGGTTTATCATTCCGAAAATTGTAAGTTCGATTCTCGGTGAGGGCAACATCATTTAAAATATTAAAAAGAAAATCTTCTTAATAACATTAAAAAGTCTGTGTCTACAATAATAAGAAGCACATCTTCTTGAAGAAAAACTATACAGATATCTTATCATTTTTGTTCTATTTTATTAGGTACCTTTGGCTCTGTGCAGTGTTCGTGTGTATGGTATCAAAGGCGGTACATTTGGAATTCGTCTCCGATTTATCTACCAAGGCCTTCTTGATGGCCTTTATCTGCTTTACCTCGCGTTATGGGCACTGCCTGCATCTATGGAGTGATAGCGGAACCAATTTCGTTGCCGCAGAACGTGAGTTAAGTAGAATGCTGCAAACTTGGCAAACCTCAGACCTCTTCGACCAATTATCAGCGCGTCAAACCGAATGGCATTTTATAACACCATCTGCACCGCACCAAGGGGGGCTTTGGGAAGCCGCGGTGAAAGCTACTAAGCACCATCTCCGACGAGTCATGGGAGCTCACTTGTTAACCATCGAAGCCGTCCAAACTTTGCTGGCAGAAATCGGGGTGGTCCTCAACTCACGCCCATTGTGCGCCCTGAGCGCGGACACACAAGACTTGTCGCCCCTTACACCCGGTCATCTGCTCATCGTTGAAAGTTTATTACCTGTGCTGGGGGAGCAAATACCAGAAGAATGGCCGGAGAATCGCCTCGACTACTGGCAGTCTCGACAACGAATTACGCAGCGATTTTGGAAACTGTGGAGCAAAAGCTACCTGCACGAACTTCAACAACGCCCCAAGTGGCGAGAGAGCAGACAAAATCTCAAGATAGGCGACTTAGTAGTAATAAAAAATGAAGCTACGCCTCCGACCCTATGGAAGATGGGAATTTTCCAAGTACTATACGAAGGAGGACAGTGTTTGTTACTGCAAAGACATTGCTGGTCTATTCAAACAATTTGGTGAACCATATGATTCAAAAGAGTGGCGATTGTTCATAGACGGCAATAAATTAAGTTTAAAGGCCGTATTATTGCATATTGGCAACCAAAAGCCATCTATCCCGATCGCGCATGCAGTAAATACGAAGGAAACATATGAGATAATGCAAAAATTGCTCAAGTTAATCAAATACGAAGAACATGATTGGAAAATATGTGCCGATCTTAAAGTCGTTGGAATGCTATGTGGTCTACAAAGTGGATACACAAAATACTGTTGCTTTCTATGCAAATGGGATAGCCGAGCTCGTCAAGACCACTACATCATAAAGGATTGGCCAGAACGAATCGAGTTTCAAGTTGGGGTAGATAACATAAAATACTCTCCACTTATAAAGAAGGAAAAAATAATTCTACCTCCGCTCCACATCAAGCTCGGCCTTATCAAAAACTTTGTGAAGGCTTTGGACAAAGAAGGCGAGCTTTTCATCATTTGAAGACAATCTTCCCAGAGATTTCAGAAGCAAAAATAAAGGAAGGGATTTTTGTGGGACCGCAAATAAGAAAAATGATGACCAATAACCATTTCAAAGAACTATTGTCAGTGGAGGCAGCAGCGTGGGATTCTTTTGAAAAGGTCGTTACTTCTTTTTTAGGCAAACACAAAAGTCCTAACTACGAGATGATAGTGAACGACTTAATCAAAAACTATGCGGAAATGGGTAAATAAAAAAACATATTATAATAAATTATATATTACATAAATTTACATGAGAATATATAGCCATAAATCTGAATTCATCGTCCAGTTCCGAACAAACAAGAACGGGAAAAATATAAACAAAAAATTTGTTCTGAATTGAAAGATAAATCCAGCCTAAGAAAATTATATACTAATGTGTCACTTATGTATTTATCTAATTTACTTTTTTATTTTCTTTCAGGAGTAAATATGTCTTTAAAAATTCATTTCTTACACTCCCACTTAAATTTTTTCCCGCAAAATCTTGGCGACGAAAGTGACGAGCATGGCGAAAGGTTTCACCAGCAAATGAAAGTGATTGAAAGTCGGTATCAAGAATTCTGGGATGTCGCTATGATGGGCGATTACTGTTGGTTTCTCATAAGAGAAACCGATCCTAATCTAAATAAGCGTCAAAACAAGACACATAACTTTTTCAATTATAAAATAAGATCATAGAGTTAAGACAGAACCATATGTACATATGCTATTATTTGTAGGGTACTTAAGTATTAAATGGATATATTTACTTGAATGCTTATAACTTTTGTATTAGTTCATCGATTTTGTTCACTGATAGCTTGTTTTTTTTTGTAATAAAACAGAGCTTAGGGGAGGAGGGGGGGAAATATCTGCTAAAAAAACAAAAAGTTTTCGAGATGCTTCCTCGCAAAGTACAAATTTTTTTATATTTTTACAAAAAAAATTAAAAAAATCCGTAATGATTGTTCAATATGTTTGAATCTGCAGGACCTAGCAAAAAGTGTTGTATGTACTGATTATAGTAAATTTTATAAGCTTTCAAATTTTTCAAACCGTTTTCGAATAGCTCAATTTGTTCTTGAGATATACACGATTAAGTGGAGCCATCTTTTTTGTTTTTTGAAATAACGGTAAATCGTAAATATCTGAAAAACGGTACGATTCAAGTAAAAATAACTTTGATTTTCGGAATTAGGAGGTGATTTTACATAGGAATTTCACTATGGCGTCTCTGGTGCAGAAAAAAAGTTGGAATTTGTGATCCAGTGTTATTAGTATTCGATGGCCGGATGGTTAGCAGCTGGGTTTAGCATTCGAAAAATTGTAAGTTCGATTCTCTCTCTTTTTTTCCTAATTAGAAATGTTAAAAAGAAATCTTATCAATTATATTTATGTGATTTTCCTTTGAAACATAAACAACTATCACATATCAGTAATCAGACGCTAGCAATCAAAAGTGAGCGATGGCCTGATGGTTAACAGCTGGGTTTATCATTCCGAAAATTGTAAGTTCGATTCTCGGTGAGGGCAATATCATTTTATTTTTCATTTAAAATATTAAAAAGAAAATCTTCTTAATAACATTAAAAAGTCTGTGTCTACAATAATAAGAAGCACATCTTCTTGAAGAAAAACTACACAGATATCTTATCATTTTTGTTCTATTTTATTAGGTACCTTTGGCTCTGTGCAGTGTTCGTGTGTATGGTATCAAAGGCGGTACATTTGGAATTCGTCTCCGATTTATCTACCAAGGCCTTCTTGATGGCCTTTATCTGCTTTACCTCGCGTTATGGGCACTGCCTGCATCTATGGAGTGATAGCGGAACCAATTTCGTTGCCGCAGAACGTGAGTTAAGTAGAATGCTGCAAACTTGGCAAACCTCAGACCTCTTCGACCAATTATCAGCGCGTCAAACCGAATGGCATTTTATAACACCATCTGCACCGCACCAAGGGGGGCTTTGGGAAGCCGCGGTGAAAGCTACTAAGCACCATCTCCGACGAGTCATGGGAGCTCACTTGTTAACCATCGAAGCCGTCCAAACTTTGCTGGCAGAAATCGGGGCGGTCCTCAACTCACGCCCATTGTGCGCCCTGAGCGCGGACCCACAAGACTTGTCGCCCCTTACACCCCGTCATCTGCTCATCGTTGAAAGTTTAGTACCTGTGCTGGGGGAGCAAATACCAGTAGAATGGCCGGAGAATCGCCTCGACTACTGGCAGTCTCGACAACGAATTACGCAGCGATTTTGGAAACTGTGGAGCAAAAGCTACCTGCACGAACTTCAACAACGCCCCAAGTGGCGAGAGAGCAGACAAAATCTCAAGATAGGCGACTTAGTAGTAATAAAAAATGAAGCTACGCCTCCGACCCTATGGAAGATGGGACGAATTACCGCATTGCATCCAGTGTGTATGTTGTACTGTGACATTCTATTAAATATCATACTCAGTAAGCATTTTCTGATCAAAACGAGCTTTTTGATTATGATTCACTTTGTTTTAAGCAAGGTAGAATTTTGAGAATCTACTGAATGTGGCCATGAATGATGTGTCGCTTTGAAAATATGAAAATGACATAAAATAAATAAAATATAAAAAGTTGAATTTGAAAATGTAATGTAAAGTCGGGCACATCAAGCAGGGGCTCATTATGCTTGAAACGCGGACGAACTGGTAGCAATATATAATAATTCTGTTCCTATTGAACTGTTCAATCTGGCCAACATTACAGTACAGGTATAAGAGTACACTGATAAAACGAGACAAAATCTCAAAGTTGTAGTTAAACTTGTGTAAGAGTGGGTTATGGAATATGTGAATATTTCTAGAAACGTGAATATTTCTCAAACGTTCGTTTTAAATTTGAGGCGAAATAACCGTTGATAGCATTCTCAACCTAAAAGGCTCACTTTTAATATGGGATTTTGTGGGATTTTCAAATTGAGAACGGCAGAATTTTCAAACGTTTCTCAAACTGAGCGGAGTGGATCGAAATGGAATCCATATGCTCTCATTGAAATATTTTTTCAGAGATGCCAATCATGCAAAACAAATACCCATTTTAATAAAACGCGAGTTTCCATTTATGCAGTTAAATTTTAGATAATATTTTTATACCCAGCTGTACTTGTACACAGGGTATTATAACTTTGTTAGGATAACGGTTGGTTGTACAGGTATAAAGGAATCGAGATAGATATAGACTTCCATATATCAATATGATCAGGATCGAAAAAAAATATGATTGAGCCATGTCCGTCCGTCCGTCCGTCCGTCCGTCTGTCCGTTAACACGATAACTTGAGCAAATAATGAGATATCTTCACCAAATTTGGCATGCGTACTTATTTGGGTTCAGAATAGATTGCTATTGAAAATGGGTAAAATCGGACCATAACCACGCCCCTTTTTCGATATCGAAAATTTCGAAAAACGTATAAAATGGGTTAATTCAATATTAGAAGCAGCTACAATGATAAAATTTGCAATATGTATTGATTTAGATGTTCTAAGGCCGATTTTATAAAAATTTTTGGAAAGGGGGCGTGGTACCGCCCACGTATATTTGAAGAAATTTTAAAATTTTGACTCTTAATAACTTCAGAACAGTTTATGCTAGTATAACGAAATTTCGTAGAGGACATACTATTGTTGTGGTAAATTCAGCTATAGAAAATAAACGAAATCGCTTCACGACCACGCCTACTTTTTCATAAAAGTTATATTGAAAGGAGGTGGAAATATTGAAAAGTCCATATCTAATTAACTGATTTCGCTATAATAATATAATTTGGTACATACATCAACTTTCATATTCTTTACATAATTTTTTCAAAATTTTGGAAAGTGTGCGTGGCACCGCTTACTTATGAGTCAAGCAATTTTTAAATTCGACTGCTAACAACTTCAGAACGGTGTGAGATAGATTTACGAAACTAGGTACCAGGCATGTTATGTTTATGTAGAGTACTACCACAGAAAATAAGAAAAATCGGTGAACGATCACGCCCACTTTATGTGCACAGCTGGGTATGTAATGTTCGGTTTCACCCGAACTTAGACTTCCTTACTTGTTTAAATTAATATAGTTCAACAAATAATCCTGTTATATAAACAACATTTGAGAAAAAGTTGAGAATAGATGTTTTCTCAAACGTTTTAGTTTTTAGTGCTCGATGTTTGTTGGGTAGGATATGCGCAATAGGTATAATATAATAATTCTTTCGAGTAGTTTTTTGTGATTCCAGGAACGATGTTGTTGAAAGTATGATGTTGTTGTTGTAGCGCTCAGTAGGTTTAAAGCGCTGCTATCCCTGGTATAAAGTAAACCAAAGTTTTGTCATTCACATTCAATCGTTTAAATATGAGGAACTAAAAGAAGTCGGCTATTTGTGTTTATAAAGGTAGAAAATTTGTATTAGAGAATAACCAAATGTCAATAAAAATTGCACTTATTATTTATACATACATACACACGTCTTTTTATAGGTGCTTATCGTTACCTTAATTCACAAAGGCCCTAATTGACACATTTTTCGAAAATTACTTTTTCACATATTTAAGTATGATACAGTAAAATACACACTCAGTACAAATTTTAAGGAGTTACCTAGTACTAGCAGTAATAACGGAGATATTCCAAATTTACAAAGCTATATTTGCATGCGTTCAATGTAAACATTTTTTTATGTCAGTTAGGGCCTTTGTGAATGAAGGTTACGATATGTACCTATGAAGGTATGTATTCTGAAGGCACTAAAGTGGCACCAATTTTCCTATAAACGTTAGATTCGATTATGAGCTGTCTTCTTTAATTTTTATTGGTCACATAAATATTTATATGCCATGAAATGCTTTTATTGGTTATCGTGGCTAGTATGTGTTGGCGCCGAATTTCTTTCTTGAGCCCATAAGAATTTTAATGAGTGATTCTTTTAATGCTAATTAATAGAGTAGGAAATTTCAAGAGATAGAAAGAATTAATACATACATATGTATATACATTAGACTAAGCCAAATGAAAAAAATTGTTTTTTTTTTTCAAATATTATATTGATTTTATTTTTCAAAAAGGTGAAAAAATTACTGTAAGAATTACAGATATTAATACTAAACTCGAGAGGTCTATCATCGCTAATTTAGATTTTTAACAGACTTTACCTCATATTTGGTATAAACACGAAAAACCCTTGTTATAAAACGTCATTTACCTGAACATATTTTTAAAGAAAACTTAATTCCCTACAAAAGCTGCCTAGAATGAAATTTAGTTCCCTCAGCAGCCACTTCTCAGAGTGGAAAACCCATTGCGATGCCATGGATCTCTGGGCAGTGAAACCACAAGGGGGTTTACCCCGGCCAAGGACTGTCACTTTTAATCTAACCCTGTATAGCTTGTTATGTCCCATTTCGAAACTATCATCCTCTCCACTGGCAGCAGAGCTGCAAGATATTGTATTGTTACGGGCGGGCGTTGAGCCAAACCCCGGACCAATAGAATGGATATGCAGTGTCTGCTGCAAAAAGATATACATCAAACGGTCGCATTCTCTGCAATGCATCTCGTGTAAGAGATGGATCCATAAATCCGGATATTCAGAGCTTAACCCTGACATTCACAGACCCCGTACTTTATTTAGTACTTTCGTGGCCCTTGCTGTTTGCGCCCTCGGGCGTCACACGGTTAGCGCCAATGAAGCGCTCTCCTACCGCCTCCCTTGCCTTCTAGTAGCAATAATAATAATAATAATGTCTTAACGACTAGCAGTACTAGCTATACCCGCCACACAATTCGCAGACTGTAGATCGTGCCTATCTCGGCTCAAAAACAACAATGCACCTGGAAAAGACGGACTAAAGGAGATCCCGTTAACCGCACCAACTGGTGTTGTTTCCATTTGGCCAGTTTGTGTTTATCGACCAACCACGAATTGAGACTTCGCACTTCATCTCTTTCTCTAGCCATGGCCGCGCTTACGATAGAAATATCCTGCGAACTATAGCAATTACCTGATACTCTTGTTGGTGCGTCTCCGTTCAGTGTACAGAAAACTGTATCATCTATCTGCGCCGCAAGTGTATGCCCTCTATTGTCTGCTGGCAGGTTTGAATGCCACATGGTGTGGTGCGCATTGAAGTCGCCCAAGATCACGCGGTTATCTCCTCATAGTAGCAGGCTAATGTCGGGGTGATAATCGGTGGGGCAACTTGAGACAGGGGGTATGTAGATGTTAATGATTTGCAGGTCGACAGCTCCTGTACGGATGGTTATGCCTTGGCTTTCTAGGGATGATATCCTTTGATGTCGGTATCAAATAGATCATACTGTACAGAGTTGTGTGTTATGAACGCTAGACCTAGGACTGAGCTTGGTTTCTTGAACTGCTACAAGCTTTACGTCATATTGCGTCATCAGATTAGTTATTTCCGCGATCTTTCCAGTTAATCCGTTACAGTTGTGCTGCAAGATTTGGACGTGCACCAGTGGGGTCGATGTGGAGTTCACCATAGGCGTGAGAGACGGACGTGTTCGCCCAGGTGTTGGTACGCTAACACCAAGGCTGTGTCTCAGCCTAGTTAGCTGTGGACCTGGTGTGACCGGGTTGGCTGGCGTCGTAGGTTGAGGCATGTTGCAGCATGGTGCTATGAACGCATCCGTCCAAAGGTTCCTGTTTGCGAGCCCAGAGCATAGATGTACGTGGTATTGGCCTAAGCAGTTATTGCATATGACCGATGACGAGAGCGTGTATAGTCTTTGCCGACAAACAGTACATGTAGAAACAGGTACGAGAAGATGATGATCCTGACTCACGTGTGAATTTAAAAGGGAGAAGGGGTGCGATGGAGGAACAGAGAGAGACTGGTGCTCGGCATTGCTCATATCTAAACTGCTCCGGTGGGAGCGCGAGTGTTGAGCTGCTGCGCGTGATGTTGACGCCGTAAGGCACGAGCTACAGTCTGGGTTTTGTGTGGCGGGTATAGCAGAAATGCTGCTAGTCGTTAAGGCATTATTATTATTATTGCTACTAGAAGGCAAAGGAAGCGGTAGGGGTGCGCTTGATCGACGATGACCGCGGGACGCCCGAGGGCGCGAACACACAGAGCCAACAATGCCTAATAAAATAGAACAAAAGTCATAAGATATCTCTATAGATTTTCTTCAAGAAGATGTGCTTCTTATTATTGTAGAGACAGTCTTTTTAATGTTGTTAAGAAGATTTTCTTTTTAATATTTTAAATGAAAAATAAAATGATATTGCCCTCACCGAGAATCGAACTTACAATTTTCGGAATGATAAACCCAGCTGTTAACCATCAGGCCATCGCTCACTTTTGATTGCCAGCTTCTAATTACCGATATGTGTAGAGTTGTTCATGTTTCAAAGGAAAATCGTATAAATATATTTAAGAAGATTTCTTTTTAACATTTCTAATTAGGAAAAAAAGAGAGAGAATCGAACTTACAATTTTTCGATTGCTAAACCCAGCTGCTAACCATCCGGCCATCGTATACTAATAATTGCCAGCGTCTAACTACACCTTTGTACTAAATGTATAGTTTTTTTAATAAGAATTTCTTCTTAAAACCAAAAAGATTTCCTTATAGTTTTTTCTTCGTTTCCACCGTTGCGACTACCCCTTTGCCCAAAAACTGATCATGAAGACAATCTTTTTAATTTTATTAGGCATTTTTGGCTCTGTGTTGTATGAAGAAAATTAAAAATTGAAAATCATGAAATTTTCGCGTCTTAACATATGTGATTAGGAGTCAAAACAAACCATGTAAATTTTCAGCACGATCCGATGATGCCTTAACGTGCCGAGTTGAGCTCAAAGTTCCGGTGGCCCTATGGAGACCAAAATAAAAAATTGTTTTTTCTTTTTATCTAATACCTAAAATCGATAATATTATAGTCGACGATATCACATATAAAATTTGGGTTCGATCGGAGGCCGTTAAGGCGTGTCACACAGGGATCAAAGTTGAGGTTACCTTATATGAGGCGGTTAGAAGCAAAGGGGTGTAAGTGCCAGTTTTGTCAATTTGAGAAAAACAGGTTCAAAAAAAAATCAGGAGCATTTAAAAATGTTCAAACTTATTATTTTTTATTTCTAATATATTTTAGAAGATTGTTTTAATAAATTTTAATGCATTTAAGTTTTTTAATTTAAAAAATACAGAGCTTTAAGTGAAGGGGTGCTTGCCTCTAAACGAAATTTCTTTTTTATGATTTACCACTTAATTTGTGAATAACTAGTTCGGGTGCGCAAAAGTTGTGCCTTGGCATACTAGTTACCCTCTACAAATTTCATATTCCTAACGCTTTGTCATCAGGTGCCACCAGAACCCCAAAAACTTAAAAAATATCAAAAATTACATAGGATGCACACTGGGGTGATTCAAAAGAAAGGTCGACATGGTCTTACCCGCTGAAAAGTAAGGTATCGATGAGATAATAAGCCTTGCAAAAAATTAGCTCTGTAACTTAACCCTTAGGGGTGCATATTTTTTCTTGCCCTTTTCTATGAGAAAAATAGGGATTTTTTCAAATTGATTTTTCTCATAATTTTTGAAATTTTTTTCAAAAAACTTTTACATATTCTTAAAGTGAAGGCTTTGAAGTTTCCAAAACGGTAAACCGTGTTAATTACAGCCATTTAAAAATGTACTGAACATACACCCCTTTTCCTCCAAGTACTTTGAAGAAATTGGTAAGCACTATTTCTTTTAGCGGGTAGATGTCGCTATTGGAATATAATTTATATATATCCTTTTGCCACCAAATAAAATGGTGTTTTATTAATGTCATGGTGCACTTAACTCGTTTTTTGTGAAAAAGGTACTTACACCCCTTTGCTTCTAACCGCCTCATATGTTTTATTTTTTGAGTAATTTTGGGAACATTTTTAGGGTGGTTTTGGTATTATTTTCGGATTTTTTTGTGAAAATTTTTGAATCATTTTGGGATCATTTTAGGGTACATTTAAGGGTGTTTTTGGGATCACTGCGGAATCATTTTTGGGTCATTTTTCGGTCGTTTTGGGTTGGTAAACAAATTTTCATCCATATAAATTCAAAGGCCACTCTAATGAATATAAATACCCCGGGACCCCGCTGCTTTCACACCACAATTTTAGCATATTATCGTCCACAGGAGCACTATGTAGTCTGAAATCCTCCTCCTTCCATGTTTTTTTACACAACGACCAGCTGCCTTTCGGCATAATTCGTAAAACAAAACGCGAAATTTAAAAAAAAAACGATATTTTTTTAGCGAAATGACGGTAAAATGTCAAGGGAAATCGAAATGTTGCAATACACATATTTTTTTAAATGTTTACTAAAAATTCCCCATCCATACACTAACAAATCTTATAAAAGCAGCACCTTGATAGAAAGGCAGCACTGATTTGGGGACAACATTGCCTCGAAATTTTCAGAATGACAGAACAAAGAGGAATTTAGAGCGAGACAATTGACATCTCACTTCACCTTGTTTATTTCACTATGTAGTACAACTTCGAAAAAAAGTGGCTCACTTCACAAAATTTAGCTCTTATATAGTATTCATACTCACATACATTTCGAAGATACGTTCATGATGCCGCATTTACTAAATGCATTAGCTCCTGGTTGCAATTAGTTTAGGTTATGAGCATGTTTACAAAAACTCCAAATTTTTTTTATACATTTGGTCTATTTATACTTTTTCACAAGCATCACTTTAATTGTTCTTTCACTTTTTTTATTTTATTTGAACACATGCGCGCGAATTTGCTAGTTTTTCAACAAAATAAATTTTTCAATTGTTTACGAATGACAGAGAATGGAATAATGTCAAGAGAAAGGCACTAGTGATGGAACTTTTTCAAATTCGAAAAGATTATTTCGTAGCAGAATACAGGGTGTGCATGTTAACAATAATGTTAATGCAAAAATATTGTAGCATTTAGTTGCTTTTGGTGTCAGAATTTGTATGGTAAATGACAAAATAAATCCTGCGTTTTGGGCCTAATGCTAAAATGCAAAATGCTGGTTCAGCATGAACAGGCTATTATAATTCAAGCTTCATATATTTCAATTTTTTTGTTTGTTTATTAACAGAAAAAAACATGGCCGCTCTACTCATATACAGTGGAGCTATTTTAAAATTTTTTTCTTTTTTTTGCTTTTCTTCTTACTTTTCTCACGAATCTGTTTTATAGAATTAATCAAGGCGAATTCATAAATGGTGGTAGCACGGCGAATTGGGCAATATTCGCTTCAGTTCGCCGTACATAAAATGTCAAAGTGAAAGAGGATACAAAATATCAAAAATCACGTGTTTTCTTTTCAATTACAAACAATTGCTGTTAGAAAAGTAAATTTATTGCGTGTTTCGGCAATAAATGCTATTAAATATATACCATTTACTTAAACCGTGGTCATCGCGCACATTTCGTGAGTTTTATTGTGTTTTGTGTAAATAATAACGTAAATAAACGTGTTTCCGATTTCCTTTTAATGACAATTGCTGTATGCGAAAACAAGAAGAACAAGCAATCAGCTGTTCACTTGCGGGCACCATGTAAATGAATTCGCCTTGGAATTAATGAAAGCAAAAAAATCTGTACAGTGAACCAAAAAAAAGCTGCGGAAACTTTGAGATGGTTTCAGTCGTAATATATGTATGTATATCGTTACCTTAATTCACAAATGCTCTAATTGTATTTTATGTATGTTAAGGCTTGGTTTCCTCGAAAAGCGGTGCCGCTATGTAACGTTCGCTATATAGCGGTAGCTATGCTCACCGTCATTAGCAGCACCGCTTTTCTGTAAACTTACATGCAAGTAGCGGTGACTTCAATCCATTTGAAATTGCAAATTTGCGGCCACTTTTCTGTTTTTTCTTTTCTATATTTTAAAAATATTTGTTTTGAAAACAATTAATTGTTGTTTTGTAAACGAATTTGAAGAATTTTATTGAATTGACACCGATATGACAATGACGGTGAGAAAAAACGTTGACGATAAATTGCCACCGTCATGACGGACGCTATATTACATTACGGTGAACTTCACCGTCTTCTTACTTTACACTCAATTACTTTTACATGGCAGTATTTTTGACAACGTACTTCACCGCTATGTAACGGACGCTATATAGCCTCAGCACTTTCGAGGAAACCAGCCCTTTAGGGCTTCGTAAATTAAGGTAACGATATGTGTTTTAATAGGTTAGGTTAGGTTCAATTGGCTGCCGCAAAGGCACACTTAGGCCAGTTTTGAAAGGCCCGTTGTGATACCACCAACACAAGGAAAGTCAGTCCCGGGACCCGGCCATATGGAAAATCCCTGAGTTGTTGGGATTTTCCACATAGCAGAATCCTGGGACTAACACTCCTAAACCGACCCCGTTACTCCTCCTCGAACCACTTAGATGACTTTATGAAGGCCATCAAGTCCTTTATGTCCAGTTCCGCGATCTGGCTTAGTCTATCCAGGAAGGGAACTCCCAAACTTGCGTCGCTTAAAGCCGGGGAGTTGCAGATGAGGTGCTTCACCGTTTCCTGTTCCTCATCATCTTTGCAGCTTCTACAGCATCGTCGTTAGGGCACACCTAGCCTTTCTGCGTGCCTACCAATAAGGCAGTGCCCAGTTAGAACACCTATTAATATGGAAATTTCTCTCCTTCTTAGGATGTGAATGCCTCTAGATCTTTTATGATCCCATTTTGGCCAGGTTTATTTGGATGTCTGGCACCCTGGGGATTGTTGCCACCTTTCGTTGGCTTGACGGAGCGTGTACTCCTTCAGCATTAGCTTGCATGTGTTTTAATAACTTCCATTTAAAAATGTATTACCAAATCTATTTTAGAAAACGCATAAGTTAAAGTTTGAAAGTTTACACAAAGCTCAGGAGAGTAAATCAAAAGTTCAAAAAAAGCCATTAAAAAATTTGCAAAATTTTCAGAACTCCTTGCGAAAATTTTAGTATGAAGTTTTGTAGTCTATTCAATTTTAGTACAACAATGCACAAGTTTAAACAAGCTCAAAAATTACCGTGAATTATCCCAATTTTTTTGTAGAGGTGTTGAACAACTTCTTTCTTTGGTTCACTGTAAATAAATACAAATTTATGGTACACACATCTAGGCCAGAGAAGTTGATGAGGCGAATGACAAAAATTTCATCAGGAACAGCACGCTCCTAATATAAATTGCACTACCAGACAAACAAAATCCTAACAACTTTGTAATTAAGTCACATTGAAAATTAAAGCAATCGTGCAAGCTCTATATTCGGCTATCGAGTTGAATTTTGTGGTGAGCCTTTGAAAATCTGCCGGATAATGCAAGCGAATGCCTTTGCGCCGACATAGAACGACATTTTGCAAGGCAGATGCATTTTTGGCATAAATACACTCGTTTTAAAAAACTTGTTCTAAGATTTTTTGTTACCTGCCCCGGTACTTGAACCATCGACCTTCGCTATGGCAGGATAGTATACAGCCACTTACCATGGCGGTAGCTTTTGGTTTTTACGTGAAGACAAAAAATTGCACCTTACTTGTATATCTTGTAGAGTACAAGAAAAAATGAAATCATAAAACTTCAAAATTGAATTTATTAAAAAATTAATAGCATTTTCGCAGCCTGAAGGTATATTCTTGAAAGGGACATTGAGGGAAACTGTAAAGCAGACGAACTTGCCAGGCAGGGTACGACCAAGCAGGTTCTTCGGGATAAAGAGCGCTAAGTATGCCGTTTGCCACAGGCAAGCTAATGCTGAAGGAGTACACACTCCGTCAAGCCAACGAAAGGTGGCAACAATCCCCAGGGTGCCGGACATCCAAACAAACCCGCGCAAAATGGGATCATAAAAGATCTAGAGACATTCACGCCCTAAGAGGAGAGAAATCTCCATATTAATAGGTGTTTTAACTGGGCACTGACTTATTGGTATGCACGCATCAGAAAGGCTAGGTATGCCCTACCGACGATGCTGTAGGAACTGCAAAGATGATGAGGAAGAGAAACGGTGCAGCACCTCATCTGCAACTGCCCGGCTTTAAGCGGCTCATACACGTTCAACTCTGAACTGACGCTCAGCTGTCGTCGATCTCTCCAGGAGATGGCCCACCAGAACCGGGACATTGAGGGAAACTGTAAGGCAGACGAGCTTGCCAGGCAGGGCACGACCAGGCAGGTTCTTCAGGATAAAGAGCGCTTAGGTATGCCGTTTGCCGCATGCAAACTAATGCTGAAGGAACACACACTCCGTCAAGCCAACGAAAGATGGCTGCAATCCCCAGGGTGTCGGATATCGAAACAAACCTGGCCAAAATGGGATCTTAAAAGGTCTAGACGCATTTATGCCCTAACTAGGAGGGAAATCTGCATATTGATAGGGGTACTAACCGGTCACTGCCTCATTGGTAGGCATGCAGAAAGGCTAGGTGCCCTACCGACGCTTTTTGGGAGTTCTGAACTGGACATAAAGGACTTGATGGCGTTCATAAAGTCATCTAAGTGGTTCGAGGAGGAGTAACGGTGTCGGTTTAGGAGTGTCAGTCCCGGGATTCTGCTATGTGGAAAATCACAACAACTCAGGGATTTTCCATATGGCTGGGTCCCGGGACTGACTTTCCTTGTGTTGGTGGTATCACAACGGGCCTTTCAAAACTGGCCTAAGTGTGCCTCTGCGGCGGCAGCCACTTCAACCTAACCTAACCTAGCGAACTCCTTCTTTTTAGCCGAATTCCTTTTCAATAAATTTGAGAAGAAATTCAAGCTAAAATCTAGAAGATTTCCTAGCACAAATTTCTTCAAATTTGTCCCCACTCGCTCTCCCCGGCCAAAAAGCTTTTTTAGACGTCGATCTCTTTGATTATAGGTGAACTTTTTGGCTCTGTGTATCCGTTGGATTTCTGGACTGATATTTTTTTTGGTTCTAATGCTGGTTCCCAAATAGACGAAGTCCCTCACCGTTTCAAATTTGTAGCTATCAACGGTGACTAGGCTGCCAAGGCGCAGGTGCGTCGATTCTTTCTTTGATGCCAGCAGATACTTCGTCTTGTCCTCGTTGACCGCAAGACCCACTTTTTTCGCTTCTTTATCCAGTCCAGAGAAGGCAGCGCTTATGGTGCGGCTGTTAAGGCCAACGATATCAATATCACCGGCATACGCCAGCAATTGCACGCTCGTGTAGAAGATTGTACCATTGCGGTTTAGCTCTGCTGCTCGAATTATCTTCTCCAGCATCAGGTTGAAGAAATCGCACAAAAGGGAGTCGTCCTGTCTGAGGCCTCGTTTAGTTTCAAATGGCTCAGAGAGGTCCTTCCCGATTCTGATGGAGCTGTTGGTATTGCTCAACGTCATTTGGCAAAGCCGTATAAGGGCAAATCCCAAATAGTGTTACATTTTTGATAAAACAAAAATAAAATTGTAACATCGAAGCACAAGAATAACTTTTTTTATGGTTCATTGGTAGATAAAGAGAAGCTTAAATTTGTCAGCGTAATTCGTGGGACATGATAATGTCACATACATACATTTATTTAAACACTACTGCACCGATTTCTTTGAAATTTTAGCAACGTGTAACTATATATGAAGGTTATAGTTAGACAAAAAATTTTTGATACCCGACACCCGGTTTTGGAGATATTGTTAACATTTTTTAAAGCGAAGTTGGTTATTCAATAACATTAACACCCTCCCTCCGATCCTTTTGAAATTTTAGCAGCATACTGATATGGGTGAAAACACAAAAGTAGTACAACTTGATGTCATCAGTCAATCAATCGGAAAGTTTTGAAGTGACTTGATATAATACAACAGTTTATAAAAATTTAGAACCCTATTTATATATCCCCTCAATTCCAATTACATATTCTATATGCTAGTTTGTAAAATTATGGAATAAATCCTCGTACCATCAGTCCCCTGGCTTGTCACAATTCCTTGAACGCTAAATAAAGTTGTCGTAAAACCAAATATCCTATATTTATTCCAAAATTTCTTGTTTCTCTTCATTATTTAATATCTTTTTAAGACATATTTAATAGATTTACTAATATGATCTATAATAATCTGATTAAAAAAAGTGAATAAACTTTGTCATCATTTTTGGCCGTCAGTCTCCTGGGCCAGGTTAAAATGTGAAATTCACGCGAAATCTTGCCGGACGTTGAATAATTCATTGTGCTTCAGTGAGATGTAGAAGAAAAAATACTAACAGTAGCTATTATGACATCAGTTCTAGCGTAACTTTTACCCAATGTATTTATACGGTTCCACTCAAATCGTCATTCTCCTGGCTAGCTCCTATTTTCTTTAGTAGCTATATTTCCTTTTAATTTATACATGGTTAAATATGAGTCGTATGGACATATTATCTTAAATATTTAAGGTTTAGCTAGGACGTTAACTTTAGATGTAATCTCATATTTAATATCCCGTTGAGCTAGAGACTTGGAACTTGGAATATAGTTCATAACTATAATTGAAAGTCTTTGAAACACAGGGGAAATCTTGCGATCGATTTTTGAGCAACTTCCAAAAAAATTCCGATAAGTTGGGCACGGATCGAGATATTTCGAATACTATTTTGAAGTTGAGAATTATTCGATCGACTTTTGACTATTTTCCTGGTAACATAGGAACTTGAAACTTGGCATTTAGTTGATAGAACGCTGGCAATACAATTTGTAAAAATCAAAATTCCAATAGGTGGCGCGCTGGTCGATATAATTGCAAACTTGGCGCATTTGTCGGACCCCGTTGACAATGCAATATTTATTTATTATTTTCGTATTTTTCACGATGTTAAATAAATATACATACATACATATGTATATTAAAAAAGATGTATTTTAATGCCGACAATTTGTCCTCCTTTTTCGCCAAATGTTTCCATCGTCTCAGTAATTTTTATGATTTTAGGGCATTTGTCCTCCTTTTTCGCTCGAAAATTATGGTCACCTTATGTATGTAGTATTGTTGCTCTTTGAATTTTAATATATGAGGTACAAGTTTGAAGCTGATTAGAAAGTTCCCTGATTTTTGCGAATTATTTTGCAAAAATGCAGAATACCACAAACCCCCAAACTAAAAAAACAAAATATAGGGATAGATACATATAGTTAAGGAGAGTATAACCGAATTTTTTCTAGCGGGTGAAACAACAACAACAAAAGTTATTAAAGGTCAAACTGCATATGAAGCATTTTTTAAATTGCAATTACTCGAAAAGTACCAAACCGATTTTCAATATCTTTATATCATTGGATAGGTACTTTGATTCCCGTGAGTTATTTATTGTTATTCGCGAAAAACTTAAAAAAAAATGCAAAAACTCACGAAAGAGTTAAAAAGTGACCGGCCCTGCATAGGATAGTGTAAAAAGAAGGTAAGAAGTGCATACCGCGCAGCGTACGAGTATATGTAAAATGTGGTAAAAAATTATGTTTTCAAAATAAGCCCCAAAATTGTACCACTTTCGTATTTTCACCCTTTTATAAACAGAGAATGATTTGGAAAAAAATTGTCGATATCCGATAACCGGTTTTAGTTAGCAAACATACTTAACGATTTTTCGGGTTTTACTTTCATCGATATATAGGCATTTCTCCCAAAAAGTCAACTTTTGTAGCGTGCGAACTCCAAAACACTTTTTTATTTGACAAATAGTGAATCTTATAGATCTTGTTTAAAGGCTTGGTTTCCTCGAAAAGCGGTGCCGCTATGTAACGTTCGCTATATAGCGGTAGCTATGCTCACCGTCATTAGCAGCACCGCTTTTCTGAAAGCTTACATGCAAGTAGCGGTGACTTCAATCCATTTGAAATTGTAAATTTGCGGCCACTTTTCTTGTTTTTCTCTTTTATATTTTTAAAATATTTGTTTTGAAAACAATTAATTGTTGTTTTTGTTAACGAATTTGAAGAATTTTATTGAATTGACACCGCTATGACAATGACGGTGAGAAAAAACGTTGACGAAAAATTGCCACCGTCATGACGGACGCTATATTACATTACGGTGAAGTTCACCGTCTTCTTACTTTACACTCAATTACTTTTACATGGCAGTATTTTTGACAACGTACTTCACCGCTATGTAACGGACGCTATATAGCGCCACCGCTTTCGAGGAAACCAGCCCTTAACACAATAATTTGTGTTAAGGATGATTTTAAGCAAGTGTTAATTTTCAAGATATTTACAAAAAACGAAGGAGTTCGCACACTACAAAAGTTGACTTTTTGGGAGAAATGCCCATATATCGATGAAAGTAAAACCCGAAAAATCGTTAAGTATGTTTGCTAACTTGGGCACTTCTCTACCAATTATGTTAAAAGTTTAGCAGCATGTAGATATTTATACAAAGAAATCTTCGGTAAACTTTTTTTGATACCCGAAACCCGGTTTTTGAGATATCGTCGAAAATGTTTAAATGAACCAGTGAGAGATAGGCACAAACGCTCAAAGGCAATTTTGAAGGGCGTAAAATTCCATAAAAGGCCCCTTAAACCGGTCCAGAATATTGCAAAAGGCCTCCCAATAATAGAAATTTGAATGAATTCTGACCGAAAAAAATTCTAATTTTTCTAAATTTTAATAAAAAATTTCAAGTTCTAAATAATAAAATATATCATCGCTCCCAACGAAGATTAAAACGGTTGAGTTTTCTGCGTCGAAGACTAACACACTTCGTTCTCTGCGTGGAAGACTAACACACTTCAGCTTTCTGCGTCGAAGACTAACACACTTCGTTCTCTGCGTGGAAGACTAACACACTTCAGTTTTCTGCGTCGAAGACTCACACACTTCAGTTTTCTGTGTCGAAAACTAACACACTTCGTTCTCTGCGTCGAAGACTAATACAATTCAGTTTTCTGCGTGGAAGTCAGTTTTCTGCGTCGAAAACTAACACACTTCAGTTTTCTGCGTCGAAAACTAACACACTTCGTTCTCTGCGTCGAAGACTAATACAATTCAGTTTTCTGCGTCGAAAACTAACACACTTCGTTCTCTGTGTCGAAGACTAATACAATTCAGTTCTCTGTGTCGAAGACTAATACAATTCAGTTTTCTGCGTGGAAAACTAACACACTTCGTTCTCTGCGTCGAAGGCTAATACAATTCAGTTGTCTGTGTCGAAGACTAATACAATTCAGTTTTCTGCGTGGAAAACTAACACACTTCGTTCTCTGCGTCGAAGACTAATACATTTCAGTTTTCTGCGTCGAAAACTAACACACTTCGTTCTCTGCGTGGAAGACTAACACACTTCAGCTTTCTGCGTCGAAGACTAACACACTTCGTTCTCTGCGTGGAAGACTAACACACTTCGTTCTCTGCGTCGAAGACTAATACAATTCAGTTTTCTGCGTCGAAAACTAACACACTTCGTTCTCTGCGTCGAAGACTAATACAATTCAGTTTTCTGCGTGGAAAACTAACACACTTCAGTTTTCTGCGTCGAAAACTAACACACTTCAGTTTTCTGCGTCGAAAACTAACACACTTCGTTCTCTGCGTCGAAGACTAATACAATTCAGTTTTCTGCGTCGAAAACTAACACACTTCGTTCTCTGTGTCGAAGACTAATAAAATTCAGTTTTCTGCGTGGAAAACTAACACACTTCGTTCTCTGCGTCGAAGGCTAATACAATTCAGTTATCTGTGTCGAAGACTAATACAATTCAGTTTTCTGCGTGGAAAACTAACACACTTCGTTCTCTGCGTCGAAGACTAATACATTTCAGTTTTCTGCGTCGAAGACTAATACATTTCAGTTTTCTGCGTCGAAAACTAACACACTTCGTTCTCTGCGTCAAAAAACCAACAAAAAGTATCAAAAAACCAACAAAAAGTATGAAAGCCACTAAAACTTCGGTAAAGTTATCATTCAATATTTTGGGAGAATTAGGTTTCTTTAATTAATTCTGTACTAAATTTGTGTTTTAGGTCACTGACGCTTAAATAAAAGTTAGTTTAGAAGTAGTTAAATACATGTTTTACAATTTTTTTTTACAGTTTCTGATATCTCCCGGAAATTGCCCATATTTGCCCCTTGTACAAATTTCAATAACTTTCGTTGTTAATCTTTCATAATGAGGCATTATTTACTACTGTAGTATAGGACAACAAATTACAAAAGTGTAACACGTAATAAAAGTAACACTGTAGCTGTGCCTACAAAAAAACATGCTACCGTAAAAAAGTCACGCACCAAAGTAGCTCGACATTTATGCCTCTACCTTGAAAACTAAAGGGAGCACATCAAATTCAAACCCCCGAAAGTTTTTGCTGTATATTAGGCTATCATTGCGTACAACCAAAATTCTAATATTCCGTTGCCTCAAAAAGTTATAAGCACAAAATCACAAATATTGAAAATGGCCAAAAACAGAGTATCGCTACTTTCAATGATGATAACATTTAATATTGGAGGAGCACATTAACCTCGCTTACATTTTTAGAACCTCCGTCTCAAAACTACACCCTGGTCAAATTTCAGAGCGATATATTGATGCCTCAAAGTTTTATAGAACAAATACCAAGAAGAAAATTAAGAGTATCACTCGGAAAAAGCGATAAATTCTACGTTTTTCGTCTACATTTTTTTCATCCAAATCTTCAGAGAAGATAGTCAATACGTAAAACTAAATATCCATATGATTTTTCCCCGGTTTAATTCATTAACCGATGTGTAGCATCCGAGTATCCAAAAATGTAACACTATTTGGGATTTGCCCATAAGCTGTGCAGGGAAGTCAAATTCAGACATGGCGGCATACAGGCTCCCTTTCCGCTGTCAAAAGCGGCTTTAAAATCGACAAAGAGATGGTGTGTCTCGATTCTTTCATCATGGGTCTTCTCCAGGAATTGGCGTATCGGGAAAATCTGGTCGATGGTAGACTTACCAGGTCGAAAGCCATACTGATAAGGTCCAATCAGTTTGTCTACGATGGGCTTCAGTGTTTCACACAATACGTAAGAACCAGTGGCCTGCACAGATACAGATAGTAACCGATAGATATGTAATTAAGTAACTCTTTTCATTGTTATCCAGACGCACGTTTGGGCGAACTTTTATGCCCGTAATGCGCGGCACTTGTGTATTTGTTAACATTTAACACAATGTTGCCATTGATCACTTTTCCAAAACATGTATATTTAAATCGAGTATTTTTCATTGTATAAAAGACCGAAACTTATATTAAATAACAATAGTTAATCAATTTATTTGAAATCAACTAGTAACAAAATTTATTTCGAGGTATTTCAATATTATTCCCATAATTGAAAAGGTATTTTGTAAAACGATCTAAAAAGGGCATACAAAAATGTGAGTAGGCAACACTGTCGTATGAGCAAGCAATCGAGTAACTTTTATTTTACTTTTGTATCGAGCTACTTTTATATCGAGATACTTCAGTATCTCGTTACTTTAGGGTTACTAACTGCAGTTACTTTAGATACTAACTCAACATGTATCTAAATGGATAAGTAACTGGTATCTTGAAGTCATTTCGGTATAGGGATGGGAGTTATCGGAAAAATAGTAAGGTGGTAGCTTATAACAGGGATCAACTCGGGATCATTTCTGAATCATATAGAGTTTATTTCGTGGCTAACTGCGATCTGTAGTCGTGACTGTTCCTGACTGTCAAATTGGTGTAAGGCAGGGATGGACATAATTTCGGCTCCTAAATCAGTTTAAGTGCAGTGAGTGTTATGTGAGACGTTTGTATTTTTTGCGAGGTTAGGGGAGTAAAAAAATACAATGCAAATATCGTACGCTTCGCCTCAAACGATATTCATCGCAAGAAGGTTGCGGAAACACTAAACAACTGAAAAAACATTCTCTCTCAACTTCGACAACCTATTCTCAAACAGTGTTGCATCAGTACGAACACAAAAATATATATTTTTTGGCAATAACTACGAAAAGCGGAGTAACCATAGACTGAAGTCGACTTTATGTTAAGCAGCGCATTATTGACATTCATTTGGACTTCATATACATTTAATTATTTACAAGTCGATTAATATTGCAATATATACCCTGCAGTCAACTTAACTAGTTTTATACTAATCAAATACCAGTCAGCCGGGCGGCCTCAACTAGTTCGAGTTCTGTAATTTTTCCATATTAGCAACTGGTATTTTTAACACGGCGATGTCCTACGAGATGGCAATTGTCCTTCTCTGCATCAGCACCATACCAATTGGCTGACTAGCCAGCCTCTGCATCAGGAATATACCAGTTGAAATACTTGTTATTATACACATCAGTATCATACCATTTAAGATACTAGTTCGTATATACGTCAGGATCGTACCAGTTGAAAGAATAGTTCATATATACATCAGAATCATACCAGTTGGCAGACTAGTTCATATATACATCAGAATCATACTAGTTGAAAGACTAGTTCATATATGCATCAGAATCATACCAGTTAACAGACTAGTTCATATATGCATCAGAATCATAACAGTTGGCAGACTAGTTCATATATGCATCAGAATCATACCTGTTGACAGACTACTTCTTATTTGCATCAGAATCATACCAGTTGACAGACTAGTTCATATATGCATCAGAATCAACCAATTAACATACTAGCTAAAAAATCATCGGAATCATACCCGTTCTCATACTAGTTCATATATGCGTCAGAATCATACCAGTTGATATAGTAGTTCATTTATGCATCAGAATCATACCAGTTCACATACCAGTTCACTTATGCATCATAATCATATCAGTTGACATACTAGTTCAAATTTGCATCAGAAATATACCATTTGACATACTAGTTCATATATGCATCAGAATATTACCAGTTGATATACTAGTTCATATATACATCAGAATCATACCAGTTGACATACTGCTCAGTCTATGCGGCAGGACATACTAATCATTATGCCCATTCAGATCGTACCACTTGTCATACTAGTCCACGAATTTGACATTCATTCCAGTTGGTATACTAGTCGGTCTATGCACCAGTATCATAGTCAGCCTCTACATCAGCAATATACCAGTTTATTCTTTAGAAAGCAGCGACTATTTGTATTTACCCAAACACGAAAAAGCATCTGTGAATTACAAGGTAAAAAAGAAGCAGTTACAAGAGAAAAAGAAAAGCAATTGTCCTCTTCTGCATCAGCACCATACCAATTGGTATACTAGTCAGCCTCTGCATCAGCATTATACCAGTTTATATACTAGTTCATACACAGCCAAAAATGAGCTAAAGGCTCTGAGATCGATTCTCGGTAAAGTTGACACAAGTTTTTTTTTCTATATTTTTTAAATTATGTTGTTTATTGTATTTTTAATTTAATTATTGAATTCAACTTGCAATGGCTCCTTTCAAATTTTTTTTATTTTGGTTATATGTTAATTTGTTCAGCAAAGTAGTCACTGTGTATGGAGACCGAAATCTTTAAAGAGGTTTCTGATGCTACATATATAGGAGTTTTTTTTTGTGACCACAACCATTCGGCAACGTACAAAGGTTGTGAAGCCAAAGATTATTCTGTTTTAGATATTTTTTTTTAATTATTCAGTCCACACCTTAGCTCACACAGGAACGAACATTATGCTCCATGCAAATAATCCTCCTCAAATCTCATGCCATCTAAACTCCCGCATATAACACAAGTGTCAAGAGTTGAGTCCATATAGAAGGAACTATCCTTTTGATTTTTTTTGTGATTTTTTTCTTTGAATTTTGAGTGTCTTACGAATACGGGTGCTTGTTTTATATAGAAGTCTTTAAGAGTTTCGTTATCATCTTTTTGAATAGAAGGGTTTTTTTTTTATATATACATACATTTATTTTTTTTTATGAAACATACACCTCCTGCTTATAATACTCGAAGCAGATTAAAAAGTGCAGCCATGGCAACCAGTAACCCGGAGAAAGAACCAGCGGCCGAAGATGATGCATCCTTCATCGATTTGTCTGATAGGATTGTAGTGTCAAAAGACAGTGGGGATAGAGCTGTAGGAGGCAGGGAACACGACGGTGCCAGAAACATGCCAACTGCAACTGGCGGTAACTCAGGTGCGGTACCTAAACAATATATGGGGGGGCAGGTTACCCATTCAGTACTCATACATCCGCCCAGGTTGTCTGTTCCTCCCCCTCGATTCCATAACCCTGCTAACAACGCTGCACCTAATCCCCCGAAAATACATAATATACGCGAAGAAGTAGGTCCATTGCTAAGAGATATGATGGGTGAAGCGAAAGAGGCTTTATTGGTAGAAATGCGCACTAGCATGCAGGAAATGATGAAATCAATGCCGAATTCAAACAGTGATGTGCAGGCTGGCACTCAAAGGTATAGAGAGCGTATGCCATACAAGAAAAGGAAACACAACGTCAGCAGCGAGTCCCTGGAGTCAAGGCGTTCATTACCCGATAATGAAACCAGAAGCGAGAATGTCACTCACCATATGAATATCCAACGTCATATCCCGGCAAGGCCTCCGATAACTCCTTTTCCTTCAGTCAGTGCGCAACAACAACAACAGCGGCGCATTAGAGATGCACCAATCATAAACCACCAGCTTTTCCCTCAAAGCTTTCCACAAGAGAATAGGAATGTAATTACCCGATCCGAAATTAATATAGAAAAGTGGGGAATTAATTTCCAAGGTCACCGAGATGCCATGACTATAGAAGATTTTATTTTTAGGCTGGAGTATTTAAAAGAAAAATATGGTTGTTCATGGGGGGACATATTAAGAGATTTCCACCGGCTTTTAGGCGGCGAAGCACGCGAATGGTATTGGCTGTTTATTCGTACAAACCGAAATGTAGACTGGCCGACGTTGCAGTTTGCATTACAGCGGCAGTTCGCGTGCCAGCTCACCGATTTTGAACTAATGAGAGAAATAAATGAACGCAGACAAAAAACCGGAGAGTCAATTGATGAATATTTCCATGCTATTGGCATACTTAGGGCTAGGCTTAGAAACCCAATACCCGAATACGAAATGGTTCGTCTCATTAAAGGGAATCTCCGGGAATCATTGGCGAAGTTAGTATATCCCATCGCTGTTTATTCGGTTGAGCAGCTTCGTATGGAGTGCAAGGAGGTGGAAAGATGTTTCCCGCGAAGAGACCGGATGCAGCACAGTGGATTCACTGCCCAACCCCGTTCCTATCAGGTCAACGAGATTACCCCAACTGATGAGCAGGCCTCTTCCAGAGATGAGGGTCAAGTCTCTGTCGAAGAGGTTCGCTATCAGCGGGTAACAAAACTCCCATCTGCGCGTGATCAGGCCAATCGTAAAAATATAGTATGTTGGAATTGTGGTAATGAGGGTCATGTTTTTACTGACTGTATGTCATTGACTAGACGAATTTTTTGTTTTAAATGTGGAAAGTTAGACGTAATCACTCCCAAGTGCCCCGTGTGTAACATGTCGGGAAACGTGAAACGGAACGCGATGGAGGCGGGGGTATCGCGCTCTACGCAAGTCCCGCAAGAATAGATGCGTCAACCAACACATCCTTAGATTTAGATGTCATGAGTCAGGATGAACAGACCGTGCCAAAAGCGAAATCCGTTGTAATAATACAAAAACCTTCGAATAAAAAAAATATTACCCTACAGCGTCCAGCTACGCTTTCTCTTGAAGAGCGAATGAGGAGGTATCACGAAGCTCGTGAGCGAATCTTTGCCGACAGTGTGCTGCTAGGTCGCCGCATGGTATCACGTAGGATACAAAAGACTCGAGAGAGGTACCAACGACGAAAGCTTTGGCGTCGACAAGTAGTGGCCTCAGTAAGAAGCGCTGATAGAAATGATCCGCGGGTATATGCGGATGTAGAAATCAAGGGGGTACGAGTACGCGGATTGCTGGATACCGGGGCATCTATTAGTATCTTAGGTAAAGGATGTCGCGAACTTATTGAAAATTTGAGTGTCCCTATACAACGCTTTATTTCAAGTGTAACAACGGCAGGAGGAGGTACACATACGGTTTTAGGAAAAGTTAATTTGCCTGTAAGATACAAAGATGTAGAGAATGATATTACTTTCTATTTATGTCCATACCTGGAACAAGCCATTTATCTCGGCGTAGACTTTTGGCGTAGTTTTAAATTAGCTCCAAATGTGTTAGGTGTTGATGAAATTGACTTGTCCCGCTTAGAGCAGCAGATGGTGACAGCTGAAGACAGAAACGAACGTCGGGTGTTGCATGACCTGACAACAGAGCAACAACAGCGGTTGCAACATGTCAAGGATATGTTCATGACCTTTGAAAAGGATGGGCTCGGTCGAACTCATCTCGAAAAACATTCGATCAAATTAGTAGAGGATGCAGTACCCGTAAAAGACCGTCACTATCCGTTGTCTCCAGCGATGCAATCCATAGTGTACACTGAAATAGATAAAATGTTAGAGTTAGGAGTTATAGAAGAAAGTGAAAGTCCCTGGAGTAATAGGACCACTGTTGTTCGTAAGCCTGGTAAAAACCGATTTTGTTTAGATGCAAGAAAGTTGAATGCTTTAACCGTTAAGGATGCATATCCCTTACAGAATATCGAAGGTATTATTAGTAGAATCGATGATACACACTATATTAGTAGCGTGGATCTGAAATTTGCCTTCTGGCAGATAGAACTGGAAGACAGCTGCAAACCATACACTGCCTTCACCGTCCCGGGGCGTCCATTATACCAATTTAGAGTTATGCCTTTCGGTCTATGCAATGCGGCGCAACGATTATGTCGTTTGATGGATCGTGTAATACCGCAAAGACTAAAGTCGAACGTGTTTATTTACCTCGACGATCTATTAATTATTGCTCCAGACTTCGACTCACATATGCGAACGTTACAAGAGGTAGCGATGTGTCTAAAAGAAGCAGGGTTGACAATAGGCTTAAAAAAATCTATGTTTTGTTTTAAAGAATTGCCCTATCTAGGATATATTGTTGGAGGAGGTATGTTGAAAACCGATCCCGAAAAGGTTAAGGCGATCCTTAACATCCCTTTACCCCAAAACATAAAACAAGTTAGGAGTTTCCTTGGAACAGCTGGGTGGTATCGTCGTTTTATAAAGGATTTTGCCACCTTAGCCGCGCCACTGACCGACACCTTGAAGAAATCCGCTAAGTTCCAAATGACACCTCAAGCTATGGAGGCTTTTAACGAGTTAAAAAAAGCGCTTACTAGTGCACCTGTGCTCAAACATCCCGATTTTAGCAAACGATTCTGGGTCCAATGTGACGCCTCAGATTATGGCGTTGGCGCGGTGCTGTATCAGAAGGCAGACGATGGCGGCGAAAACCCGATTGCGTACTTCTCGCAAAAGTTAAACGACTGTCAACGTAAATATAGTACAACCGAAAAGGAATGCCTCGCGGCGGTGATGGCGGTGCCAAAATTTCGCCCATATATTGAACTCATGGCGTTCACAGTGGTAACGGATCACGCCAGTCTGAAGTGGCTCATGTCCTTAAAGGATTTGAGCGGAAGGTTAGCGAGATGGTCTTTGCATCTTCAAGCATTCAACTTTGAAATTGACCACAGAAAAGGGTCTGAAAACATAGTTGCCGATACTTTGTCGCGTTGTATAGAAGACATATCACAATCCCTAGTTGCCGGTATGGACACAATAGAATTCGAGTCTGAAGAGTATCTAGGTTTGATAAGCACCATAGAAGGAAACACGGAACGATTCCCCGATTTAAAAATAGAAGATGGGTTTGTCTTTAAGAAAATGTTAGTAAAGGATATAGAGCTGGAAGAAAGTGAATGGAAGCTATGGGTTCCTGCAGCGTTAACATCGACATTAATAGAAAACGCGCATTGTTCCGAAACTGCGGCGCATGGGGGAATGGCCAAAACGCTACATCGCTTACGGCGCATGTATTACTGGCCCAATATGGTCATACAAGTTCGAAACTTTGTTCGTGATTGCCAAATCTGTAAGGAAAGTAAGCCAAGTAACGCCATTACGAAACCAGGTATAGGGTCTGAAGTAGTCACAGAACGACCTTTCCAAAAACTTTATATAGACTTTCTCGGGAAATATCCCAGGTCTAAGAGAGGAAATACTTTTATCTTCATAGTAGTCGATCATTTTTCCAAATTCACATTTTTGAAAGCCATGCGTGAAGCAACAGCGACAAACGTCGTAAAATTTCTAATAGAGGATATCTTTTATAAGTTCGGGGTACCTGAGACAATTCATTCCGATAATGGAAAGCAGTTCACGTCCAAACCGTTTGCCAAAATGATGGAGACGTATCAAATTAGACACCTGAAAACGGCATTCTACTCCCCACAATCGAATGCGGCGGAGCGGGTCAACCAATCGGTTTTAGCGGCGATCCGCTCATATTTGGAAAAGGACCACAGAGATTGGGATTTGTATTTGCCGGAGATAGAGTGTGCGTTGCGAAGTGCAGTACATTCTGCCACAGGAGTATCACCCTACTTAGCCCTATTCGGGATGAATATGTTTACGAGTGGAGCAGACTACGCGTTGGCTCGAAAGCTAAGTGGCCTTAACGACAATGAAACGTTGCTGTTAGCGAATAATGATCGGATGAGGATCATGCGCGAAAAGATCAAGGAAAATATGCACAAGGCATACGACACGAACGCGGCGGGGTACAACAAAAGGATTCGCGAGGTGCGTTTCATACCCGGACAGGAGATATATAAACGTAACTTCGTATTGAGTGACTTTAAGAAGAATTTAAATGCAAAATTCTGTAAGAAATTCACTAAGTGTAGGGTAACAAGGCCTCTAGGGAAAAATATGTACCTACTTGAATCGATGTCTGGGCGTAGTTTAGGCGCTTGGCATGCCAAAGACCTAAAGCAATAAGGTAACGTACGTGATAGGCGGTGGTGTTGTTAACGTGATGCATCGCCGGCGATGAGGGTCAAGTCGTCCGGAGATGCGTCCGAGCGTACATCGGCGAACCTGTAAGGGAGAAATAACCACAAAGTACAATCCTTTATACAAACTTCTATCCAATATACTTCCCGTAAACTGGCAACGTCATCCAATTTTCTTTTTTTTTCTTCATATGCCCGGCGTAGCTCCGAAGCAGGAGACTGTGTCAGGGGTGAGAGTTCCCCACGTTGGGCTGACAAACATATTCGAGACCTATATTGATATGGACCGCTCTGGTTAGTGCGCATTCATATGGTTTGCTGGGTAGTCCTATTAAATTTTTGTCTTACGGGTTTTGGGGAAAGACCTTGGGATGCTCATAGCCCGGATCGCGTAGCATTATTGGCCATCTTTGTTTGGAGTAGGGTCTGCATTTTTTTCCTTTGGGTTATGTGCATGACTTCAGAGGGCGTGCTGGGTATACATGTTAAGTTAAGCTGTCAAAAATTCCATCATGAATCGGTGGGTGGTTTTGGAGTAGGAACTGGATGGTATCCATGGGCCTATATGTTCCTCGGTGGTGCGGAGTCACCGTAAGCCCAATTATATCTCCGCATTCTAATAAAATTTTTATTTTTAATAATTTTGTGGGAAATTGTGGTGCAGCGCGGTTGGCAGATGTTTTTGTCTGCGAATTGCTTTGCACTGTCTTCGCAAATGTCAAAACTAAATGCCATAAAGAACTTAACGAAGAAAGAGCTTTTTAGGGTTGCCGTGTATCTTGTAAGCACTTTATAGCAACAAAAATCACTGGGTCACTGTCCGATGGCGATTAGCGGACACGAATAAGCGATATGAAGTTAACGTTAGGCGAATAAGTAAGGGGAGGAAAAGGCATAAAAGGACATCTCAGACGTTCTTACGGAATTAGTATCGAACTATTACCGTCACGGCATACGACTGCCTCCGCGCTGTGAAGAAGTGCTTAAAGTCTTGTTTTACAAGTGTACTGGGCGAAAGGCCCATCAGAGAAGTTCCGGGGTAGCTGTGAAAACTAGTAATTGTGAAAATTTTTGGATTCTGGGATTCTTGGAAAATTGAGGTGAGAAAGTGGAAATTTAGTGGGTAGATCTGCATATGCATATATAGATGTGCATAAGCATATATATCTATACATATGTGTACCTAAATATATGTGGAAATTTGCGCGGTTCTAAAAATTAATATGTTTTTTAATAATTTAACGCGTATTCAACGTTTTATTCAAAAAAAAGAGGGTTTTTTTTTTATATTTTTTCAGAAACAATAAAAATTATAAAGTAGTTTTTAAAAGAGATTTTTCTTCTGATTTTCAAATCTTCGTTAGAATTTTCGATTACACATCTTATTTTTTTTAACAAACCTGTAAAATTTTCAAGTATTTTTTTTTTGTCGAACCTCACATATATGTTCATGTATGGATATACATATGCAGATACCTACCCATATCAGATTTGTATGGGGTTAAATTTTAAAAAGAGGGAAAAACCTATCTTGTAGGAAGTGGCGGTACATGTTCCGGCGCGCCTAGACGAAAGAAAACAGGCGAAGACATTTTTTGTGGTGGGGATCAGTGCGGCGAAGTGTAAGTTTCAAAAAGTCCCAGATTTGAAAATATTAAAGCATTTAGTATAACACTCCTTTTTCCTTAGTGTGCAAATAAGATTTGGCGCGGAGGTAAAACGCACAACTCGCCGTAAGTGATCGTTACAATTTTCTTATTTTATACATGTATATACAGATATATTTAACCGGCGACCCAGATATTGTATAAGGTTACGTTAGATACATATGTCCAAGATAGGCGTATAAAACCAAGATTTTTAAGTCAAAAGGGTGAGACCAAGGCGGAGCAGAAAGAAAAAAACCCCCAAAAATTCACACATCCGAAAACCCGAAGAAAAATTATCGGCGGCCATTTTGCGATACTTTATATATATATATATACCTGTTTTAATATATAAATTGTTTAAAACTGTAATTTTTTTTTTGTACGTTCGTTTGTGCGCGTTAACTCATATAATTTAATTTTTTTATCCAATTCTAGATTTCTATGAACTTAGCTAAATTTTGCTTGTACAATCTTAAAATTCTTATAAGTTGAACAAATTGTTAAAATTTTCCTGCAGGGCGTCTCATATGCGAGACATCAGCCATAAATAAGTTAGAGCTTTATAGCGACGAGTAAAGCTTTTTATAGCAAGTTGCTTTTGGTTGTCTGGAATAGGGTAAACGAAACATATTACCGGATGCTCATTAGATCCGTGTAAAAGCAATTCGAATTTGAATTACTAGAGACAAGCGGAAGTTAGTTTATAGTTAATGTAAGTGTATTATTATTATTAGCGTTAATTCCGATTCCGACAAAGCGGATCTGCCCATAACGTGAATTTTAATTTCCCAAGTGTCATATGAATGAAAACGCACATACATAGGTAGAGGTGAATATATCTAAGAGAGCTCTGTTAGGTAGGATTCCCTGAAACCATCCCAATTTTTATACTTTTTTTTTACATACACACATAACCTATCGGCAGGGCGTTTTGTCGAAACAAAACCACCTAATTTAGGTAATAAGTTGTCATTTAAGAATGCATTGTATACATTTTATTTACGTTATTAATATATTTTGATGTTAGTGATTTCGTAAAATGTTGAGCTAAATTCCTTTTTTGGGCGGGAGATGAAGATGGCACGATGACGAGGTAAGTGGGGAGCATGGAGCGTGGTAATATGGGAGATCGCTGGACAGGAATAACGAGCGGTCCAAGGTAGGGTGGGATTCCTGGGGTTGAGAAGTGTGGAGGCAAAGAAGGTGGATGATAAAGATGAGATAAATATGTGTCCGTCCGGCTCCTGGGTGGAGGGTTGAGAACCACTTCCCAGCGTATACTGAGCTAGCCAGGGAACCACCAGGAGCCAAATCGTTCGTGTACGTGACAATATTTATTATGGCGCCCAAACAAAATACGATAAATTTCGCTAGTGTACCAAGGTACCTAGCATTAAACATTTTTGAAATTAAAATCAGCGCGCAAAGAAGTTTAAATTGGCGCTCGTAGAGAAGCAGTAAAAATCCTTAACATTGGAGGGTTATACAAATTTTTGATTAATTATTAGACCTTGCTTTTAAAAAAAAAATTTATTTAAACTTTTTTTTCTTCTTTTAAATCTTTCATCGCAAAAGGGTCAGACGAAACTGTCAGCCTTGTCGAGCTAGGTGACTTGCTTATACATCTCGTTTTAAATAAGTTCAATTGCACTAGTTCTGCAAGTGTCAGTCCGTCTGTCCTTATACAATAGTCATTCGGTGACATAGTCATCGACCGTTAGATGATCTATCCGCACCGCCATAGAGCAATACATAGTAAATTTTCAAATTTTTTTTATTTTGGTTATATGTTAATTTGTTCAGCAAAGTAGTCACTGTGTATGGAGACCGAAATCTTTAAAGAGGTTTCTGATGCTACATATATAGGAGTTTTTTTTTGTGACCACAACCATTCGGCAACGTACAAAGGTTGTGAAGCCAAAGATTATTCTGTTTTAGATATTTTTTTTTAATTATTCAGTCCACACCTTAGCTCACACAGGAACGAACATTATGCTCCATGCAAATAATCCTCCTCAAATCTCATGCCATCTAAACTCCCGCATATAACACAAGTGTCAAGAGTTGAGTCCATATAGAAGGAACTATCCTTTTGATTTTTTTTGTGATTTTTTTCTTTGAATTTTGAGTGTCTTACGAATACGGGTGCTTGTTTTATATAGAAGTCTTTAAGAGTTTCGTTATCATCTTTTTGAATAGAAGGGTTTTTTTTTATATATACATACATTTATTTTTTTTTATGAAACATACACCTCCTGCTTATAATACTCGAAGCAGATTAAAAAGTGCAGCCATGGCAACCAGTAACCCGGAGAAAGAACCAGCGGCCGAAGATGATGCATCCTTCATCGATTTGTCTGATAGGATTGTAGTGTCAAAAGACAGTGGGGATAGAGCTGTAGGAGGCAGGGAACACGACGGTGCCAGAAACATGCCAACTGCAACTGGCGGTAACACAGGTGCGGTACCTAAACAATATATGGGGGGGCAGGTTACCCATTCAGTACTCATACATCCGCCCAGGTTGTCTGTTCCTCCCCCTCGATTCCATAACCCTGCTAACAACGCTGCACCTAATCCCCCGAAAATACATAATATACGCGAAGAAGTAGGTCCATTGCTAAGAGATATGATGGGTGAAGCGAAAGAGGCTTTATTGGTAGAAATGCGCACTAGCATGCAGGAAATGATGAAATCAATGCCGAATTCAAACAGTGATGTGCAGGCTGGCACTCAAAGGTATAGAGAGCGTATGCCATACAAGAAAAGGAAACACAACGTCAGCAGCGAGTCCCTGGAGTCAAGGCGTTCATTACCCGATAATGAAACCAGAAGCGAGAATGTCACTCACCATATGAATATCCAACGTCATATCCCGGCAAGGCCTCCGATAACTCCTTTTCCTTCAGTCAGTGCGCAACAACAACAACAGCGGCGCATTAGAGATGCACCAATCATAAACCACCAGCTTTTCCCTCAAAGCTTTCCACAAGAGAATAGGAATGTAATTACCCGATCCGAAATTAATATAGAAAAGTGGGGAATTAATTTCCAAGGTCACCGAGATGCCATGACTATAGAAGATTTTATTTTTAGGCTGGAGTATTTAAAAGAAAAATATGGTTGTTCATGGGGGGACATATTAAGAGATTTCCACCGGCTTTTAGGCGGCGAAGCACGCGAATGGTATTGGCTGTTTATTCGTACAAACCGAAATGTAGACTGGCCGACGTTGCAGTTTGCATTACAGCGGCAGTTCGCGTGCCAGCTCACCGATTTTGAACTAATGAGAGAAATAAATGAACGCAGACAAAAAACCGGAGAGTCAATTGATGAATATTTCCATGCTATTGGCATACTTAGGGCTAGGCTTAGAAACCCAATACCCGAATACGAAATGGTTCGTCTCATTAAAGGGAATCTCCGGGAATCATTGGCGAAGTTAGTATATCCCATCGCTGTTTATTCGGTTGAGCAGCTTCGTATGGAGTGCAAGGAGGTGGAAAGATGTTTCCCGCGAAGAGACCGGATGCAGCACAGTGGATTCACTGCCCAACCCCGTTCCTATCAGGTCAACGAGATTACCCCAACTGATGAGCAGGCCTCTTCCAGAGATGAGGGTCAAGTCTCTGTCGAAGAGGTTCGCTATCAGCGGGTAACAAAACTCCCATCTGCGCGTGATCAGGCCAATCGTAAAAATATAGTATGTTGGAATTGTGGTAATGAGGGTCATGTTTTTACTGACTGTATGTCATTGACTAGACGAATTTTTTGTTTTAAATGTGGAAAGTTAGACGTAATCACTCCCAAGTGCCCCGTGTGTAACATGTCGGGAAACGTGAAACGGAACGCGATGGAGGCGGGGGTATCGCGCTCTACGCAAGTCCCGCAAGAATAGATGCGTCAACCAACACATCCTTAGATTTAGATGTCATGAGTCAGGATGAACAGACCGTGCCAAAAGCGAAATCCGTTGTAATAATACAAAAACCTTCGAATAAAAAAAATATTACCCTACAGCGTCCAGCTACGCTTTCTCTTGAAGAGCGAATGAGGAGGTATCACGAAGCTCGTGAGCGAATCTTTGCCGACAGTGTGCTGCTAGGTCGCCGCATGGTATCACGTAGGATACAAAAGACTCGAGAGAGGTACCAACGACGAAAGCTTTGGCGTCGACAAGTAGTGGCCTCAGTAAGAAGCGCTGATAGAAATGATCCGCGGGTATATGCGGATGTAGAAATCAAGGGGGTACGAGTACGCGGATTGCTGGATACCGGGGCATCTATTAGTATCTTAGGTAAAGGATGTCGCGAACTTATTGAAAATTTGAGTGTCCCTATACAACGCTTTATTTCAAGTGTAACAACGGCAGGAGGAGGTACACATACGGTTTTAGGAAAAGTTAATTTGCCTGTAAGATACAAAGATGTAGAGAATGATATTACTTTCTATTTATGTCCATACCTGGAACAAGCCATTTATCTCGGCGTAGACTTTTGGCGTAGTTTTAAATTAGCTCCAAATGTGTTAGGTGTTGATGAAATTGACTTGTCCCGCTTAGAGCAGCAGATGGTGACAGCTGAAGACAGAAACGAACGTCGGGTGTTGCATGACCTGACAACAGAGCAACAACAGCGGTTGCAACATGTCAAGGATATGTTCATGACCTTTGAAAAGGATGGGCTCGGTCGAACTCATCTCGAAAAACATTCGATCAAATTAGTAGAGGATGCAGTACCCGTAAAAGACCGTCACTATCCGTTGTCTCCAGCGATGCAATCCATAGTGTACACTGAAATAGATAAAATGTTAGAGTTAGGAGTTATAGAAGAAAGTGAAAGTCCCTGGAGTAATAGGACCACTGTTGTTCGTAAGCCTGGTAAAAACCGATTTTGTTTAGATGCAAGAAAGTTGAATGCTTTAACCGTTAAGGATGCATATCCCTTACAGAATATCGAAGGTATTATTAGTAGAATCGATGATACACACTATATTAGTAGCGTGGATCTGAAATTTGCCTTCTGGCAGATAGAACTGGAAGACAGCTGCAAACCATACACTGCCTTCACCGTCCCGGGGCGTCCATTATACCAATTTAGAGTTATGCCTTTCGGTCTATGCAATGCGGCGCAACGATTATGTCGTTTGATGGATCGTGTAATACCGCAAAGACTAAAGTCGAACGTGTTTATTTACCTCGACGATCTATTAATTATTGCTCCAGACTTCGACTCACATATGCGAACGTTACAAGAGGTAGCGATGTGTCTAAAAGAAGCAGGGTTGACAATAGGCTTAAAAAAATCTATGTTTTGTTTTAAAGAATTGCCCTATCTAGGATATATTGTTGGAGGAGGTATGTTGAAAACCGATCCCGAAAAGGTTAAGGCGATCCTTAACATCCCTTTACCCCAAAACATAAAACAAGTTAGGAGTTTCCTTGGAACAGCTGGGTGGTATCGTCGTTTTATAAAGGATTTTGCCACCTTAGCCGCGCCACTGACCGACACCTTGAAGAAATCCGCTAAGTTCCAAATGACACCTCAAGCTATGGAGGCTTTTAACGAGTTAAAAAAAGCGCTTACTAGTGCACCTGTGCTCAAACATCCCGATTTTAGCAAACGATTCTGGGTCCAATGTGACGCCTCAGATTATGGCGTTGGCGCGGTGCTGTATCAGAAGGCAGACGATGGCGGCGAAAACCCGATTGCGTACTTCTCGCAAAAGTTAAACGACTGTCAACGTAAATATAGTACAACCGAAAAGGAATGCCTCGCGGCGGTGATGGCGGTGCAAAGATTTCGCCCATATATTGAACTCATGGCGTTCACAGTGGTAACGGATCACGCCAGTCTGAAGTGGCTCATGTCCTTAAAGGATTTGAGCGGAAGGTTAGCGAGATGGTCTTTGCATCTTCAAGCATTCAACTTTGAAATTGAACACAGAAAAGGGTCTGAAAACATAGTTGCCGATACTTTGTCGCGTTGTATAGAAGACATAACACAATCCCTAGTTGCCGGTATGGACACAATAGAATTCGAGTCTGAAGAGTATCTAGGTTTGATAAGCACCATAGAAGGAAACACGGAACGATTCCCCGATTTAAAAATAAAAGATGGGTTTGTCTTTAAGAAAATGTTAGTAAAGGATATAGAGCTGGAAGAAAGTGAATGGAAGCTATGGGTTCCTGCAGCGTTAACATCGACATTAATAGAAAACGCGCATTGTTCCGAAACTGCGGCGCATGGGGGAATGGCCAAAACGCTACATCGCTTACGGCGCATGTATTACTGGCCCAATATGGTCATACAAGTTCGAAACTTTGTTCGTGATTGCCAAATCTGTAAGGAAAGTAAGCCAAGTAACGCCATTACGAAACCAGGTATAGGGTCTGAAGTAGTCACAGAACGACCTTTCCAAAAACTTTATATAGACTTTCTCGGGAAATATCCCAGGTCTAAGAGAGGAAATACTTTTATCTTCATAGTAGTCGATCATTTTTCCAAATTCACATTTTTGAAAGCCATGCGTGAAGCAACAGCGACAAACGTCGTAAAATTTCTAATAGAGGATATCTTTTATAAGTTCGGGGTACCTGAGACAATTCATTCCGATAATGGAAAGCAGTTCACGTCCAAACCGTTTGCCAAAATGATGGAGACGTATCAAATTAGACACCTGAAAACGGCATTCTACTCCCCACAATCGAATGCGGCGGAGCGGGTCAACCAATCGGTTTTAGCGGCGATCCGCTCATATTTGGAAAAGGACCACAGAGATTGGGATTTGTATTTGCCGGAGATAGAGTGTGCGTTGCGAAGTGCAGTACATTCTGCCACAGGAGTATCACCCTACTTAGCCCTATTCGGGATGAATATGTTTACGAGTGGAGCAGACTACGCGTTGGCTCGAAAGCTAAGTGGCCTTAACGACAATGAAACGTTGCTGTTAGCGAATAATGATCGGATGAGGATCATGCGCGAAAAGATCAAGGAAAATATGCACAAGGCATACGACACGAACGCGGCGGGGTACAACAAAAGGATTCGCGAGGTGCGTTTCATACCCGGACAGGAGATATATAAACGTAACTTCGTATTGAGTGACTTTAAGAAGAATTTAAATGCAAAATTCTGTAAGAAATTCACTAAGTGTAGGGTAACAAGGCCTCTAGGGAAAAATATGTACCTACTTGAATCGATGTCTGGGCGTAGTTTAGGCGCTTGGCATGCCAAAGACCTAAAGCAATAAGGTAACGTACGTGATAGGCGGTGGTGTTGTTAACGTGATGCATCGCCGGCGATGAGGGTCAAGTCGTCCGGAGATGCGTCCGAGCGTACATCGGCGAACCTGTAAGGGAGAAATAACCACAAAGTACAATCCTTTATACAAACTTCTATCCAATATACTTCCCGTAAACTGGCAACGTCATCCAATTTTCTTTTTTTTTCTTCATATGCCCGGCGTAGCTCCGAAGCAGGAGACTGTGTCAGGGGTGAGAGTTCCCCACGTTGGGCTGACAAACATATTCGAGACCTATATTGATATGGACCGCTCTGGTTAGTGCGCATTCATATGGTTTGCTGGGTAGTCCTATTAAATTTTTGTCTTACGGGTTTTGGGGAAAGACCTTGGGATGCTCATAGCCCGGATCGCGTAGCATTATTGGCCATCTTTGTTTGGAGTAGGGTCTGCATTTTTTTCCTTTGGGTTATGTGCATGACTTCAGAGGGCGTGCTGGGTATACATGTTAAGTTAAGCTGTCAAAAATTCCATCATGAATCGGTGGGTGGTTTTGGAGTAGGAACTGGATGGTATCCATGGGCCTATATGTTCCTCGGTGGTGCGGAGTCACCGTAAGCCCAATTATATCTCCGCATTCTAATAAAATTTTTATTTTTAATAATTTTGTGGGAAATTGTGGTGCAGCGCGGTTGGCAGATGTTTTTGTCTGCGAATTGCTTTGCACTGTCTTCGCAAATGTCAAAACTAAATGCCATAAAGAACTTAACGAAGAAAGAGCTTTTTAGGGTTGCCGTGTATCTTGTAAGCACTTTATAGCAACAAAAATCACTGGGTCACTGTCCGATGGCGATTAGCGGACACGAATAAGCGATATGAAGTTAACGTTAGGCGAATAAGTAAGGGGAGGAAAAGGCATAAAAGGACATCTCAGACGTTCTTACGGAATTAGTATCGAACTATTACCGTCACGGCATACGACTGCCTCCGCGCTGTGAAGAAGTGCTTAAAGTCTTGTTTTACAAGTGTACTGGGCGAAAGGCCCATCAGAGAAGTTCCGGGGTAGCTGTGAAAACTAGTAATTGTGAAAATTTTTGGATTCTGGGATTCTTGGAAAATTGAGGTGAGAAAGTGGAAATTTAGTGGGTAGATCTGCATATGCATATATAGATGTGCATAAGCATATATATCTATACATATGTGTACCTAAATATATGTGGAAATTTGCGCGGTTCTAAAAATTAATATGTTTTTTAATAATTTAACGCGTATTCAACGTTTTATTCAAAAAAAAGAGGGTTTTTTTTTATATTTTTTCAGAAACAATAAAAATTATAAAGTAGTTTTTAAAAGAGATTTTTCTTCTGATTTTCAAATCTTCGTTAGAATTTTCGATTACACATCTTATTTTTTTTAACAAACCTGTAAAATTTTCAAGTATTTTTTTTTTGTCGAACCTCACATATATGTTCATGTATGGATATACATATGCAGATACCTACCCATATCAGATTTGTATGGGGTTAAATTTTAAAAAGAGGGAAAAACCTATCTTGTAGGAAGTGGCGGTACATGTTCCGGCGCGCCTAGACGAAAGAAAACAGGCGAAGACATTTTTTGTGGTGGGGATCAGTGCGGCGAAGTGTAAGTTTCAAAAAGTCCCAGATTTGAAAATATTAAAGCATTTAGTATAACACTCCTTTTTCCTTAGTGTGCAAATAAGATTTGGCGCGGAGGTAAAACGCACAACTCGCCGTAAGTGATCGTTACAATTTTCTTATTTTATACATGTATATACAGATATATTTAACCGGCGACCCAGATATTGTATAAGGTTACGTTAGATACATATGTCCAAGATAGGCGTATAAAACCAAGATTTTTAAGTCAAAAGGGTGAGACCAAGGCGGAGCAGAAAGAAAAAAACCCCCAAAAATTCACACATCCGAAAACCCGAAGAAAAATTATCGGCGGCCATTTTGCGATACTATATATATATATATATACCTGTTTTAATATATAAATTGTTTAAAACTGTAATTTTTTTTTTTGTACGTTCGTTTGTGCGCGTTAACTCATATAATTTAATTTTTTTATCCAATTCTAGATTTCTATGAACTTAGCTAAATTTTGCTTGTACAATCTTAAAATTCTTATAAGTTGAACAAATTGTTAAAATTTTCCTGCAGGGCGTCTCATATGCGAGACATCAGCCATAAATAAGTTAGAGCTTTATAGCGACGAGTAAAGCTTTTTATAGCAAGTTGCTTTTGGTTGTCTGGAATAGGGTAAACGAAACATATTACCGGATGCTCATTAGATCCGTGTAAAAGCAATTCGAATTTGAATTACTAGAGACAAGCGGAAGTTAGTTTATAGTTAATGTAAGTGTATTATTATTATTAGCGTTAATTCCGATTCCGACAAAGCGGATCTGCCCATAACGTGAATTTTAATTTCCCAAGTGTCATATGAATGAAAACGCACATACATAGGTAGAGGTGAATATATCTAAGAGAGCTCTGTTAGGTAGGATTCCCTGAAACCATCCCAATTTTTATACTTTTTTTTTACATACACACATAACCTATCGGCAGGGCGTTTTGTCGAAACAAAACCACCTAATTTAGGTAATAAGTTGTCATTTAAGAATGCATTGTATACATTTTATTTACGTTATTAATATATTTTGATGTTAGTGATTTCGTAAAATGTTGAGCTAAATTCCTTTTTTGGGCGGGAGATGAAGATGGCACGATGACGAGGTAAGTGGGGAGCATGGAGCGTGGTAATATGGGAGATCGCTGGACAGGAATAACGAGCGGTCCAAGGTAGGGTGGGATTCCTGGGGTTGAGAAGTGTGGAGGCAAAGAAGGTGGATGATAAAGATGAGATAAATATGTGTCCGTCCGGCTCCTGGGTGGAGGGTTGAGAACCACTTCCCAGCGTATACTGAGCTAGCCAGGGAACCACCAGGAGCCAAATCGTTCGTGTACGTGACAATTTCGCGTTCGCGTAAAAATTATCAATCATCACTCATTGAGAGAGAATGTCACAGAAAAGATAAACATTTCGTTGCTGGATAATTCGTACTGAACTTTTAGACGAACACACTTTATAAGTTGGAAGAGAAGTTCGGCAAAAGTCTCGTTAGAGGTTATGACAACCTTTTGGTATATAACCGCCATGTTTTTTACGTTGCGGCATAAACTTGAGTATATTGACAACAACAATATAAATTAACTCTAACAATGCTCCTTTAACTCGAGTGTATGGTCCAGCATGAAAGCAGTCTTATTTGGACTCTTTTTGATGTGAAAATAAGACTTACTTTTATCTATATTTACAAATGTGGGACCGGAACTCCGCAGTGGACGACTAACTTAACCTTAAGTAACCTTAATTTACCTTACCTAAAAATACAACTCCAAAGCCCCAATTACATAAAACTTTGACAAATGCGCGCCTCGTTTTTGAGCGCGAAATTTGAAAGGAGCCATTGCAAGTTTAATTCAATAATTACCCAGTCGGGACTTTCGTAGCCAGCCAACCAAGAAACCAACTTTAAGTCAATTTATATAAATTGTTCTATAGCTAACCCTGAGGTCATACATAAATCAAACAGTTCGGAATATTTTTTGTAACTTTGCTTTTATTTTTTCAAAATAACTTTAAGTTAACCACAAAGTCATGCAGAAATCAACCAATTGATTTTTATTTGAGTCTAAAGTCATGCAGAAATCAACCAGCTCAGGAGAAAAGATTTAACTTTTGTCTAATTTTTTTAGGCTGACTTTTATCTAGCCATAAAAATGCAGAAAACAATTAGATCATACTTTGCTTGTTTTGTTTGATAGCTTTCAGAACTTCTACATAATTGCTTTAACTTTCAATACTACATTTTTCATAAAAAAATATTTCTGGAAGTTCAATAATCGTTCGGCAGCGCATCTCAAGCAGGAGTATCGGTGGATCAATCACCATTACTGATGATATCTGTGTCTGCAGTCACGGTGCTGGAGGCCGCGATGTGCGGGTCAGTGGATAAAGCGATTGGTTATATGCAACAAAACTTGGCTGTAGCGAAGAGTCTCGGCGATGCGGAGGGCGAATGTAGCGCTCACGGTAATCTCGGTTCAACTTCCATTAGTCAAGGTTCATACAAGGAAGCGCTTACCGCTCATTAGAGCTGGAAAACAATCGATGGCACTATCGATACTATCGATAGTTTTTTTGGTGAGGCACTATCGATGGTTTTTTTTCGATAGCGATATATCGACCATTTTGAAAGTATGCACATTTCTATCGTCACTTGTTGGAATTTCAAAAGTTTCACAAATGAAGGACACATTTTGTAAAAAAATTATTATTTTTTTAAAAAGAATTATTTATTAAGTCTTCTTAACACTACTGCTAAAAAAGTTGCTAAAATTATGGGAGAGGGATCAAGATCATGAATCAGGAAGCGCTGTTTCAATTATTTGTTTAAGTGAAAAGTTATGTTCAAAAAACCGAAAAATGACCCAGGTCCGCTCCCAATTTGCTTCGGGATACATTGTATTTGTGTGCAGAACACCTTTCTGAGTTGGGGACCCTAAGCCGGTCCAACACCGGCTACGCCATCCCCAGTATTCCTCCGCAGAACACTTTTTGCAAATTTTTAGGGACAATTTCGATTGCAAATATCTCTTTACAGGAGCAAAATATTAAAAAGCGCTTCCGCCAAAACACGTATTTTCATCCCTCTCCCATAATTTTATCCAGTTTTTTAACAGTTGGGTGCTAAAGGAAACCAATACCTGTTGTCGATATTTGAATTGCTATTTATACGGTGGCACGACAAAAAATCGACTCGTGCAAATCAGCCGTTATTTGAAGCCATTTGAATTTTGTCGATACTATCGATAGTCAATTCTGAAAATATCGAAAATATTGCAAGGCGGCAATATCGATAGTTTTCCAGCTCTACCGCTCATCATGAAATACAAGGATACACAGGCCTCTGCTGCTGCGCTCACTTTCCTTGGACACGTTTAAAACGCTATTGGTGACTATCCCAAAGCCTTGCCAATGTTTATTTAGCAATGGGCGAATTCGATTCAGCTGTAGACTGTCATATGCGGCATCTGCGCTTGGCGCGAAAGTTCGAGAATCAAGTGGAAAGGCGCGCACTTACTCAAATCTAGAGTCTAGACTATCGACGTAACTTCGCACAGGCCTTCACTAGCAGGTGTTGCGCATCTGCGCTTGGCGCGAAAGTTCGAGAATCAAGTGGAAAGGCGCGCACTTACTCAAATCTAGAGTCTAGACTATCGACGTAACTTCGCACAGGCCTTCACTAGCAAGTGTTGCGCATTTCAAAACAGCTTGGGGATCTAACTGCATTTCTTATCTGCGATTTTATATACATACATAGGTACATACATATGAATGTGCATATCCATATAATTACCCTCACAATGTTATATTTCTAGATTATTTTATATAAAAAAAAATAAGTAAAAGTGCATTAAAAGGCATTAATAATCTTTTGAATGTTATTTGGGTTCCAATAACAGTGCTAAGTTCTGTCGGAAGATATCCGGCTATAGTCTAATCCAAACTAGTTGGTTTTTAGCCCTGTCAAATTAGCTAACTGAAAGTCATTCCAAAATAATCGGCTTAAGACCAGGTTAAAGACGTTGCCTTAAAATAAACTCATTATAGTTACTTTTAATCTGTTTTAAAAAAGTGGGCTTGAAGTTAGTTGAAAGTCGTGCAGGAAAAAGCACAACTGACTACCTCCTAGGACATCAAAATGTAAAAATAGTCAGTCTGTTCCATACAAAGTAGTTAGCTTTTCAAACAGTACTGGGTGCGATGTAGTCAACTTAAAATGCATTTGTGGTTAACCTAATTCCCGACTGGGTAAATTAAAAATACAATAAACAACATAATTAAAAAAATATAGAAAAAAAACTTGTGTTAACTTTACCGAGAATCGAACTCAGAGCCTTTAGCTTATTTTTGACTGTGTATGAACTAGTATATCAACTGGTATAATGCTGATGCAGAGGCTGACTAGTATACCAATTGGTATGGTGCTGATGCAGAAGAGGACAATTGCTTTTCTTTTTCTCTTGTAACTGCTTCTTTTTTACCTTGTAATTCACAGATGCTTTTTCGTGGTTGGGTAAATACAAATAGTCGCTGCTTTCTAAAGAATAAACTGGTATATTGCTGATATAGAGGCTGACTATGATACCGGTGCATAGTCCGACTAGTATACCAACTGGAATGAATGTCAAATTCGTGAACTAGTATGACAAGTGGTACGATCTGAATGGGCATAATGATTAGTATGTCTTGCCGCATAGACTGAGCAGTATGTCAACTGGTATGATTCTGATGTATATATGAACTAATATGTCAACTGGTAAGATTCTGATGCATATATGAACTAGTATGTCAAATGGTATATTTCTGATGCAAATTTGAACTAGTATGTCAACTGGTAAGATTCTGATGCATATATGAACTAGTATGTCAAATGGTATATTTCTGATGCAAATTTGAACTAGTATGTCAACTGATATGATTATGATGCATAAATGAACTGGTATGTCAACTGGTATGATTCTGATGCATAAATGACCTACTATATCAACTGGTATGATTCTGACGCATATATGAACTGGTATGATTCCGATGCTTTTTTTAACTAGTCTGTCAATTGGTATGATTCTGATGTATGTATAGATGAACTAGTCTGTCAACTGGTATGATTCTGATGCATATAAGAAGTAGTCTGTCAACTGGTATGATTCTGATGCATATAAGAAGTAGTCTATCAACTGGTATGATTCTGATGCCTATATGAACTAATCTGTCAACTGGTATGATTCTGATGCATATATGAACTAGTCTTTCAACTGGTATGATTCTGATGTATATATGAACTAGTCTGCCAACTGGTATGATTCTGATGTATATATGAACTATTCTTTCAACTAGTACGATCCTGAATGGTATGATACTGATGTGTGTAATAACAAGTATATCAACTGGTATATTCCTGATGCAGAGGCTGACTAGTCAGCCAATTGGTATGGTGCTGATGCAGAGAAGAACAATTGCCATCTCGAAGGACATCGCCGTGTTAAAAATTCCAGTTGCTAATTGGAAAAATTACAGAACTCGAACTAGTTGAGGCCGCATGGCTGACTGGTATTTGATTAGTATATAACTAGTTAATTTGACTGCAGGGATATTACTGAATGGTGTAAAGAGGTAGGAAAAGGCAAAAAAATAGGAATGTATAGAAACGAAAAATATAAAAAATATGGAAAAGAAAGGAAAATTTAAGAAATAGCAAAAAGGTAGGAAAATAAAATGAGGTTTTGTGGTTGAATTTCAACCACTGGGCAAACTCTAGTAATAATAAAACTCGAGACTGCCATGTATCATTTTTTAAATTGGTTTTTTCTCCAAAAAATATTAAGTTGTGGGTGTTGCTTCAAGTTAGCTAAATTTAATGCAAACATGCCAAATTCTTATTAGCATTATTTAGAAAACTGAAATTTATGTTTATATTTTTTTCAAAAACCGATTTCAGGTATGATATTGCCTTCAACAAAGTAATTTGACACTATAAAACAAAAAATTGTTTTCGTCATTCAATAGCTGGCAACTCTTACTCAATGTTTTGACATTTCATAAAACGTTACAGACATATATACAAAACATATCGCACACCTAGATCTAAAGGGAGCTAATTCGAAAATCTGAAATTTTGAGCTATTCATACTACCGCGCTCTCCCATTTAATACCCACCGATCTGTATACTCGATTAACTAACTTATAGCTACACTACTCACCGAGAAAGGGGCTGTTAAAAATTTAAAATGCCATTAGGATACATGGGAGAAGCAGCCAGTTTTTCAAGTTTTTTGAACATTTTGATTTTTTTAGTTTACCGCTGTTTAGATCTAGGAGAGCGATATCATTTTTTACTGATTTCTTGGAAATTACGCCATATTTTTTTTAAGTATAGCAGTTCCATGTTTATATTGCAGTGAAAGTGAAGAAAAAGGCGTTTGAAAACTCGAAACGGTAGACGTCAAAATGATGTGCACAGTGTTCAAGTGTAGATAAGGTAGGTTAGGTTCAAGTGGCTGCCGCAGAGGCAAACTTAGACCAGTTTTAAAAGGCCCGTTGTGATACCACCAACACTAGGGGTCCCGGGACCCGGCCACATGGAACATCCCTGTGTTGGGATTTTCCACATAGCAGAATCCCGGAACTGACACTCCTAAACCGACACCGTTACTCCTCCTCGAACCACTTAGATGACTTTATGAAGGCCATTACGTCGTTTATGTCCACTTCCGCGATCTGGCTTAGGCTACCCAGGAACGGAACTCCCAAAAAGCGCGTTCTCACGCCGCTTAAAGCCGGGCAGTTGCAGATGAGGTGCTGCACCGTTTCTCTTCCTCATCATCTTTGCAGTTCCTACAGCATCGTCGGTAGGGCATACCTAGCCTTTCTGATGCGTGCATACCAATAAGTCAGTGCCCAGTTAAAACACCTATTAATATGGAGATTTCTCTCCTCTTAGGGCGTGAATGTCTCTAGATCTTTTATGATCCCATTTTGCCCGGGTTTGTTTGGATGTCCGGCACCCTGGGGATTGTTGCCACCTTTCGTTGGCTTGACGGAGTGTGTACTCCTTCAGCATTAGCTTGCCTGTGGCAAACGGCATACTTAGCGCTCTTTATCCCGAAGAACCTGCTTGGTCGTACCCTGCCTGGCAAGTTCTTTCATTCAAATTTTTGTCATTCGCCTCATCAACTTCTCTGGCCTAGATGTGTGTACCATAAATTTGTATTTATTTACAGTGAACCAAAGAAAGAAGTTGTTCAACACCTCTACAAAAAAATTGGGATAATTCACGGTAATTTTTGAGCTTGTTTAAACTTGTGCATTGTTGTACTAAAATTGAATAGACTACAAAACTTCATACTAAAATTTTCGCAAGGAGTTCTGAAAATTTTGCAAATTTTTTAATGGCTTTTTTTGAACTTTTGATTTACTCTCCTGAGCTTTGTGTAAACTTTCAAACTTTAACTTATGCGTTTTCTAAAATAGATTTGGTAATACATTTTTAAATGGAAGTTATTAAAACACATGCAAGCTAATGCTGAAGGAGTACACGCTCCGTCAAGCCAACGAAAGGTGGCAACAATCCCCAGGGTGCCAGACATCCAAACAAACCTGGCCAAAATGGGATCATAAAAGATCTAGAGGCATTCACATCCTAAGAAGGAGAGAAATTTCCATATTAATAGGTGTTCTAACTGGGCACTGCCTTATTGGTAGGCACGCAGAAAGGCTAGGTGTGCCCTAACGACGATGCTGTAGAAGCTGCAAAGATGATGAGGAACAGGAAACGGTGAAGCACCTCATCTGCAACTCCCCGGCTTTAAGCGGCGCAAGTTTGGGAGTTCCCTTCCTGGATAGACTAAGCCAGATCGCGGAACTGGACATAAAGGACTTGATGGCCTTCATAAAGTCATCTAAGTGGTTCGAGGAGGAGTAACGGGGTCGGTTTAGGAGTGTTAGTCCCAGGATTCTGCTATGTGGAAAATCCCAACAACTCAGGGATTTTCCATATGGCCGGGTCCCGGGACTGACTTTCCTTGTGTTGGTGGTATCACAACGGGCCTTTCAAAACTGGCCTAAGTGTGCCTTTGCGGCAGCCAATTGAACCTAACCTAACCTATTAAAACACATATCGTTACCTTAATTTACGAAGCCCTAAAGGGCTGGTTTCCTCGAAAGTGCTGAGGCTATATAGCGTCCGTTACATAGCGGTGAAGTACGTTGTCAAAAATACTGCCATGTAAAAGTAATTGAGTGTAAAGTAAGAAGACGGTGAAGTTCACCGTAATGTAATATAGCGTCCGTCATGACGGTGGCAATTTATCGTCAACGTTTTTTCTCACCGTCATTGTCATATCGGTGTCAATTCAATAAAATTCTTCAAATTCGTTTACAAAACAACAATTAATTGTTTTCAAAACAAATATTTTTAAAATATAGAAAAGAAAAAACAGAAAAGTGGCCGCAAATTTGCAATTTCAAATGGATTGAAGTCACCGCTACTTGCATGTAAGTTTACAGAAAAGCGGTGCTGCTAATGACGGTGAGCATAGCTACCGCTATATAGCGAACGTTACATAGCGGCACCGCTTTTCGAGGAAACCAAGCCTTAAGTATGTTTGCTAACTAAAACCGGTTATCGGATATCGACAATTTTTTTCCAAATCATTCTCTGTTTATAAAAGGGTGAAAATACGAAAGTGGTACAATTTTGGGGCTTATTTTGAAAACATAATTTTTTACCACATTTTACATATACTCGTACGCTGCGCGGTATGCACTTCTTACCTTCTTTTTACACTATCCTATGCAGGGCCGGTCACTTTTTAACTCTTTCGTGAGTTTTTGCATTTTTTTTTTAGTTTTTCGCGAATAACAATAAATAACTCACGGGAATCAAAGTACCTATCCAATGGTATAAAGATATTGAAAATCGGTTTGGTACTTTTCGAGTAATTGCAATTTAAAAAATGCTTCATATGCAGTTTGACCTTTAATAACTTTTGTTGTTGTTGTTTCACCCGCTAGAAAAAATTCGGTTATACTCTCCTTAACTATATGTATCTATCCCTATATTTTGTTTTTTTAGTTTGGGGGTTTGTGGTATTCTGCATTTTTGCAAAATAATTCGCAAAAATCAGGGAACTTTCTAATCAGCTTCAAACTTGTACCTCATATATTAAAATTCAAAGAGCAACAATACTACATACATAAGGTGACCATAATTTTCGAGCGAAAAAGGAGGACAAATGCCCTAAAATCATAAAAATTACTGAGACGATGGAAACATTTGGCGAAAAAGGAGGACAAATTGTCGGCATTAAAATACATCTTTTTTAATATACATATGTATGTATGTATATTTATTTAACATCGTGAAAAATACGAAAATAATAAATAAATATTGCATTGTCAACGGGGTCCGACAAATGCGCCAAGTTTGCAATTATATCGACCAGCGCGCCACCTATTGGAATTTTGATTTTTACAAATTGTATTGCCAGCGTTCTATCAACTAAATGCCAAGTTTCAAGTTCCTATGTTACCAGGAAAATAGTCAAAAGTCGATCGAATAATTCTCAACTTCAAAATAGTATTCGAAATATCTCGATCCGTGCCCAACTTATCGGAATTTTTTTGGAAGTTGCTCAAAAATCGATCGCAAGATTTCCCCTGTGTTTCAAAGACTTTCAATTATAGTTATGAACTATATTCCAAGTTCCAAGTCTCTAGCTCAACGGGATATTAAATATGAGATTACATCTAAAGTTAACGTCCTAGCTAAACCTTAAATATTTAAGATAATATGTCCATACGACTCATATTTAACCATGTATAAATTAAAAGGAAATATAGCTACTAAAGAAAATAGGAGCTAGCCAGGAGAATGACGATTTGAGTGGAACCGTATAAATACATTGGGTAAAAGTTACGCTAGAACTGATGTCATAATAGCTACTGTTAGTATTTTTTCTTCTACATCTCACTGAAGCACAATGAATTATTCAACGTCCGGCAAGATTTCGCGTGAATTTCACATTTTAACCTGGCCCAGGAGACTGACGGCCAAAAATGATGACAAAGTTTATTCACTTTTTTTAATCAGATTATTATAGATCATATTAGTAAATCTATTAAATATGTCTTAAAAAGATATTAAATAATGAAGAGAAACAAGAAATTTTGGAATAAATATAGGATATTTGGTTTTACGACAACTTTATTTAGCGTTCAAGGAATTGTGACAAGCCAGGGGACTGATGGTACGAGGATTTATTCCATAATTTTACAAACTAGCATATAGAATATGTAATTGGAATTGAGGGGATATATAAATAGGGTTCTAAATTTTTATAAACTGTTGTATTATATCAAGTCACTTCAAAACTTTCCGATTGATTGACTGATGACATCAAGTTGTACTACTTTTGTGTTTTCACCCATATCAGTATGCTGCTAAAATTTCAAAAGGATCGGAGGGAGGGTGTTAATGTTATTGAATAACCAACTTCGCTTTAAAAAATGTTAACAATATCTCCAAAACCGGGTGTCGGGTATCAAAAATTTTTTGTCTAACTATAACCTTCATATATAGTTACACGTTGCTAAAATTTCAAAGAAATCGGTGCAGTAGTGTTTAAATAAATGTATGTATGTGACATTATCATGTCCCACGAATTACGCTGACAAATTTAAGCTTCTCTTTATCTACCAATGAACCATAAAAAAAGTTATTCTTGTGCTTCGATGTTACAATTTTATTTTTGTTTTATCAAAAATGTAACACTATTTGGGATTTGCCCTTATACGGCTTTGCCAAATGACGTTGAGCAATACCAACAGCTCCATCAGAATCGGGAAGGACCTCTCTGAGCCATTTGAAACTAAACGAGGCCTCAGACAGGACGACTCCCTTTTGTGCGATTTCTTCAACCTGATGCTGGAGAAGATAATTCGAGCAGCAGAGCTAAACCGCAATGGTACAATCTTCTACACGAGCGTGCAATTGCTGGCGTATGCCGGTGATATTGATATCGTTGGCCTTAACAGCCGCACCATAAGCGCTGCCTTCTCTGGACTGGATAAAGAAGCGAAAAAAGTGGGTCTTGCGGTCAACGAGGACAAGACGAAGTATCTGCTGGCATCAAAGAAAGAATCGACGCACCTGCGCCTTGGCAGCCTAGTCACCGTTGATAGCTACAAATTTGAAACGGTGAGGGACTTCGTCTATTTGGGAACCAGCATTAGAACCAAAAAAAATATCAGTCCAGAAATCCAACGGATACACAGAGCCAAAAAGTTCACCTATAATCAAAGAGATCGACGTCTAAAAAAGCTTTTTGGCCGGGGAGAGCGAGTGGGGACAAATTTGAAGAAATTTGTGCTAGGAAATCTTCTAGATTTTAGCTTGAATTTCTTCTCAAATTTATTGAAAAGGAATTCGGCTAAAAAGAAGGAGTTCGCTAGGTTAGGAACAAGATCCTCCAACTCCTCTACTGATGAGGGGGCTTGTGAGGGCAGTACTGGTAGGTCTCTGTCTAATATTTCATTGTGTAACTGCCAATCTACAATAAAGTCTAAAACCATTTCTATGTAACGGTGGTCGGAGAATGAATTTTCTTCCAGAACCCGCCATTTTCTGACCCACTCATACGCGCCTTCACTACAGATAGTGAGGTCTATGACCCCCTGCGGGTCTTAGTGATAAAAGTAGGCTCTGTAGGTGCTGTCGACCGTTAGACTGATAGCGGTAATATCACCAATGGTGTAGTTAGGTAGGAGAAAGGAGTTCAACTCAGACTTGACTAAAATACACGTTCGGACTTTGCTCTCCTCGCTGGCTCGAATGAGCTTGAAGCCCTTAGTCCCCAATCCGCAGGGTTCTTGGATGAGGACCACATCCACGTCGCCTTTAGAAAGACGACTACTTAAAGCAGCCGAGGCCACTTTAGATTTGTGCAGATTAATCTGAAGCACCACCAACATGAGAGCGCACAGACTTCCCTGCCCGTCCCCATATCGTCGAGCTTTGCCCCATCCCGGAGGTTGCCTATCAACGACGAGTTGTTCCGATTAACTGCCCGATATGGCGTTGCAGGAGTCCTGCTGTCTGTAGCGTTAGATCTTAATCGCTCAGCGTTGGCTGCTACCACCGTCGAGGATTTCCTCGTCCTGTAGGCTGTCCTCCATCTCCGAGTTGTTCACAGCACTATCGCCAAGGGACGTGGCGGATAACATACTTTCCGCATCGGAATCCTCCGCTTCCTCTTCTGGTAATTCGTTTTCCAGTTCCCCCGGAGCAGCCGAGAAGGCAGCGCGCTGAGCATCACCACGATATACGTGGATAACGATCTGGCCTACGATGTAGTGTACTAGGCCATTGCACCTTTTGAGGGGCTCGATTGACTCTTTATTCATGGTGAACACTACCTGTCTGTCGGGCCCCACTGCATCCCCGACCAGATTGACACTCCAGTCATGGGTTGGGAGGGACGGATTCATTAGCCGTAGCATCCCGAGAATTCTCTCGGGTTCGTCAGGTATGGCCGGAATCCACGCCCTTGCCCTTGCACGAGCTGGAATGTCCTTCCAGTCGTCGACCTCTATCTTTGCGCCCTTGTAGACTTCACCCAGTTTAGCAGCTGCTGCCTTGTACAGTGCTACGGTTTTTGCATCCTCGCATGCGAGTAATTTAATCTGACCCTGGTTCCAACCCGCATCCGTTACTCGCGCCGAACTACCCGGAAACTCCGGAGCAACGTTGAGAAGAATGTTGCCGAGTTCATTTCGCACGTAACGCCACCGGTCCTTGGGGATGGCCAGACGGTCATTGCCTCGGTCAAGGACGCCTATAAGGATCCTTGGTTACCTCAGCAAAGCTTAGTTTGCCCGCTCCAGGGGTATTCTGATGCCGCTTGGGAGGGGGATCTAACTCCAGGTCCGATCTCTGGCGCTTGAAAGGGTTAACTTTTAACCTCTTTGGCATGTAAGAATTTTGGAAATCCGGTATCACAGCTTTCGCTAGCTCTACCGATTTACTGGAATTCGGCGACAGCGATTCCTGCGGTACCCCTTCATACCTCTTCAGGATCTTTGCAGCCAACCTTTTCTCGTGGTATGTGAAGCGGCGGGGAGATGTCTCGCGGGAGTGCGGACCCGTAGTTGCCATCTCGGTCGCTCCCCTTGCAGAAATCTCAGTTGCAGCTTCCTTCCCCTTCGAAACTCCGAGGCCAGGTCGTGAGACCGCTGCCACAGACGTAAAGATACTGGTTTTCATACCAGCGGTTGATGGGAGTTTAGCACCCGCCGTTGTCCGCTTAGCTGCGTTCGCAACCGCACAGGTGCTAGCTCCCATCAAGTCAATCTTACTCGATACAGGGTTGGTTGACCGACTCGTAGTTGCCATCGCTGTCGATCCCCCCCTTGATTGTGGAACGGAGGTTGTCCTCCGGCGTTTTTGTTGCTTTCTCGCCTGCTCCTCCATAGCTCTCCTTTGCTGAGGAGTGAAATTTGGCGTTGTTTGTTTTTTAGGTTTTTCCTTTTTATTTGCGTTATTTGAGTTCATATTGTTCGTACGACCCATCGCCGGACAAGGCCAGCTTAGGGTCAAGGGAAGAGTAGGGGAAAATGTGTCGTCCGCCTCGGCAGAGCCCCGTACCGCGGTAAGGCCATGCTTACCCTCTGAGGCGACCCGGTATCAGAGAGGCTCCGTTCAAATACAGCCAAGATTTGCCTCCCGGCTGCAAACTTTCAATGGGCACGGTTTCGCATAACACCCTGGATTGGGAGGGGGAAGATCTTTGTCGTCGCCCCAGAGAGGCTAGGCTGCTCTCGTGATGAAGTGCCGTACGGAGCTATCGACTTAAGCCCTCGTACCGCGGCAAGGTATTCACCCTTAACGAGGGAAGGAGTTTGCTTCTTATTTATGAATTTTTTATGTACTTTTGTCAAAAACGTTCAATTGTTAGAAGAAATCTGCTTGTTTTTATGAGAAAATTTGTATAAAGTAAATTAATGAGAACATCCTCTTATTTTCACAAGATTCATATTGAATTTATTGAATAGGAAAACTATTTATTTTTAAAAGATTCCTTATTAATTCAAATTTTGCTATTGACGTCTCAACATATGTACATTAGGGTGATTCAATTAAAAAAAATTTAGTTTTTTTTCGGTCTTACCCCCTGAAACTTTAGGTATTGACGAGAAAATAAGCCTTGAAAAAAATGAGCGCTCTAACTTAACCCTTAGGGGTGGCTATTTTTTTTTCGCCCTTTCTCATACATTTTGTATGGGGAAAAATGGTATTTTTTTTTCAAAGTGAATTTTCTTTCAATTTTTGAAACTTTTTTGAAAATATATTTACATACTCTTAAAGTTGAAGCTCTAAAATGGTAAGCCATGTGCGAATATCTTAACTATTAAAATAATTATAGCCATTTAAAATTTACTAAATTTTATACGTGTTACTGTGTATGCGTGTGCAATAGTACAAAACTCAGCCATTTTCAAATGGCTGTAATTATCTTAATAGTTAAGATAATCCAACATGGTTTACCATTTTGGAAGCTTCAAAGCTTCAACTTTAAGAGTATGTAAAATATTTTCAAAAAAGTTTCAAAAATTAAAAGAAACTTCACTTTGAAACAAATGCCATTTTCCCCATACAAAATGTATGGGAAAGGACGAAAAAAATAGCCACATAGGGTTAAGTTAGAGCACTAATTTTTTGCAAGGCTTATTTTCTCATCAATACCTAACTTTTTAGGGGGTAAGACCAAGGCCACATTTTTTTTGAATCACCCTAATGTACATACAACATATGTACATAAAAGTATACCTTCTTCAAATGTGTAATTCGACGCTATCAAGCACAAGTACACGATAGCATCATGGTAGAGATCTCCGTTCAGCAGTTAATAATTCTTAGTTCGATTCGCGGTGAAGGCAATAAGGCAAGTGGACATGTGGTGAGGCAAAAAGAACAAAGGTGTAATTAGACGTTGGCAAGTTAAGTATACGATGGCATGGTAGTGTAGATTAGACTAGACTAGAAATCTGGGTTGAGCGTTCATTTTTATACCTTTCATGAACATGAAATGGTATTATAACTTTGGTCCGATGTTTGTAAGTATGAGAAGAAGAAGAGATGGACCCATCAATAAGTATACCGAAATGATCAGGATGACAAGCTGAGTTGATTTAGCCATGTCCGTCTGCCGTCTGTCCGTCTGTCTGTTTGAACGCAAACTAGTCCCTCAATTTTTGAGATATCTGCCTGAAATTTTGTATGTGGCCACCATTTTGTAATATAGGAATCATTTGTCGGAACTGACAAGATCGGACCAGTATAACATATAGCCCCCATACAACCGATTGTTCAGATATAAGGTTTTTTGGCCAAAACTTCCGCAATTAAAAAGTTAGGAACGTAAAATTTTGCAACTGGAGTACATTCTATTTATGTAGTGTATATAGTGAAAATCAACGAGATCGGGCAAATGTAACATATAGCCCCCATACAACCGATTGTTCAGATATAAGGTTTTTTGACCAAAACTTCTGCAATTAAAAAGTTAGGAACGTAAAATTTTGCAACTCGAGTACTTTCTATTTACGTAGTATATATAGTGAAAATCGACAAGATTGGGCAAATGTAACATATAGCCCCCATACAACCGATTGTTCAGATATAAGGTTTTTTGGCCAAAACTTCTGCAATTAAAAAGTTAGGAACGTAAAATTTTGCATCTCGAGTACTTTCTATTTATGTAGTGTATATAGTGAAAATCAACAAGATCGGGCAAATGTAACATATAGCCCCCATACAACCGATTGTTCAGATATAAGGTTTTTTGGCCAAAACTTCTGCAATTAAAAAGTTAGGAACATAAAATTTTGCAACTTGAGTACTTTCAATTTATGTAGTGTGTAGAGGAAAATCAAGAAGATCGGGTAAATATAACATATAGCCCCATACAACCGGTTGTTCCGATATAAGGTTTTTTGGCCAATACTTCCGCATTTAAAAAGTTAGGAACGTAAAATATTGCACCTTTAGTACTTTTTACATATGTTATGTGTATAGTGTAAGTCAGTACAATTGAACACGTATAATATATAGCCTCCATACAATCGATTGTTCCGATAACTCGGATCCTATTATTTTGTAAGTTTTTTTTAAATTATAACAAAGATGTGTAATGTGTATAGTAAATATAGTTAAATTGAAACAGGCTGTACTGGGGATCGAACAGTGAAAATCGTGACGCTTATTCATGAAAGGTATATAGCCTCCGGCACAGCCGAAGACAGCTTTCCTTACTTGTTTTTTATACCCAGCTGTACTTGTACACAGGGTATTATAACTTTGTTAGGATAACGGTTGGTTGTACAGGTATAAAGGAATCGAGATAGATATAGACTTCCAAATATCAATATGATCAGGATCGAAAAAAAATTTGATTGAGCCATGTCCGTCCGTCTGTCCGTCCGTCCGTCCGTCCGTCCGTCCGTCTGTCCGTTAACACGATAACTTGAGCAAATAATGAGATATCTTCACCAAATTTGGCATGCGTACTTATTTGGGTTCAGAATAGATTGCTATTGAAAATGGGTAAAATCGGACCATAACCACGCCCCTTTTTCGATATCGAAAATTTCGAAAAACGTATAAAATGGGTTAATTCAATATTAGAAGCAGCTACAATGATAAAATTTGCAATATGTATTGATTTAGATGTTCTAAGGCCGATTTTATAAAAATTTTTGAAAAGGGGGCGTGGTACCGCCCACGTATATTTGAAGAAATTTTAAAATTTTGACTCTTAATAACTTCAGAACAGTTTATGCTAGTATAACGAAATTTCGTAGAGGACATACTATTGTTGTGGTAAATTCAGCTATAGAAAATAAACGAAATCGCTTCGCGACCACGCCTACTTTTTCATGAAAGTTATATTGAAAGGAGGTGGAAATATTGAAAAGTCCATATCTAATTAACTGATTTCGCTATAATAATATAATTTGGTACATACATCAACTTTCATATTCTTTACATAATTTTTTCAAAATTTTGGAAAGTGGGCGTGGCACCGCCCACTTATGAGTCAAGCAATTTTTAAATTCGACTGCTAACAACTTCAGAACGGTGTGAGATAGATTTACGAAACTAGGTACCAGGCATGTTATGTTTATGTAGAGTACTACCACAGAAAATAAGAAAAATCGGTGAACGATCACGCCCACTTTATGTGCACAGCTGGGTATGTAATGTTCGGTTTCACCCGAACTTAGACTTCCTTACTTGTTTTAATTTGAAATATTAAAAAGAAAATATTCTTAATATTATGTGATTATCTACTCAGTTTTATTAAAAAGAGACACCCAGTCATAATAAGACGGGCATCTTATTGGAAAAATATCATAGAGAAGTCCTTCTGATTTACAGGGCATTTTATGTGACTTTTTGCTCTGTGTAATCACTCTTGCCAACAAGTGTTACTTTGGACTAAGTAGGCAATTGAGAGTTAAGTCCTCTCTCGACAAACAAAGATCACGCCCGATAAGTCTCTCATCATACCAGTCCTGATGTGCGGCTCGGAATCATGGAAAGTGTCAAGAGAAAATGAGATGGCCCTTGGAGTATTTGAGAGAAAAGTTCTCCGGAAGATATATGGTCCTTCCCGTGATGCCAACGGCGAGTATGGAAGGAAATAAAACGATGAGCTGTGCGAGCTTTACGCAGACCTGACCATATTTCAGCGGATTAAAGCCCAAAGGCTCCGCTGGTTGGGTCATGTTATGCGAATGGAGAAAGAAGCTCCAGCACAGAAGGTCTTCCTATGTACACCTGAATTGGCAGCAGAAGAGGGGGAGGCCTCGACTGAGATGGAAACAACAAGTGGAGGATGACTGGAACTCCCTTGGATTTTCCAATAAATGACGGAAGTCAAGATTATATCGTACCTTACGGCGCCAACATCTCACGTAGCAGCTGAACACGCTCGCTCCCACCGAAGTAGTTTAGATATGAGCAATGCCGAGCACCAGTCCCTCTCTGTTCCCCCATCATACCCCCTCTCAAATTTACACGTGAGTCAGGATCTTCTCGTGCCTGTCTCTACGTGCACTGTTTGTAGGCAAGGTGATATTCGCTCGCGTCATCGGTCAAATGCAATAATTGCTTAGGCCAATGTCACGTTCATCTATGCTCTAGGCTCGCAAACAGAAACCTTGGACGGATGCGTTCATCGCACCAGCCAACCTGGTCACACCACAGCTAACTAGGCTGAGACACAGCCTTGGTCTCAGCCTGCCAACACTTCAGAGAACTCATCCGTCTCTCACGCCTACAATTAATTCGACCTCGACATCTCTGGCGCACTTCCAAATCGCACGGCACTACTGTAACGGATTAACTGGAAAGATATCTCTGATGAAGCAATATGACATAAAGGTAGCGCGAACTAAAGTCAGAGAAACCTGGTGGGATTGGACATGTGAATTAATGTCAGTGAGACATTCGGGTTTGAGATGCGACGCAGTGAAAATCCTGCGAAATCCCCTCCAAATTATACAACCTGAATCAAAAAAAATTAAGCCATTCATTGGGGATTTATTTAAAAAGCTCCTCCGGCGAATATTTTAATTTTTTTATTACCACCTGAAACTAAACAATAGATATTACGTAATGCATTTGGGATTTAGTAAAAATTTTCACTTTTTATTATCACCTGAAAATAAAGAATATTATATCATGAATGTGGGATCAAAAAAAGCGCCGCAGGCGAAAATTTGGAATACTAGATTTCTTTTACAATGGGGATCTGTAATTTTTTCAGATTTTTTGATGGATGGAAAAAGGGTGCTCAATGAACTCTAATTTTTGCCATTTATATAAAAAAGACAAAAAAATCAAAAATTATATTAATTTATTAAGTGCGTTTTTTTGTTGCAGGTGTTTTAAATATGTAAAACAGATGAGTCAGAATTCGTGAAACCGATCACTAAAAATAGGTCGGTTTTGTTTTTCAATTTAAATGTGGTAAATGTGTAGCTCGTGAGTATTGAAAGTGATTCCCAAAATATAATTTCAAAAAAAAAATTATTGTCTAATTATTGGCATAAATATTTTGTTGATATTTTTATTCGTTTTGCTACATATATCTAATCATGGTAGAAAAATAGAGGTAGATTCCCTTATTGACGTAGGCAGCCATCTTAGCCATTTGACTTTTACTGACTTTACGACATTTTATTGAAATCATGCTACCAGAGTAAGCAGTAGTAATTTATTTATTTTCGAAATAAAAATTTTGGTGGAATCGTGGAGTCACGCAAATTCAAAAAGCTTTTGGGCAAACAAAAAATTGTAAATATTTTAGCTTCTACTCAAGTTCTGGTGCAAAAAAATTGCAGCGATGTGCAGCTGAGGTCAAAAGCTTCCAGACGATTACAAATCGTGCCCTCGTTTAACAAATGCCGCAAGAAGAAAGCTTCTACATAAATGATTACTTTGGAGTAAACGATCCAAATTTTATACAATAGTTTGGAGGCGAAATTTAAAAAAAAAAATGCGTCGCCTCAAGGCAGCAACGACACAGTCAAAATACTGCATTGACTGCTGCAGGGAGATCTTCGTGATGATGACGACGATATGAGCAGATCCTTACGAGGCATGAATAAATCCAAAGGTGCTAGAAAAGTCATAGGTGGTGGAGGCGTTGGCAACATAGCCGCTGGTCTTTCGAAAAGCCGAGGTTTTCTTTGTTTAATGCTCCTTCCCTGAAAAAATAGAGAGTACTCTATTTCCTATCCAAAGATTACTCCAATTGGAGCATCAGGGTGCTCTAAATGTAATCCTTTTTCGTATAAAAATTGTGCTCCAATTAACATTGCGATGTCCTAGGACTGGACCACCTACTCCAACCTTCGCTTTGTTCCTGCTACGACATGGAGTATATACTGTCAGAGCGATAGTGTCGTGATTTTCGTCGATAAGGCACGAGCAATGATCGGCTTTCAAAAAGCTGAAGGTGGTCCGATGAGGTATACCATGATATAAAAAATAAAGGTATTTTCACTTTGACATAAACTGTGTTAGTTGTCATTCGTATCTTTTGCCAGTTGATCATAGAGCGCTGCCACCTCAACAAAAAATTTTTTGGTATTTTTTTTTTAATTTTGGAGATTTTTTATAAAGGAAAAAAACATGGTTTGTAAAGTAAAAATACTTACAAAATAGGATCCATAAAGCTGCTTTCAAATTTGTAAATGGTTCAAAAAATATCTCTGCTTCAAAAATGCACATTAGAAACCATATTTACCTAAAAATAACGTTTAAAAAATCTTTTACGTCGTACTAATGCGACAAAACCTTTCGATTTAAGTGTTGAGAGATTAAGGACCGTTTTCGAAATGCCGGTTAATGCTTATTGCGATTAATTTGACAGTAACCGTAAAAAATACGTCAATTAAATCCTAGGTATTCTTACACCTGCAAACAAAAAAAGTTAGGATATAACTTACCATCAGCAAAAGCACCAAATAACAACACTTAAAATACATTTTTTAGTATATATGTTGTCATTTTTTTTTTAATTTTTTTGAGTTGCATTTTCATTTTTCTTTTCATTATATTTCCTATTCAAATATTATATTTCCTATTCAAAAATTAGTGAAAATCTCGAGCTTTGAGGTGTCTGCCATGGCTGAAGTTTTTGCCATGGGATGAAGTCTAGGAATGATTGAAATTACTTAAGCGTAGTGTCCTACGAAACAGTGGGACAAACAAGAGAAAGCAAATTAATAGGAAAATAAAAGTTCCCGAACCTTGAGGTGTCTGGCTGAAGTTTTTGCCATGGGATGATGTCTAGAAATGCTTGATTCTACTTAAGGATAGGATTTTACGACACATGTGTGAAGATCTGCTATTTAAAAGTAGCCAAAATTTGTCAAACCCGCTTAAACATGTGAAAGCGCAGTGAAAAGTAGTGAAATTTCCCGAGTTTTCAGGTGTCTGGCTGAAGTATTTGGGAAAATGTGAAAATATTGGGTAGTTAAAAGCAGCCAAAGTGGTCCTGATACGTGAAATTGGTCAAACAGAATAAATTTCCATAGGAAAATCCGCGAACTGTGGGTGTCTGGCTGGAGCCTTGTCACTGGTACGGGTCTAACAACACTTGATACTGACGCGGGGTAGTAATCTACGTCAAATATGTGAAAATCATCCATTATAAAATAAGTGAAGTTAGAGTCATTTTTTGGCGACTTTGACCCCCGATTCCTAGGCCCTTGTCATAGGTACAGCTTACACTCTTTCTAGATTCGGGGAAGACTATCGATCGGTATTGTTTCATCCATTATAAAATAAGTGACGCTTTTAGGATCTGGGATCTCGCTCTAAACCTTGAAATTTTGCAGCTTCTAAATATGCAGCTCATCTATGTATGATAATAACTAAATGCGTTATTAGTATCTGTGCCAAAATGCAAAAACTGGACTTGCATTTTACTTACCTTCGCTTTATTTTAGAAAAATATTTTTTTTAGATACACACTACATTGTGAAATTTAATAAATTATTTCAATAAACTTCATAATTTTTTCCGTTTGAAGTTTAAATCGGTTTTTTTTTTGGTATGAAAATACGGTAGCTCATTTTCAAAAGGAAACGTCACTAACACGGTTTATGTCAAATGAGGGCAATGGCGACCAAGAAGAAGAAGTAGAACTACCTCTATATTCTTCTACCATGAGGTATACAAAGGATTACTATTGGAGTAATCCAATATCAAAAAATTGGAACACATAATCCAACGATTTTTGCAGGGTTGTCTGCTGTATTGTGTAAGGCTGTGTATTAAATGTTCGAGCCAATTACTTCCCAATTTTCTCATCCCATTTAATAATATATCACTTTCATTGATTATTTCTATATATGCAACGGCCAAAATCGCTTAGGCGGTTAAGCGCCAATAAATGAAATGATTGATTATTTCTGACCCTTCTTCAACTAAAAATAAAATTACCAAAGTTTTATTTAAAAATCACCATTTTTAAATTTGGCGCGGTGAACCCGCAGAACCCAGCGCCGAAATACCAGTAACCATGCGTCAGGATCGTGGCCGCCTCTACGCCCTCGTCCAACTTGGTGGGCAGCCAGCAGACGCCATCATCGACACCGGAATTTCCCGAAGTTTCGTATCAACCGTAGTAGCAGAGCGCATGGTAAGATCAGGAGGCGGAGAAAGAGTAGCCGCAGCCTTCAAAGAACGATGGCCGACGGTACCAGCAGCGAAATTTTCGACGTCATAAAGACCGAAGTACGCCTCGAGTCATCCCACCGCACCATTCTACACATAATGCCCGGTGCCATTGTTGACATTATAATTGTCCTAGACACCCTAGGCGGCATGGGAGCCACAGTATCCTGCGGAGGAAGCCGCATAGTTTTAGCCGACCCATTTGGTCAAAACGAAGTCATACCACGTGCAACCGTACCACAAGCGGCGGAAGATAGAAAAGAACCCGTTACAATTGGTGTTCCACCCAAGAAGAGCGGAAAGAAACGCACACGAGGAACAAGGGGAAGCCAAACTAGAGGTAAGAAGACCGACAGGGCAACTCCGGACAACTTCATCACACAAACCACCGAGAACGGGGCCGGCTCAAGCTGCCGCCCCAACAACAACCTGGGCCGATTGATAAAGTCAACACGCTCAGTTTCCAGCCATGAAAATAACTGCGTCACCTTCGAGTCTTCTGAGACATGGCAAATGTTACCAGAAAACCCAAACCACCAAACACCACTCAGACAACGGAGTAGCTCTAACCAGATCTGGGATGTGCACTAAAACCACTGCGCGACGGCTTTCATCACACCCCCAAACAAGGTAATGCTGTGGGGGGCAAACATAGCGTACATCAAGGCGGAGCAGCCCGCATACGGGAGTTCCTGGCTGAAGAACTCATTAAGTTCGAGAAGATGACCGGGGTGACTAACATAGCCGAGCATAGGATCATTATGACAGACGACCGCCCCACTAAACAGCGGTACTTTCCACGCAATCCAGCCACGCAGAGCATCATAAATACTGAGATCGACGAACGCCTGGCGAAGGGGTGCATCGAGCCATCCCGCAGCCCACACAGCGCACCGATCGTATTAGCCCGGAAGAGGAACGGTAAGTGGCGGTTATGCGTAGACTATCGGCAGCTCAACGCCCGATCAGTACCCGACGCATACCCCTTGCCAAGGATACAGCACATTTTAGACAAGTTACGGACGGCGAAGTTCATAAGTAGTCTAGATCTAAAGAACGGCTACTGACAGATACCTCTGGAACCAAACAGTCGGCCATACACAGCTTTCACGGTACCCGGGCGCGGTCTATTCCACTGGCGGGTTATGCCCTTTGGGTTTCACTCCGCACCGGCAACGTTCCAGAGAGCGCTCGACCAGGTCATAGGCCCAGAGATGGAATCACATGCCTTCGCTTACCTGGACGATATAATCGTTATAGGTTCCACGTTGGAGGAGCACATGCAGAACCTACGAGAAGTACTGCTACGGCTACAGCGAGCCAATCTGCGAATAAACCCTGAAAAATGCGATTTTTTTAAAAGGGAACTGCGGTACTTGGGCCACGTGGTCAGCGACAAGGGAATCCACACTGACCCCGAGAACGTCAAGGAGGTACGTCAATACTTGGGAATGGCATCCTGGTACCGCATTGCATGCCCGGACTTTACAAAAAAGTTTACTCTGCAGACGGACGCAAGTAACTTCGGCCTGGGAGCAGTACTAACGCAAGACTTGAAGGGCGGTGAACGCGTGATCGCCTACGAAAGTAGGAAGCTAAACAAGGCAGAAGCCAATTACTCGCCCACTGAAAAGGAGTGCCTTGCCATCGTGTGGGGAATTCGCAAAATGAGGCCTTACTTAGGCTATCGTTTCAACGTAATAACCGATCACATGTCACTGAAGTGGCTGAACTCCACCGAGAGCCCTTCAGGTCGAATTGCACGATGGGCTTTGGAGCTGCAGCAACACGCCTTCGATATCGTGTACAGGAAAGGGAAACTGAATATGGTGGCGGACGCACTATCCCGACAACCATTGGAGACCCTACTACAGACTACTACAACGAACCCACAATGCAAATGGTGGCATCGACGCGTTAGCGAAGTACGCACCAACCCAGAAAAGTACGCCGATTATACGTTACAAGACGGGCAGCTCTACAGTCACATCCCCTGCAGATCCCACGACGAAGATACGGTACCATGGAACCGTATCAACCCCGCTCCGACAGCGGGTGCTACAGTAGAACCACGACACACCAAGTGCGGCACACATGAGCATTCGCCGGATGGTATCACGGATCGCCAAGAAATACTATTGCCCTGGTATGTTCCGCGACATCAGCCGTTACGTACGCCAATGCAAGTCTTGCCAAAAGTATAAGGAGGGACAACTGAAGCCAGCCGGAAAAATGCTCTCGCAGGTAGTACAGGAACCCTTCGCCACGGTCTGCGTCGACTTCATTGGACCCCTACCACGCTCCACACACGGTAACACCATGCTATTGCTGTTCTTCGACTGGTTCAGCAAGTGGGTAGAGTTAATCCCGATGAGACGAACTATGACCGAAGGCCTCCACCGCGCTTTCAGAGAACGAATCATCGTAGGGTTCGGCGCACCCAAAATACTCATCTCCGATAACGGCGTACAATTTACTAGCACCATGTGGAAGCGCTACCTCCTAGAAATCGGGGAACGCAACAATTTACGGCACCTTATACACCGCAAGAAAACCCCACGAAACGCGCTAACCGGACCGCCAAAAGGGTCATAGCGCATCTCACCAAATCGAGACACCAGCGATGGGATGACCTCCTTCCGGAAATCGAGCTAGCCATAAACACCAGCGTTACAGCCTCAACCGGGTATAGTCCGGCCTTCTTGGTACAAGGGCGTGAACCACGACTACCGGCGGCACTCTACGACGAGATAAACATCGGAACTGGTACGTGCCCCACTACGGCGGAGGAGAGATCCAACCGGATGCAGGAGGCATTCACAATAGTAAGGCAGAATATGGAACGGGCGGCTACAGACCAAGCGCGACATTATAACCTTCGGCGGAGGAAATGGACCCCGAAGTAGGCGAACTAGTCCTTGCAGCAAAACTGGCACCAAAATACAATGGTCCGTACCAAACCTTAAGGTACCTGTCACCAGTCATCGTCCAGCTAAGAAAAGTCAAGGGAGGGAAGGAGAAACGGCGAACATAGGGGAATTAAAAACATACCACGCGCCTGAGACCGCAAAACTATAGAGAGACAAAAGAAAAAAATAATAATAAAATTTTAAAGAATGACTCAGCAGCCAGCAACACAGGTCATTCTATCACTAATCATCGTAGTGACAACACCTATCGTGATTAAAAAACCAAGTTTAACAAAAATTATCAATTTTACAATGGAGAACAACAACAAATGGCTTCAAAGCATGAAACGCGTACGTGAGCTCATGGAAGAGGAAGAGGCGAAACGGCCTATCGCGAAGACGCCGCGCACGCAGCTAGACGCCACGTCGAATTGACGCACCCCAACCATACCGTACGGAGGAACGCCGCGCATGCTATAGCCTCAAGACGCGCGTCAGCACCAGGGAAGACCGCAGGGAATACCAGCGCTAACGTCAAACGCGCAACCGCAACACGTGCAATCCTACCAGTCAGCGACGTCACCGCCGCACGCATAGCTACGTCATCAGCCACTACGCGCCCGCCGACGTTACTGTCTCGAGCAACCACGGCAAACCTGAACCCACCGGCTACACAAATCGATCAAAGCAAACAATACAGCTCATTGACCTATCCTCGGATGATGAAATGGAACCACAGGAAACACGACCAGAATTGGTGTACCCTCCGGGACCAGGAGGTGTCTCCCTTTACAAAACCGACCTTGATTCGCTCGGGGAAGGGCTTTGGCTGACGGACACAGTGATCGACGCATGGGCAAAGAAGGTGGAGATCGAGTGTGGAAAACAAGGTACAGTACTTAGCCCATTTGTTGTTTGGCAGCTAAACCAACCTGGCAATAAGGAGGAACATTACCAACGCATCCATCGGTCGGTACGGAAACCGATTTATTCGGTAAGCGCGTCATACTCGCACCACACAATATAGCTAACCACTGGTACCTCCTCGGACTGGCAAGCCAAGAGGTCACCCACCACGTCGCAGACATCGAATGCTGGAACCAACGGTACGTGTGGACAGCCGACTCGTGGGTCAAGGGTAGGGCACCACACGCAACCAAGGAATGGGTCGAGTTCCTTAAGTGGGAGTACCAGCAACGGTACGGGGAGGAAAACTTCGAAGCACAGGAGGTACAACTAGGAATACCGCAACAAGAGAACGACGACGACTGTGGGGTATACGTGGTGGCCACCATAGAGAGGGTACTGCGGTACGTCGGCAACAGAGAAGGAGCGCCTGGGCTTATATCCCAGCCATTCACGGCGGATATGGCAAGCCGTAAACGGAGCGAGATTCTATCTGCATTTCGACACCATATGCACAGCAAGCCAGATACAGCGGCGCTACCCATAAACTTGAGCGCTGAGCCACCACTAACGCAAGCACACACCCCGAATGTCACTCCAATACCACCACTAAAACAGAAGACGAGGCGGAATTCCCACAAGAAGGATTTTCAATTGCGGCAGAGGACGCTGATGGTCCAGTACTTGACCAGTTCCCGGAAATCGCAAAGAAAGTGAGGGATGGTTTTAAGAAATTGGCAAAGGTGTAGGGGAATCCCGCTTAAGATTTTGCACACCGAGGCATAGGGTAACGATCTACCGGTCGTGAGCACTCATAACCAATAGAGGCAGGGGGCCTTAGACTTCCAAAGTGGGGGGAGGGTGAGGACCAAATAAATGAACATTAATTTGGCCCACACAAAATAACCGCATACCATACCAACAACCACCATCAGTACAGCTAACCTAGCAACACAAAAAAACTCCAGCAACACCGCCAACATAGCAACACAGGACAAGACAACAAACTCCAGCAATACAGCCAACATAGCAACACAGGACAACACAACAAACTTCAGCAACATAGCAACACAACCAACGCAACAAACTTCAGCAACACAACCAACACAACAAACCTCAGCAAACCTAGCAACATAGCCATGGCAACCATTTGAGCTGGCAACACCACCGAACAGCTATAAAAGAACCGACACCGCAGCACAGCAGTCAGTCAGCACGGAGCTGTGGGAGCGACAACATCTACGCTGGCAGGTGATGCTACGCTGGTAGTAAATGGGAGACCTTACAAGCCAGAGTAGACACGGACTAAGTGTAACTGAGGTGTTGTGGATTTACCCCGCCCCATTATACGCTTAAGGCCGTGGTAACCTGTTCTGCCGCGGTTAACAGTGAATACGCAGCTTATCATCGCGAGTACAGTTGTGACGACAGAGCAGCGAAACGTCGACAAAGGAACGTTACCGCAAGTGACGCGTCAGAACGCCAGCGCGAGCAACGAAACATCGACAGAGTAACGCCACCGCAGGTAACGCGGCACAACGCCAACAGAGGCGCGCCGACGCCAGCAGCACAAAGCCACGCTAACATGAGGGATAACGGGACTCGGCGAACCGTTACCGGCCCGTTATCACGCCAGACATCGACACACCAAGCCAACAGTACCTGCACCGAAGGCGATAAATTGAATTATTTGAAATTATATAATTGAATTATAGTTAAGTTAAGTAATATTTAATAAAGTTGAGAATACGACTTGCAAAAGGGCCCCAAAGTATAAATTTATTGTACAAGGACCCTGGACACGGCGAGTATACCCCAGCATTTGATAAGAAGCATAGGGGCAGGGAAAAGCTTCGTTACAACCTGTTTAGCACCATTATTCCAAATATTCCTGGTATGATATTTAACTTCCAACGTGTGTTAAGCATATATGTAATACTTCTATATTGCTAGTAACGATGAATACAGAACTTCAAACATTACAGTACAGTTATACTGTGGGAAAGGGAGATACAATTTCAGGGGCGCCGTGAAATTTATAGGTTGAAAGGAGAGTCAATACTTTTTATTTAGAGTTACTTCACTTATGTCAAATGCGTTTTTCATGGGCACATAGACAAAAAATATATATATATATATGTATATATATATATGGGCAAATGTATTAATGCCTTAATTTTACAAAAATATTATGGATGACCACATAGCTATAGAGACTTTATTTAGCAATGAAATCTTAAACAATCACCGCATACAACTCTGTAAAGAAGTTATAAGTTTATATCTTGATACTCGTTTGTTTTTTGAGGCAAAGAAAACAACGGACAAAAACAGTATGTGAAAAAAAAATTTACGAAGTTGATATTATTTCATAATCAGTAAGTCATAATTAACTAATTTGAGCTTTGATCTACTTTATTTTATTTTATTTTCACTTATGTAAATACTATGAGCTATTAGGCTGCTAACAATGTATAAGTAATAAATTATTTTCATTACCTAATCCAATAAAATGTGTTTTTATAACTACCCTGCAACTTGTTCAAAAAGGGGAGAACGACCCCGTGTTTGCATAGCCCTTTACTACTATTTTTCGAAACGCTGCTACAAATTTCTAAATGTGTGTTCACATATATTCACACATACTAGCACAAAAAAAAACGCGAATGCGCAGAAGTGTCACTTGCCCTCATTATGTTTGACGCTATTTTTCCACATTGCAAAGATAGCTTAAGGGAACAATATAAAACAAGTAAGGAAGTCTAAGTTCGGGTGAAACCGAACATTACATACCCAGCTGTGCACATAAAGTGGGCGTGATCGTTCACCGATTTTTCTTATTTTCTGTGGTAGTACTCTACATAAACATAACATGCCTGGTACCTAGTTTCGTAAATCTATCTCACACCGTTCTGAAGTTGTTAGCAGTCGAATTTAAAAATTGCTTGACTCATAAGTGGGCGGTGCCACGCCCACTTTCCAAAATTTTGAAAAAATTATGTAAAGAATATGAAAGTTGATGTATGTACCAAATTATATTATTATAGCGAAATCAGTTAATTAGATATGGACTTTTCAATATTTCCACCTCCTTTCAATATAACTTTTATGAAAAAGTAGGCGTGGTCGCGAAGCGATTTCGTTTATTTTCTATAGCTGAATTTACCACAACAATAGTATGTCCTCTACGAAATTTCGTTATACTAGCATAAACTGTTCTGAAGTCATTAAGAGTCAAAATTTTAAAATTTCTTCAAAAATACGTGGGCGGTACCACGCCCCCTTTTCAAAATTTTTTATAAAATCGGCCTTAGAACATCTAAATCAATACATATTGCAAATTTTATCATTGTAGCTGCTTCTAATATTGAATTAACCCATTTTATACGTTTTTCGAAATTTTCGATATCGAAAAAGGGGCGTGGTTATGGTCCGATTTTACCCATTTTCAATAGCAATCTATTCTGAACCCAAATAAGTACGCATGCCAAATTTGGTGAAGATATCTCATTATTTGCTCAAGTTATCGTGTTAACGGACAGACGGACGGACGGACGGACGGACGGACATGGCTCAATCAAATTTTTTTTCGATCCTGATCATATTGATATATGGAAGTCTATATCTATCTCGATTCCTTTATACCTGTACAACCAACCGTTATCCTAACAAAGTTATAATACCCTGTGTACAAGTACAGCTGGGTATAAAAAAAATTTGCTGACTTTAGTTCGCTTTCAGCATGCGTCATTGTGTACAATATAAAGTGTGAACTCTAGCTTTGACAGAAATGTCAAAACACACCTCCACGTCAAATCACAATTGTCAAAACACACATCCATGTCAAAAATCTGGGTTGCTATTGTTGTTTTCGTTGCGCTCGGGTCTTGTGCAGCACCGAATATCAATGAAACAGGGTTCTTGTTTGCACAAAAGTGTTGCTGCGTTACACAACGTTTTCACTCCAGTTTCTAGAGCAACTTTTAAGCGATTTCAGTTTATACTTTATATCAAAGAAAAAAAAACACAAAATAAAAAAGCTTAAAACTAGTAAATTTTATTTATTTTACCGAAAAAATTTGAGGTATCTTCGAAATGATAAATTAGACATAAAATGAAAACAAACGTTTTTTTTTCAATATCCCGTTAGCACTAACCAACACTTTTTATGATAGATAACAAACGCTTTCTGTACATTGAACTGGCGGATAGAGTTAATGGTAGATGCCAACAGTTTTAAGTTGGACCTTTACACTTTTACGGAAATTGCGAAAGTCACACTGGAAAAATCTGGATACCTTTTTATATTTGGAAACAAGTATGTACGATGTTTTTGGATGATTTACTATCAAATACATCTCTAACAGTTTGACTTAAATGAATGCAACGAGGCTATAACTATATAACAGTATACCTGCACAAAGAAGTCTTCAAACCCCAAAATTTGGTATTGGTTTCCTTTAGGGGTCAACTCCTAATAAGACAGCTAGAATTATGGAAGATAGCTCAAAATACGGGGTTTGGCCTCAGGATCACGAGTCCGGAAGCGCTTTTTTTAATATTTTGCTTCTCTGGAGAGAACCCGCCCCAATTTTGGTACCGGACCCGGGTCAATTTTCAATTTGTATAAGAAAAAGTAGCAAAAATGTTTGAAAGAGGAACTGCTAACAGTTCAAAATGTTTTTCTGAGGACTTTGCCATCAATATTTTTCATTTTTTTTTAAGTTTAGAGAACAATTGCATTTTCATTTACTACTACTTTTTTATACCCAATCGAATGCAACTCGGCGCAAAATGATGCACTTTTTCCAAAAATGCAACTCTGATGAACAGGTGTTAAACTCATTTTGGAATTATGACGTCTATGCAGAAGAGTTTACACTTGTATTGGTACACTATGGCATGCGTCTTCATGTCACTGACATTAACTCGCGTTTGGGGTGCGAATTAATGTCACTGACATTAGTTTCAATTGGAAAGACCGTCACAGAGAAACAGGAGGTCTGGAGGTGGTCTCGCGTTCATTACACACAACTCTGTACATTATGAGCTATTTAATACCGACATCGAAGGAACGGGTGCCAAGGCATAACCATCCGTACAGGAGATGTCGACCTGCAAGTCATTAACATCTACACACCCCCTGTCTCAAGTTGCACAGAGCCAACAATGCCTAATAAAATAGAACAAAAGTCATATGATATCTCTATAGATTTTCTTCAAGAAGAAGTTCTTTTTATATTTGAAGAGAAAATCTTATTAATGTTTACAAAGGGAAATCTTGCAAAAAACAAACCGATTTCTTAGAGTTCCTAACAAGAAGATTTGACTTATTAACTGATTTCCGCATAATTGTATGTATTAATAAGATAATCTTGGGGTTTCTAACAAGAAGATTTGACTTATTTATATTTTCAAAGAGAAATCTTGCAGAAAACGAATTGATGTCTTAGGGTTCCTAACAAGAAGATTTGACTTATTAATGTTTTCAAAGAGAAATCTTGCAGAAAACGAATTGATTTCTTAGGGTCCCTAACAAGAAGATTCGACTTATTAATGTTTTCAAAATGAAATCACATATTACACTAGCCGACAAAAAAAAACTCCCCGACATTTGATACATGAATCTTATGTAGAATTGTTTGCTGATTCCAAATATGTAATCAGAAAGTTCAAAAGTAGAACAGTTTTTGAGATATTTTGAAATTTCAGTTTTTGATATAAAAAAAAGTAGGACTACAAATTCGTCAATATCTCCGCTAATACTGCTTCGACTTTATCAGGAGAGGATAAAATACTGTTTTTACCTTGTAAAATTTATCTTAATCGGTTTTGAAGTGACGAAGTTATAGCGAATACAAAAAAAAAATTTGTGCAAATTTTCACTTTTTTTTCTATATTCATCATTTTGTATGTAATTTTTCTAAGTGAAATATTCCATTAATTCCTGTTTTTACACCGTGAGTCAATAGCCTGTTCATTACGGAACATTTTGACACTTACCAGATTATAATCAGTAGAAAAATTATAATGTTATAAGAGATTTAGTGAAAAAACCCATATATGATTTTTCATTGAACCTCTAATGGCGATATGTTGCTTAATTACACTATTCGACAAATTTTAAAAAATTTACATTTCCACGACATTTGATACGTGATTCCTATGTAAAATTTCCTGCTGATTCCAAATATGTAAACATTTGATTTGAAAGTGGAACAGTTTTCGAGATATTTTGAAATTTCAGTTTTTGAGATAAAAAAAAAAGTAGGACTACTAATTCGTCAATATCTCCGTTAATACTGCCGAAACGGCGAAAATTAGCAACTATTAATCACTTTTGATACACATAGATTTAGAAAAAATAAAGTTAAATATAAGATTGTGGTGAAAAATAAACTAAATTTTACAAGGTAAAAACAGTATTTTATCCTCTCCTGATAAAGTGAAACAGCTTAAAAATCGAAGCAGTATTAGCGGAGATATTGACGAATTATTAGTCCTACTTTTTTTTTATCTCAAAAACTGAAATTTCAAAATATCTCAAAAACTGTTCTACTTTTAAATCAAATGTTTACATATTTGGAATCAGCAGGAAATTTTACATAGGAATCATGTATCAAATGTCGTGGAGTTGTAAATTTTTGAAAATTTGTCGGATAGTGTTATTGAGACAATGTTCTTTTTAATATTTCAAATAAAAAAAATAAAAATTATATTTTAGAGTTCAGATTATCAGTTACGATTCAGGTTTAGATTTCTCTTGTATTGTATATCTTCTTGTTAGGAACCCTAAGATCATCTTATTAACACATACAATTATGCGGAAATCAGTTAATAAGTCATATCTTCTTATTAGGAACCCTATTAACACATACAATTATGCGGAAATCAGTTAATAAGACATATCTTCTTGTTAGGAACCCTAAGATCATCTTATTAACACATACAATTATGCGGATATCAGTTAATAAGTCATATCTTCTTGTTAGGAACCTTAAGATCATCTTATTATTAAGAACCCTAAGAAATCATTTCATTTTCTGCTAGATTTCCCTTTGAAAACATTAATAAGTCAAATCTTCTTGTTAGGAACCCCAATATCATCTTATTAACACACACAATTATGCGGAAATCAGTTAATAAGTCATATCTTCTTGTTAGGAACCCTAAGATCATCTTATTAACACATACAATTATGCGGAAATCAGTTAATAAGTCATATCTTCCTGTTAGGAACCCTAAGATCATCTTATTAACACATACAATTATGCGGAAGTCAGTTAATAAGTCATATCTTCTTGTTAGGAACCCTAAGATCATCTTATTAATAAGAACCCTAAGAAATCATTTCGTTTTCTGCTAGATTTCCCTTTGAAAACATTAATAAGTCAAATCTTCTTGTTAGGAACCCCAAGATCATCTTATTAACACACACAATTATGCGGAAATCAGTTAATAAGTCATATCTTCTTGTTAGGAATCCTAAGATCATCTTATTTATAAGAACCCTAAGAAATTATTTCGTTTTTTGCTAGATTTCCCTTTGAAAACATTAATAAGTTAAATCTTCTTGTTAGGAACCCTAAGATCATCTTATTAATAAATACAATTATGCGGAAATCAGTTAATAAGTCATATCTTCTTATTAGGAACCCTAAGATCATCTTATTAACACATACAATTATGCGGAAATCAGTTAATAAGTCATATCTTCTTGTTAGGAACCCTAAGATCATCTTATTAACACATACAATTATGCGGAAATCAGTTAATAAGTCATATCTTCTTGTTACGAACCCTAAGATCATCTTATTAACACATACAATTATGCGGAAATCAGTTAATAAGTCATATCTTCTTGTTAGGAACCCTAAGATCATCTTACGAACACATACAATTATGCGGAAATCAGTTAATAAGTCATATCTTCTTGTTAGGAACCCTAAGATCATCTCATTAACACATACAATTATGCGGAAATCAGTTAATAAGTCATATCTTCTTGTTAGGAACCCTAAGATCATCTTATTAATAAGAACCCTAAGACTTCATTTCGTTTTCTGGTAGATTTCCCTTTGAAAACATTAATAAGTCAAAACTTCTTGTTAGGAACCCTAAGATCATCTTATTAACACATACAAGTATGCGGAAATCAGTTAATAAGTCATATCTTCTTGTTAGGAACCCTAAGATCATCTTACGAACACATACAATTATGCGGAAATCAGTTAATAAGTCATATCTTCTTGTTAGGAACCCTAAGATCATCTCATTAACACATACAATTATGCGGAAATCAGTTAATAAGTCATATCTTCTTGTTAGGAACCCTAAGATCATCTCATTAACACATACAATTATGCGGAAATCAGTTAATAAGTCATATCTTCTTGTTAGGAACCCTAAGATCATCTTATTAATAAGAACCCTAAGACTTCATTTCGTTTTCTGGTAGATTTCCCTTTGAAAACATTAATAAGTCAAAACTTCTTGTTAGGAACCCTAAGATCATCTTATTAACACATACAAGTATGCGGAAATCAGTTAATAAGTCATATCTTCTTGTTAGGAACCCTAAGATCATCTTATTAACTCATAAAATTATACGGAAATCAGTTAATAAGTCATATCTTCTTGTTAGGACCCCTAAGATCATCTTATTAATAAGAACCCTAAGAAATCATTTCGTTTTCGGCTAGATTTCCATTTGAAAACATTAATAAGTCAAAACTTCTTGTTAGGAACCCTAAGATCATCTTATTAACCCATACAATTATGCGGAAATCATATCTTCTTGTTAGGAACCCTAAGATCATCTTATTAATAAGAATCCTAAGACTTCATTTCGTTTTCTGATAGATTTCCCTTTGAAAACATTAATAAGTCAAAACTTCTTGTTAGGAACCCTAAGATAATCTTATTAACACATACAATTATGCGGAAATCAGTTAATAAGTCATATCTTTTTGTTAGGAACCCTAAGATCATCTTATTAACTCATAAAATTATACGGAAATCAGTTAATAAGTCATATCTTCTTGTTAGGACCCCTAAGATCATCTTATTAATAAGAACCCTAAGAAATCATTTCGTTTTCGGCTAGATTTCCATTTGAAAACATTAATAAGTCAAAACTTCTTGTTAGGAACCCTAAGATCATCTTCTTAACACATACAATTATGCGGAAATCAGTTAATAAGTCATATCTTCTTGTTAGGAACCCTAAGATCATCTTATTAACACATACAATTATGCGCAAATCCGTTAGTAAGTCATATCTTCTTGTTAGGAACCCTAAGATCATCTTATTAACACATACAATTATGCGGAAATCAGTTAATAAGTCATATCTTCTTGTTAGGAACCCTAACGTCATCTTATTAATAAGAACCCTAAGAAATCATTTCGTTTTCTGCTAGATTTCCCTTTGAAAACATTAATAAGTCAAAACTTCTGGTTAGGAACCCTAAGATCATCTTATTAACAAATACAATTATGCGGAAATCAGTTAATAAGTCATATCTTCTTGTTAGGAGCCCTAAGATCATCTTATTAACACATATAATTATGCGGAAATCAGTTAATAAGTCATATCTTCTTGTTAGGAACCCTAAGATCATCTTATTAATAAGAACCCTAAGAAATCATTTCGTTTTCTGCTAGATTTCCCTTTAAAAACATTAATAAGTCAAATCTTCTTGTTAGGAACCCTAAGATCATCTTATTAAAAGTTTTTCTCTTTCATCTTTTTTTCATATTTTTAAGGAAATCTTGAAAAGATTTTCTTATTAATAACACATATAAAAAATCGAAAAGAAATAAGAGGAAATTGCCCTTAATAATATCAATAAGAATTTCCTCATTAAACCAAATAGATTTGCGTATAGTTTTTTTTTCGTTTCCGTCGTTTCGACTACCCCTGAGCCTAGAAACCGCTCATAAAGACAATCTTATTAGGCATTTTTGGCTCTGTGTGCCCCACCGGTTATCACCGCGATATTAGCTTGCTTCTACGAGGAGAAGACCGTGTGATCATAGGCGACTTCAATGCGCACCATGAGATGTGTCATTCAAACCTGCCAGCAGACAATAGAGGACATGCACTTGCGGAGGAGATAGATGATACAGCTGTACACTGAACGGCGACGCACCAACTATAGTATCGGGTAATTGCTACAGTTCGCCTGATATTTTTATCATAAGCGACCGACGGGCTTTATAACACCTGAGCATGGTACATACATACATTAGTTTCACCAAGGCGGACTGGGACAGTTTTACGACATACAAAGACGTACGCTAAGGCGAAAGAGAATTCCCCAAAATCATTGACTCGGCCTCTTGTCGGGTCATTCCTGCGGGTCGAATATCTCAGTTAAGACCAAATTTCCCCTCGGAGGCAGCGCCCATGGCTAGAGAAAGAGACGAAGTCCGAAGTCTCAATTTCCGCAGACCCCCGCATAAGGGATCTCAATGCGGAAATTCGTAGGATGGTCGATAAACACAAACTGGCCAATTGGAAACAACACCTAGAGCAATGCAACCTGTCCGATGGTGTTGGAAAACTCTGGACTACGGTGAAAGCTCTATCCATGTTGTTTAACGACAAATTTGCTGAGGCTTTTTGACAGCATTCATATCGTCGCCTAAGAGTGTAAACCTGCTAACGACCAAAAAACATATTTTACAGTAGAGGCAAACAACTAAATATATCTTTAACTCTTAGCCTAAGGGCCGAATCCTGCATATCCTTTGTTAATCGCCCGACGTTCTATAGCCCTAATCCAAAAAGAAAGAAAGAAATTACGTTTTTATGGTTTTATTGGCAAATTTATAACTTAGCAGGTTTTAGTTTTTTGATTTTCAAAACCAAAAAGGGATTTAGCAGTTTTCCGATTTTTTTTGTTGGAAAAGTGGAAGCTTCAACTTTAAGACTATGCAAAGGTCTGGCGACCGCCGTAGTGTAGCGGTTAAGTGTTGGGCCTTCTACACCAAGTCGTGGCGGTTCGATGCCCGACAAAAGTAACATCAAAAATTATTTAGAAAAAGAACTTTTCTAAACGGGGTCGCCCCTCGGCAGTAGTTTGGCAAATTCTCCGGGTGTATTTCTGCCATGAGAAGCTTCTCGGCAAAATATTCATTTGCTTTGCAAGTGCCGTTCGGAGTCGGCAAAAAACTGTAGGTCCCGCCAACTTGTAGGAAAAACTCAAAAGCAACACACCACAAGTTGGAAAGAGAAGCTCGGCAAAAATCTCATTTGAGTTTATGATAACCTGTTGGTATATCGCCGACATTAGTGTGTTAAAGGTTGCTTGGAAAAACTTCCAAAAATTATGCGAAAACTTATATACTTAAAAAAAATTGATTGGTTAAGAAGATCCATCAGCAGAGACCCTTAGTATGAAAATAACAAAACGAAATGTTGAGGTATTAAAAGCTAAAGGTAATAACCAAAGTTCATGAGAAATTCGATTTTGTATCTCTTGAGAAACACGTTTGTTTTAGGCCCTGAAAACACGATTTTTGAAATTTTACAAATTTTGATATAATAACACAGTGCGACAAATAATAAAAAATTAAATACGCTTTTGAAGCGACTTGTAGATATTGTTCATCTGGTCGAGTTATACACGAAACACCCTTCAAAAGATTTGTAATACCTCCAAAATCTGGTTTAAGGTCAAAAAACCGTTTTTTCAGAGTTTTCAACCGATTTTGAAATTCACAGCGGTTATGGGTAGATAATTGTTGACACCTTCGAAATATGTATAGTCTTTTGTTCACTTGAAAAGGTTATGACATGTTTTTCACGCGAGAAATTGATTTTTTTTATTTTTTTCGGGTTTTCCGGTTTGACGCCATTTTTTGACCACTAATTGACAATAAATGAACCTTATTGAGCATGTGTCATCGAGAGGCATTCACTGCTTAATTATACCAGTTTTATTTTTTGGAAAGGACTTCAGGTTTTCAAGATATGCAGCATAATCCAAAATCAAATTTTTTGGTCTCAACCGCCCTACAGGGGTACTGTGTTCAATTAGGCGGGTCGATTTGAAATTCACCCAAGTGACAAGAAAAATCGTGTTTTAGGGATCAAAATAAGATACTTCGCAGAAGGAAGCATACCTCTAAAACCAATTCTAATGTCCCAACTTTGTACTTTTGACTTTGAGCTCCAAGGTTTGAAAAAACCTAAGTTTAGAGCAGTAGCCGGCAAACAGTGAGGACGCAATATGTGGGAGTATTAGTGTATTACGCTCAAAAATGCTTGTGTGTTGGTGGTATTGCATTGGCAATGTTGTATGTTGTATAACTTAACACAAATCTTGACGACGGCCACTAAACTTATATTTAATAAGAAAACATATGTATATATGTATCTTATGTTTTGTGTATACTTGAATTTTTTTTAAAGATTTTTGAAGAGTATAAAATTTTTTTTTATTAAAGAATTCCGAAGGTTTTTAAATCAAGCAAATGGGCTTCAAGTACTATGAATTTAATTTCAAAATTAAAAATGTAAATGTTGTATAACCTATCAGATAACTTACATATTAATAGAAAAAAACACGATTTGTGTTTATGTATTTGATTTTTCTTTTAAGTTTTTTAAGAATGAATAAGAATTTGTTTTAAAAATTAAAATGCTGGTTTTCAACGAATCAGGATGACTATCGTCATAATGACGCTTAAGGTGTCTTTGCATTTTAAAATTTCGCCGCATACAAGACACTCAGCATCATTAAAAATATTTACGCAAAAAAAAAATCGTTTTGTACCTCCATCTTATTAATAAAATATATTTTGCATTTATGCTCAGTGTACCAATATAAGCAAGAAATAATATAAGCAATGCGGTATCGACCTGCTTCAATCCATTGTGTATCAATACCAAGTGTGAACTCTTCTTTTGACAACACACATTAAAATGTCGGTTTGTTTACATCCTGCACATATTAAAATGTCGCCAGCACCGAATAACAGAAAAGCAAATGGCGTTGTTTAACATCCTGCACACATCAACATGGCGGTCTCCTATCTTTTACCTAATGGTAGAAAGAGATGGGAAGATGTAAAGAAGTGAGACAAAAAAGGAAATTAAAAACAGGTGACTAAACTCACTTTGAAGTTTTCACGACTATACCAATGATATCACACTTGTTATTAACCACAATCTCAAACAGGTGTTAAACTCATTTTGGAATTTTGACGTCTATCGTCAAGTGAATTCACTTGGTATAGATTCACAATGCTTCAATCAATGCTAGCATAAAACTGAATAAAATTTGATTCTTTTATGCTCTGCTTGACGTTCGTGCGTGTGCGTGTAATTACGAACTATGAACTTGAGATGGCCGAACATACTTCGACTCCCAGGAAAATATCTGCCGGCCTTTGATTTAGAGCATGGGTCGGCAGATTTGTAAATGCAGGTGTATAAGTGCGAACGCTTATACATGCGCTGTGATCGTTCGAACTATATTTTTAACATTCGCTGAACAAACAAGCGACACCCCCACCATAGTGTACCAATACAAGTGTAAACTCTTCTGCATAGACGTCAAAATTCCAAAATGAGTTTAACACCTGTTCATCAGAATTGTTTTTTTTGGAAAAAGAGCATCACTTTGCGCCGAGTTGCATTCGATTTGGTATAAAAAATTAGTAGTAGGTTGCATAAAAAAGTAGTTTGCTAAAACTTAGAAATTTGATTTTTTTAACATAAATAACAGGGAATTATATAAAATTATTAATTAGAATAACTCTTTCAAGTCTGCTCAGTATTTTCTATTAAACAAATAACAAACAACTGCTAATAATTAGCTTCAAACCCCAAAATTTGGTATTTGTTTCCTTTAGGGGTCAACTCCTAATAAATTAGCTAGAATTATGGAAGATAGCTAAAATACGGGTTTTGGCCTGAGGACCACGAATCCGGAAGCGCTTTTAAATTTTTTTGTGTCTGTGGAAAGTTATGGTCAAAAAACCGAAAATTTACCCGGGTCCGGTACCAAAATTGGGCGGGGTTCTCTTCAGAGAAGCAAAATATTAAAAAAGCGCTTCCGGATTCGTGATCCTGAGGCCAAACCCCATATTTTGAGCTTTATTCCATAATTCTAGCTAATTTATTAGGAGTTGACCCCTAAAGAAAACTAATACCAAATTTTGGGGTTTGAAGCCTTCTTTGTGCTAAGATATGTATTGATAGTAAATCTATCTAAAAACATCGTATATACATGTTTCCAAAAAAAACGTTTGTTTTTATTTTCTGTCGAATTTCGAAGATGCTTACCTCAAAATTTTTCTGTAAAATAAATAAAATTTACTAGTTTTAAGTTTTTTTATTTTGTGTCTTTTTTTTCTTTGATATAAAGTATAAACTGAAAGATTCGTTTAAAAATTGCCCTAGAAACTGGAGTGAAAAAGTTGTGCAACACAGCAACACTTTTGTGCAAACAAGAACCCTGTTTCATTGATATTCGGTGCTGCACACAACCCGATCGCAACGAAAACAACAATAGCAACCCAGATTTTTGACATGGATGTGTGTTTTGACATTTGTGATTTGACGTGGAAGTGTGTTTTGACATTTCTGTCAAAGCTACAGTTCACACTTGTATTGATACACTATGACCCATAGTGTACCAATACAAGTGTAAACTCTTCTGCATAGACGTCAAAATTCCAAAATGAGTTTAACACCTGTTCATCAGAATTGTTTTTTTTGGAAAAAGAGCATCACTTTGCGCCGAGTTGCATTCGATTTGGTATAAAAAATTAGTAGTAGGTTGCATAAAAAAGTAGTTTGCTAAAACTTAGAAATTTGATTTTTTTAACATAAATAACAGGGAATTATATAAAATTATTAATTAGAATAACTCTTTCAAGTCTGCTCAGTATTTTCTATTAAACAAATAACAAACAACTGCTAATAATTAGCTTCAAACCCCAAAATTTGGTATTTGTTTCCTTTAGGGGTCAACTCCTAATAAATTAGCTAGAATTATGGAAGATAGCTAAAATACGGGTTTTGGCCTGAGGACCACGAATCCGGAAGCGCTTTTAAATTTTTTTGTGTCTGTGGAAAGTTATGGTCAAAAAACCGAAAATTTACCCGGGTCCGGTACCAAAATTGGGCGGGGTTCTCTTCAGAGAAGCAAAATATTAAAAAAGCGCTTCCGGATTCGTGATCCTGAGGCCAAACCCCATATTTTGAGCTTTATTCCATAATTCTAGCTAATTTATTAGGAGTTGACCCCTAAAGAAAACTAATACCAAATTTTGGGGTTTGAAGCCTTCTTTGTGCTAAGATATGTATTGATAGTAAATCTATCTAAAAACATCGTATATACATGTTTCCAAAAAAAAACGTTTGTTTTTATTTTCTGTCGAATTTCGAAGATGCTTACCTCAAAATTTTTCTGTAAAATAAATAAAATTTACTAGTTTTAAGTTTTTTTATTTTGTGTCTTTTTTTTCTTTGATATAAAGTATAAACTGAAAGATTCGTTTAAAAATTGCCCTAGAAACTGGAGTGAAAAAGTTGTGCAACACAGCAACACTTTTGTGCAAACAAGAACCCTGTTTCATTGATATTCGGTGCTGCACACAACCCGATCGCAACGAAAACAACAATAGCAACCCAGATTTTTGACATGGATGTGTGTTTTGACATTTGTGATTTGACGTGGAAGTGTGTTTTGACATTTCTGTCAAAGCTACAGTTCACACTTGTATTGATACACTATGACCCATAGTGTACCAATACAAGTGTAAACTCTTCTGCATAGACGTCAAAATTCCAAAATGAGTTTAACACCTGTTCATCAGAATTGTTTTTTTTGGAAAAAGAGCATCACTTTGCGCCGAGTTGCATTCGATTTGGTATAAAAAATTAGTAGTAGGTTGCATAAAAAAGTAGTTTGCTAAAACTTAGAAATTTGATTTTTTTAACATAAATAACAGGGAATTATATAAAATTATTAATTAGAATAACTCTTTCAAGTCTGCTCAGTATTTTCTATTAAACAAATAACAAACAACTGCTAATAATTAGCTTCAAACCCCAAAATTTGGTATTTGTTTCCTTTAGGGGTCAACTCCTAATAAATTAGCTAGAATTATGGAAGATAGCTAAAATACGGGTTTTGGCCTGAGGACCACGAATCCGGAAGCGCTTTTAAATTTTTTTGTGTCTGTGGAAAGTTATGGTCAAAAAACCGAAAATTTACCCGGGTCCGGTACCAAAATTGGGCGGGGTTCTCTTCAGAGAAGCAAAATATTAAAAAAGCGCTTTCGGATTCGTGATCCTGAGGCCAAACCCCATATTTTGAGCTTTATTCCATAATTCTAGCTAATTTATTAGGAGTTGACCCCTAAAGAAAACTAATACCAAATTTTGGGGTTTGAAGCCTTCTTTGTGCTAAGATATGTATTGATAGTAAATCTATCTAAAAACATCGTATATACATGTTTCCAAAAAAAACGTTTGTTTTTATTTTCTGTCGAATTTCGAAGATGCTTACCTCAAAATTTTTCTGTAAAATAAATAAAATTTACTAGTTTTAAGTTTTTTTATTTTGTGTCTTTTTTTTCTTTGATATAAAGTATAAACTGAAAGATTCGTTTAAAAATTGCCCTAGAAACTGGAGTGAAAAAGTTGTGCAACACAGCAACACTTTTGTGCAAACAAGAACCCTGTTTCATTGATATTCGGTGCTGCACACAACCCGATCGCAACGAAAACAACAATAGCAACCCAGATTTTTGACATGGATGTGTGTTTTGACATTTGTGATTTGACGTGGAAGTGTGTTTTGACATTTCTGTCAAAGCTACAGTTCACACTTGTATTGATACACTATGACCCATAGTGTACCAATACAAGTGTAAACTCTTCTGCATAGACGTCAAAATTCCAAAATGAGTTTAACACCTGTTCATCAGAATTGTTTTTTTTGGAAAAAGAGCATCACTTTGCGCCGAGTTGCATTCGATTTGGTATAAAAAATTAGTAGTAGGTTGCATAAAAAAGTAGTTTGCTAAAACTTAGAAATTTGATTTTTTTAACATAAATAACAGGGAATTATATAAAATTATTAATTAGAATAACTCTTTCAAGTCTGCTCAGTATTTTCTATTAAACAAATAACAAACAACTGCTAATAATTAGCTTCAAACCCCAAAATTTGGTATTTGTTTCCTTTAGGGGTCAACTCCTAATAAATTAGCTAGAATTATGGAAGATAGCTAAAATACGGGTTTTGGCCTGAGGACCACGAATCCGGAAGCGCTTTTAAATTTTTTTGTGTCTGTGGAAAGTTATGGTCAAAAAACCGAAAATTTACCCGGGTCCGGTACCAAAATTGGGCGGGGTTCTCTTCAGAGAAGCAAAATATTAAAAAAGCGCTTCCGGATTCGTGATCCTGAGGCCAAACCCCATATTTTGAGCTTTATTCCATAATTCTAGCTAATTTATTAGGAGTTGACCCCTAAAGAAAACTAATACCAAATTTTGGGGTTTGAAGCCTTCTTTGTGCTAAGATATGTATTGATAGTAAATCTATCTAAAAACATCGTATATACATGTTTCCAAAAAAAACGTTTGTTTTTATTTTCTGTCGAATTTCGAAGATGCTTACCTCAAAATTTTTCTGTAAAATAAATAAAATTTACTAGTTTTAAGTTTTTTTATTTTGTGTCTTTTTTTTCTTTGATATAAAGTATAAACTGAAAGATTCGTTTAAAAATTGCCCTAGAAACTGGAGTGAAAAAGTTGTGCAACACAGCAACACTTTTGTGCAAACAAGAACCCTGTTTCATTGATATTCGGTGCTGCACACAACCCGATCGCAACGAAAACAACAATAGCAACCCAGATTTTTGACATGGATGTGTGTTTTGACATTTGTGATTTGACGTGGAAGTGTGTTTTGACATTTCTGTCAAAGCTACAGTTCACACTTGTATTGATACACTATGACCCATAGTGTACCAATACAAGTGTAAACTCTTCTGCATAGACGTCAAAATTCCAAAATGAGTTTAACACCTGTTCATCAGAATTGTTTTTTTTGGAAAAAGAGCATCACTTTGCGCCGAGTTGCATTCGATTTGGTATAAAAAATTAGTAGTAGGTTGCATAAAAAAGTAGTTTGCTAAAACTTAGAAATTTGATTTTTTTAACATAAATAACAGGGAATTATATAAAATTATTAATTAGAATAACTCTTTCAAGTCTGCTCAGTATTTTCTATTAAACAAATAACAAACAACTGCTAATAATTAGCTTCAAACCCCAAAATTTGGTATTTGTTTCCTTTAGGGGTCAACTCCTAATAAATTAGCTAGAATTATGGAAGATAGCTAAAATACGGGTTTTGGCCTGAGGACCACGAATCCGGAAGCGCTTTTAAATTTTTTTGTGTCTGTGGAAAGTTATGGTCAAAAAACCGAAAATTTACCCGGGTCCGGTACCAAAATTGGGCGGGGTTCTCTTCAGAGAAGCAAAATATTAAAAAAGCGCTTCCGGATTCGTGATCCTGAGGCCAAACCCCATATTTTGAGCTTTATTCCATAATTCTAGCTAATTTATTAGGAGTTGACCCCTAAAGAAAACTAATACCAAATTTTGGGGTTTGAAGCCTTCTTTGTGCTAAGATATGTATTGATAGTAAATCTATCTAAAAACATCGTATATACATGTTTCCAAAAAAAACGTTTGTTTTTATTTTCTGTCGAATTTCGAAGATGCTTACCTCAAAATTTTTCTGTAAAATAAATAAAATTTACTAGTTTTAAGTTTTTTTATTTTGTGTCTTTTTTTTCTTTGATATAAAGTATAAACTGAAAGATTCGTTTAAAAATTGCCCTAGAAACTGGAGTGAAAAAGTTGTGCAACACAGCAACACTTTTGTGCAAACAAGAACCCTGTTTCATTGATATTCGGTGCTGCACACAACCCGATCGCAACGAAAACAACAATAGCAACCCAGATTTTTGACATGGATGTGTGTTTTGACATTTGTGATTTGACGTGGAAGTGTGTTTTGACATTTCTGTCAAAGCTACAGTTCACACTTGTATTGATACACTATGACCCATAGTGTACCAATACAAGTGTAAACTCTTCTGCATAGACGTCAAAATTCCAAAATGAGTTTAACACCTGTTCATCAGAATTGTTTTTTTTGGAAAAAGAGCATCACTTTGCGCCGAGTTGCATTCGATTTGGTATAAAAAATTAGTAGTAGGTTGCATAAAAAAGTAGTTTGCTAAAACTTAGAAATTTGATTTTTTTAACATAAATAACAGGGAATTATATAAAATTATTAATTAGAATAACTCTTTCAAGTCTGCTCAGTATTTTCTATTAAACAAATAACAAACAACTGCTAATAATTAGCTTCAAACCCCAAAATTTGGTATTTGTTTCCTTTAGGGGTCAACTCCTAATAAATTAGCTAGAATTATGGAAGATAGCTAAAATACGGGTTTTGGCCTGAGGACCACGAATCCGGAAGCGCTTTTAAATTTTTTTGTGTCTGTGGAAAGTTATGGTCAAAAAACCGAAAATTTACCCGGGTCCGGTACCAAAATTGGGCGGGGTTCTCTTCAGAGAAGCAAAATATTAAAAAAGCGCTTCCGGATTCGTGATCCTGAGGCCAAACCCCATATTTTGAGCTTTATTCCATAATTCTAGCTAATTTATTAGGAGTTGACCCCTAAAGAAAACTAATACCAAATTTTGGGGTTTGAAGCCTTCTTTGTGCTAAGATATGTATTGATAGTAAATCTATCTAAAAACATCGTATATACATGTTTCCAAAAAAAACGTTTGTTTTTATTTTCTGTCGAATTTCGAAGATGCTTACCTCAAAATTTTTCTGTAAAATAAATAAAATTTACTAGTTTTAAGTTTTTTTATTTTGTGTCTTTTTTTTCTTTGATATAAAGTATAAACTGAAAGATTCGTTTAAAAATTGCCCTAGAAACTGGAGTGAAAAAGTTGTGCAACACAGCAACACTTTTGTGCAAACAAGAACCCTGTTTCATTGATATTCGGTGCTGCACACAACCCGATCGCAACGAAAACAACAATAGCAACCCAGATTTTTGACATGGATGTGTGTTTTGACATTTGTGATTTGACGTGGAAGTGTGTTTTGACATTTCTGTCAAAGCTACAGTTCACACTTGTATTGATACACTATGACCCATAGTGTACCAATACAAGTGTAAACTCTTCTGCATAGACGTCAAAATTCCAAAATGAGTTTAACACCTGTTCATCAGAATTGTTTTTTTTGGAAAAAGAGCATCACTTTGCGCCGAGTTGCATTCGATTTGGTATAAAAAATTAGTAGTAGGTTGCATAAAAAAGTAGTTTGCTAAAACTTAGAAATTTGATTTTTTTAACATAAATAACAGGGAATTATATAAAATTATTAATTAGAATAACTCTTTCAAGTCTGCTCAGTATTTTCTATTAAACAAATAACAAACAACTGCTAATAATTAGCTTCAAACCCCAAAATTTGGTATTTGTTTCCTTTAGGGGTCAACTCCTAATAAATTAGCTAGAATTATGGAAGATAGCTAAAATACGGGTTTTGGCCTGAGGACCACGAATCCGGAAGCGCTTTTAAATTTTTTTGTGTCTGTGGAAAGTTATGGTCAAAAAACCGAAAATTTACCCGGGTCCGGTACCAAAATTGGGCGGGGTTCTCTTCAGAGAAGCAAAATATTAAAAAAGCGCTTCCGGATTCGTGATCCTGAGGCCAAACCCCATATTTTGAGCTTTATTCCATAATTCTAGCTAATTTATTAGGAGTTGACCCCTAAAGAAAACTAATACCAAATTTTGGGGTTTGAAGCCTTCTTTGTGCTAAGATATGTATTGATAGTAAATCTATCTAAAAACATCGTATATACATGTTTCCAAAAAAAACGTTTGTTTTTATTTTCTGTCGAATTTCGAAGATGCTTACCTCAAAATTTTTCTGTAAAATAAATAAAATTTACTAGTTTTAAGTTTTTTTATTTTGTGTCTTTTTTTTCTTTGATATAAAGTATAAACTGAAAGATTCGTTTAAAAATTGCCCTAGAAACTGGAGTGAAAAAGTTGTGCAACACAGCAACACTTTTGTGCAAACAAGAACCCTGTTTCATTGATATTCGGTGCTGCACACAACCCGATCGCAACGAAAACAACAATAGCAACCCAGATTTTTGACATGGATGTGTGTTTTGACATTTGTGATTTGACGTGGAAGTGTGTTTTGACATTTCTGTCAAAGCTACAGTTCACACTTGTATTGATACACTATGACCCCCACGCGATGTGGTTTCGCCCCTTGCCCAGCAACTACTAAATCAATTGGTAAACAAAGAGCACAACGTGTCTGTGTGATGAATCCAACTTGTTTGACTGATCTTAAGATCTATGGGGCGCCGATGCTTGATTTAGAGTGCCCCAATCGTGTTAAAATGTATGACCGGCCCCCACTAACTCTTTAAGACTGACCCACCCATGCCAGTGGCGCACCCCTAAGACCCCACCTTTGGGGGTCCCCATACAAAAAAATCAAAAAATCACAATTTTTGGCACTTTACGTGATAAAATCAGCTAAGTGACTATCTTTTTTCATTTCTGGAGTTCATTTTTCTCTTAAGAACTTTAAAAAACATAGCCATTTCACTGATTTTTTCATAAAAAGTGCCAAAAATTGTAATTTTTTTAAATGTTTGTATGGGTACCCCCCAGGTGGTGGTTTAGGGGGTGTGCCACTGTCATGGGTCCGTCAGCCCTTCAAAGTTAGTGGGGCTCGGTCATACATTTTAGAACGATTCGCATTCTAAATGGGTCAACTAAAGATTTTTCAAACTTTTGCGCTCAAGGACAAAAGTAAAAAGTCGGGACATCAGAATTGGTTTTAGAGGTATGCATCCTTCGGTAAAGTAACTTATTTTGATTCCCAAAATACAATTTTCTTTTTCACTTGGGCGATTTTTAAATCGACCCGCCTATTTGAACACAGTACTCCTGTAGGGAGCTTGGGACCAAAACATTAGATTTTGGTTTAGGCTGCATATCTTGAATCTTGAAGTCCTTTAAAAAAAAAAAAAATGGTATAATTAAGTAATGAATGCCTCTCGATAGCACATGCCCAATAAGGTTCATTCATTGTCAATTAGTGCCAAAAAATTGGCGTCAAAACCGGAAAACCGGATGAAATTTCCAAAAATTCCAACTTCTGGCTTAAAAAACATACCATACTTTTTTCAATTGAATAAAATACAATATATATATCGAAAGTGTCAACAATTCTCTACCCAAAACCGTTGAGAATTTTGAAATCGGTTGGATTTTTAATGAATTTTTTTTACGAAGAAACTGAAAAAAGGTTTTTTTGGTCTTAAAACCTGATTTTGGGGGTGTTACAAACTTTTTAAAGGGCGTTTCGTGTATAACTCGACCAGATGAACAATATCTACTAGGTCGCTTCAAAAGTGTAAAATGGCTGTCGCACTGTGTAACCGAACGTAAAAGCACAATATATTGGATTTAGCATTTGAGTTTGATCGCGTTGTACTTAGCAGCTTTTCTCATCAAACAATATTTTACATTTATATATTTATATTGACAGATTTTGTTTGCTTGGCAAGTGCGGAATCGCCTACTCTTTCAAACTGCATCAAAAGGTCAATTTTGGTTTGGGACGGATTTGGCAGGTTTACAATCTTAGGCGACGATATAAAGGTTGTCTTTAAAATTTTTTTATCATCTTTTTATTATTTTATTTTTAGTTTTGGTGATTCCTATCGGACATTTGATTTTTAAATATGGTACTAACTAAATGCTAAGTTTCAAGTTCCTAGATTACCAGAAAGTTAGTCGAAAGTCGATCGCAAAGTTTCCAACTTCAAAATAGTTTTGGAAATATCTTGATATGTGCGCCAACTACCGGAATTTTTTTGATGAGAGACTGCATTGTCATCGGGGTCTGACAAATGTGACAAGTTTCAAGTCTCTAGCTTAGCGGGAAGTTACTCAAAAATCTATCGCAAGATTGCCCCTATGTTTTAGTGATTTTCAATTATATTGAAAAGAACGCCACCTTTTGGAATTCTGATTTCAACAAATTGTCTTGTCACCGTTTCCACAACTAAATGCTAAGTTTCAAGTTCCTAGGTTACCTGGTCAAAAGTCGATCGAAAAATTGCCAACTTCAAATTAGTTTTCGAAATATCTCGATCCGTTCGACACCTACCGGAATTGTTTTGATGAGGGATTGCATTGTCATCGGGTTGTGACAAATGTGTAAAGTTTCAAGTCTCTAACTAATCTGGAAGTTACTAAAAATTGAACGCGAAAGTCCAGGAGGCTTTTAATTTTTTTTTTAAGTTTTGCAATTATATAGACCAGCGTGCCATCTATCGGAATTTTGATTTTTACTATTTGAAAGGTCACTGTTGCCTCAATTTAATGCCAAATTTCAAGTTCCTAGGTTACCTGGAAGTTGGTCAAAAGTCGATCACAAAATTCTCAACTTTAAATTAGTTTTCAAATTATCTCGATCCGTGCGCCACCTACCGGAATTGTTTTGATGAGGGATTGCATTGTCATCGGGTTGTAACAAATGTGTAAAGTTTAAAGTCTCTAACTAATCTGGAAATTACTAAAAATCGATCCCAAAAGTCCAGGAGTCTTCTAATTTTTTTTTAAGATTTGCAATTATATAGACTAGCGTGGCATCTATCGGAAATTTGATTTTTACTATTTGTAGCCTCACTGTTGCCTCAATTTAATGCCAAGTTTCAAGTTCCTAGGTTACCTGGAAGTTGGTCAAAAGTCGATGACAAAATTCTCACCTTTAATTTAGTTTTCGAAATATCTCGATCCGTGCGCCACCTACCGGAATTGTTTTGATGAGGGATTGCATTGTCATCGGGTTGTGACAAATGTGTAAAGTTTAAAGTCTCTAACTAATCTGGAAGTTACTAAAAATCGATCCCAAAAGTCCAGGAGTCTTCTATTTTTTTTTTAAGATTTGCAATTATATAGACTAGCGTGGCATCTATCGGAATTTTGATTTTTACTATTTGTAGCCTCACTGTTGCCTCACTTTAATGCCAAGTTTCAAGTTCCTAGGTTACCTGGAAGTTGGTCAAAAGTCGATCACAAAATTGTCAACTTCAAATTAGTTTTCGAAATATCTCGATCCGTGCGCCACCTACCGGAATTGTTTTGATGAGGGATTGCATTGTCATCGGGTTGTAACAAATGTGTAAAGTTTAAAATCTCTAACTAATCTGGAAATTACTAAAAATTGATCCCAAAAGTCCAGGAGTCTTCTAATTTTTTTTTTTAAGATTTGCATTTATATAGACTAGCGTGCCATCTATCGGAATTTTGATTTTTACTATTTGTAGTGTCACTGTTGTGTCAATTTAATGCCAAGTTTCAAGTTCCTAGGTTACCTGGAAGTTGGTCAAAAGTCGATCGCAAAATTCTCAACTTCAAATTAGTTTTCGAAATATCTCGATCCGTGCCCCACCTACCGGATTTTTTTTTATGAGGGATTGCTTTGTCATCGGATTGTGACAAATATGTCAAGTTTCAAGTCTCTAACTAACCTGGAACTTACTAAAAATCGATCGCAAAATTCCAGGAGTCTTTTAATATTTTTTGTAATTATCTCGACCAGTGTGACATCTAGCGGAATTTCTTGTACAACAGTTTGTATTGTCTTCAATTGTTCATATGTGTGCAAATTTTCAATAAGCTTACCGGGAAGTTCCTCAAATAAGCGTCCCAAAATTTCAATTTTTAAATGAATTTACCGTATTTCTTGATCCGTGCGCCACCTAGCGGATACTTTTTTCGTTCACATTGCATTGTCACGGAGCTCCTAACTATGTTCCAAGTTTTAAGTGTCTAGCTCAACGGGAAGCTACCTAAAAAGACTTTGCAAGATTCCGAACTTTCGTATTCATGTTTCTGGCAACCGACGACGATATATAAAAAGGGTGAGCTATTTTAAATACTAATTAAATAATAAATTCAGTTTGGTCCACTATTTATCGTTTTGGTCCTTTTTCTCAAAATTATTGGTCCACCGTTTTGTTTTGGAGTGGCAACCGTGCCTAGTACACCGTCTATCGAAATTCAAAAAAATGTTACTGCACGAAATAAGCTGTATGTAAATATGTAATGGTAATTTTGATTTTGAGAATTTGTTCATTTAGAATGGGGGCCCGTAGTTTTTTTTGACCGCGGGACCGGATTTTCTCTCGGCGGAACTGAATCATGTTAGTATTCGACGCAGAGAACGAAATATGTTAGTTTTCCACGCGAATTACGAATCTTTTTAGTCTTCCACGCTAACTGAACCGTGCTAGTCTTCGTTGGAAGCGACGAAATAGGTGCATACTCATAAAAGACCAAAGATGTTTTTGTTTAGAATTAGAGGATTTCAATTATCTCCTGAACACATTTGACACAGCACTTGTAAAGTTTTATGTTTATACAGGCACACGTACGTATGCACATAATTATGATATATTCCATTGGCACGTTGACAATTATCCATTTAATGAGCACCATCAATTTCAACAAATTATTATGTTGTCAACTTTTTTTCATATACCTAATATTACTGCATCCACTTTAATGGCACCTCACGCTGCGTTTTTTTTCAATGCCTGAATTTATGGGCTCATGATTTTTATTGAAGCCAAACGTTTTGTTAGTTTGTCAATAAATGCAGATTTAAGCCATTCTTTGCGTGGCATCAGTGTGGTAACCTGAATGTGGAGACTCCTCTGTCACATAAAAAACTTGTGATCACCATAAAAAATTTTGGTATGAATATGTGGTCGTTGAAAGTGCAAAACCGCATATAGAACTTATGCAAAATCTCGTAACTGTATTAGGAGTAAAATATATTCTTGTGCTTCTACCATCAGGACCATCGCAAGGTTCTTTTAAAAGGAAGAAATTGCAATTTTATGGTGCACAAATACTTCACTAATCAAAGAACAAGAAACCAAAATGATCATGTCATGATTGACGGCGGACATAACTCCACCGTTCTGGACGTGCGTACCTTACGGGGTCCGAGTCGACCATTATATTGTGTTATTGCATCAATTTGAGAAACAAGTCAAACCTTTTTTCCACTTTGGAGCAATAAAGCAAAAAAGTGCACATACACGCATCACTGTCGTATAAATATGTAGATTTACCGCCGGGTATACTACGCAGAAGGACTTGGGATGGCGTAGCCCAGGGTTATTTTTTAGAAGCGCGCCTACGCAGAAGAGTGTACTACGCAGAAGTACTGTGCATGGCGTAGCAGGTATTGGATTGTACCTGTACAATATCACCAATTTTGTAGAAATCGATTAAGTAGTTTGGAAAATACATATATGCGATTCTAAATGTACACAGAGCCAAAAATGCCTAATAAAATTAAAAATATTGTCTTCATGATCAGTTTTTGGGCAAAGGGGTAGTCGCAACGGTGGAAACGAAGAAAAAACTATAAGGAAATCTTTTTGGTTTTAAGAAGAAATTCTTATTAAAAAAACTATACATTTAGTACAAAGGTGTAGTTAGACGCTGGCAATTATTAGTATACGATGGCCGGATGGTTAGCAGCTGGGTTTAGCAATCGAAAAATTGTAAGTTCGATTCTCTCTCTTTTTTTCCTAATTAGAAATGTTAAAAATAAATCTTCTTAAATATATTTATAAGATTTTCCTTTGAAACATGAACAACTCTACACATATCGGTAATTAGAAGCTGGCAATCAAAAGTGAGCGATGGCCTGATGGTTAACAGCTGGGTTTATCATTCCGAAAATTGTAAGTTCGATTCTCGGTGAGGGCAATATCATTTTATTTTTCATTTAAAATATTAAAAAGAAAATCTTCTTAACAACATTAAAAAGACTGTCTCTACAATAATAAGAAGCACATCTTCTTGAAGAAAATCTATAGAGATATCTTATGACTTTTGTTCTATTTTATTAGGCATTGTTGGCTTTGTGAAGCTGCGGCCAGTCTATTGCACACACACGATATGTAGGTGTTTTAGGGTGTCAATATAAAAGTATTTGCAGACTTACAGCTGGGTATCTCGGATTCCGAGATTTTGGCCAAATTTATGCTAATTTTACTGGCCTATGTAGGCATTTTTACCGATAACTTAGGTTCCCTTACGTACAGTCACTTCTCAGAGCAGAAAACCCAGGACATCGCAATGGATCTCTGCGCAGTGGAACCACCCGGGATTTTACCCCGGCCAAGGAATGTCACTTTCAATGTAACCCTGTTTATTTTGTTTTGTCCCATTCCGAAACTATCATCTAGCAAGATATTCTATTGTTACGGGCGGGCTTTGAGCCAAACTCCGGACCAAAGAAAAAAGATATGCATTAAACGGTCGCATTCTGTGCAATTCTGAGATGTATCCATAAATCCGGATATTCACGGCTTAACCCTAACATTCAAAGACCCCATTCTTTCTTTAGTACTTTCGTGGCCCCTTGTTGCACAGAGCCAAAAATGCCTAATAAAATTAAAAATATTGTCTTCATGATCAGTTTTTGAGCAAAGGGGTAGTCGCAACTGTGGAAACGAAGAAAAAACTATAAGGAAATCTTTTTGGTTTTAAGAAGAAATTCTTATTAAAAAAACTATACATTTAGTACAAAGGTGTAGTTAGACGCTGGCAATTATTAGTATACGAAGGCCGGATGGTTAGCAGCTGGGTTTAGCAATCGAAAAATTGTAAGTTCGATTCTCTCTCTTTTTTTCCTAATTAGAAATGTTAAAAAGAAATCTTCTTAAATATATTTATACGATTTTCCTTTGAAACATGAACAACTCTACACATATCGGTAATTAGAAGCTGGCAATCAAAAGTGAGCGATGGCCTGATGGTTAACAGCTGGGTTTATCATTCCGAAAATTGTAAGTTCGATTCTCGGTGAGGGCAATATCATTTTATTTTTCATTTAAAATATTAAAAAGAAAATCTTCTTAACAACATTAAAAAGACTGTCTCTACAATAATAAGAAGCACATCTTCTTGAAGAAAATCTATAGAGATATCTTATGACTTTTGTTCTATTTTATTAGGCATTGTTGGCTCTGTGTGTTCGCGCCCTCGGGCGTCCCGCGGTCATCGTCGATCAAGCGCACCCCTACCGCTTCCTTTGCCTTCTAGTAGCAATAATAATAATAATGCCTTAACGACTAGCAGCATTTCTGCTATACCCGCCACACAAAACCCAGACTGTAGCTCGTGCCTTACGGCGTCAACATCACGCGCAGCAGCTCAACACTCGCGCTCCCACCGGAGCAGTTTAGATATGAGCAATGCCGAGCACCAGTCTCTCTCTGTTCCTCCATCGCACCCCTTCTCCCTTTTAAATTCACACGTGAGTCAGGATCATCATCTTCTCGTACCTGTTTCTACATGTACTGTTTGTCGGCAAAGACTATACACGCTCTCGTCATCGGTCATATGCTTAGGCCAATACCACGTACATCTATGCTCTGGGCTCGCAAACAGGAACCTTTGGACGGATGCGTTCATAGCACCATGCTGCAACATGCCTCAACCTACGACGCCAGCCAACCCGGTCACACCAGGTCCACAGCTAACTAGGCTGAGACACAGCCTTGGTGTTAGCGTACCAACACCTGGGCGAACACGTCCGTCTCTCACGCCTATGGTGAACTCCACATCGACCCCACTGGTGCACGTCCAAATCTTGCAGCACAACTGTAACGGATTAACTGGAAAGATCGCGGAAATAACTAATCTGATGACGCAATATGACGTAAAGCTTGTAGCAGTTCAAGAAACCAAGCTCAGTCCTAGGTCTAGCGTTCATAACACACAACTCTGTACAGTATGATCTATTTGATACCGACATCAAAGGATATCATCCCTAGAAAGCCAAGGCATAACCATCCGTACAGGAGCTGTCGACCTGCAAATCATTAACATCTACATACCCCCTGTCTCAAGTTGCCCCACCGATTATCACCCCGACATTAGCCTGCTACTATGAGGAGATAACCGCGTGATCTTGGGCGACTTCAATGCGCACCACACCATGTGGCATTCAAACCTGCCAGCAGACAATAGAGGGCATGCACTTGCGGCGCAGATAGATGATACAGTTTTCTGTACACTGAACGGAGACGCACCAACAAGAGTATCAGGTAATTGCTATAGTTCGCAGGATATTTCTATCGTAAGCGCGGCCATGGCTAGAGAAAGAGATGAAGTGCGAAGTCTCAATTCGTGGTTGGTCGATAAACACAAACTGGCCAAATGGAAACAACACCAGTTGGTGCGGTTAACGGGATCTCCTTTAGTCCGTCTTTTCCAGGTGCATTGTTGTTTTTGAGCCGAGATAGGCACGATCTACAGTCTGCGAATTGTGTGGCGGGTATAGCTAGTACTGTTAGTCGTTAAGACATTATTATTATTATTATTGCTACTAGAAGGCAAGGGAGGCGGTAGGAGAGCGCTTGATTGGCGCTAACCGTGTGACGCCCGAGGGCGCAAACAGCAAGGGCCACGAAAGTACTAAATAAAGTACGGGGTCTGTGAATGTCAGGGTTAAGCTCTGAATATCCGGATTTATGGATCCATCTCTTACACGAGATGCATTGCACAGAATGCGACCGTTTGATGTATATCTTTTTGCAGCAGACACTGCATATCCATTCTATTGGTCCGGGGTTTGGCTCAACGCCCGCCCGTAACAATACAATATCTTGCAGCTCTGCACAACTATGGACCTAGCGAAGACGAATCATCAGTTGAGTATAGTGACAGTGAAATGGGTCATGAAATGGACGATAAAATGCAATCTGAGAACGAAAGTGAATGGGAATCTGATGAAGGTGATTTGGAAATGGATGGGCAAGTTGGAGAAGAATATGACAGATCATCATGCGCAGCTGAAGCTGCAACTACTCATAATAACGCTGATGTCAATCGCATTCCCGATTGGATAGTACCAAGTGATTCTTACACTCCAGCCAAAAATATTCCTCCAGAAAGGCCCTGTGAAATTCTTACAGGAATATCTAAGCAATCGACTGAAATGGAAATTTTCCATAAAATGTTTCCTCATTCATTATATTTGCATATAGTCAAATGCACTAATAAACGTTTACAGTTGTTAAACGCCGGCAACAGACAAAAACAAAAAAAAATCGTAAAACTTACTGATAAAGGCGAGATTCAAAAAGTTATTGGATGTATGCTCATCATGTCAAACAACACGCTTCCTTCTCTAAAGCACTTTTGGAGCCAAAACGAATCCATGGGAAATCGCTCTATTGAAAAATGCATTTCCCGGGATAGATTTTTGTTGCTTGCATCCAAACTTTACTTTGCTGCGCCCAATAAACCCCCATATGCTACAAAGTCCTATTACGTTGATGACTTGATTACCTAACTTTCCTAACGTACTTAGTTTATCTTGCTGAGGAACTGATTGCTGAACGCAAGAGGACATCGGAACTACCAACGCCAAAAAGAGGAGAATCTTCTAAGAAAAGAAAACTTTTCGGGCCAACATTACATCTTCCAGTGGAGGGTGCCACCAGAAGACGATGTACTCGCTGTGCACAATTGAAAGTTCAAAAAAGAACAAAAACTATTTGCGAAGAGTGTAATGTACCTGTTGTGTAAAAATTGTTTCAAAATGTATCATACAAAATAAATATATGTATTTATAAAATACATTTAACACCAGTACCTTTTTTTTACCTGGTACCTGTTGGTACATATATGTACCATTTAAAAACCCTACTGGTACACATATGTACCACCCCCATTCTCCCCTCCCTTGACTCCCTGGGACACCAACTAGCGTTAGTCCCCTACTAATGGTAAGTATTAATTGAAATAAGTTAAACAATCCAAGTTTCCTACTCTCAGAAAAGAAATATGAATTCAGGTTCGAAAGGGTTAAAAAGAAAATCTTCTTAACAACATTAAAAAGACTGTCTCTATAATAATAAGAAGCACATCTTCTTGAAGAAAATCTATAGAGATATCTTATGACTTTTGTTCTATTTTATTAGGCATTGTTGGCTCTGTGTACGATAGGCACATGCCTTTGTGCAGTGAAGAACGTAACGGAATGAAAGTTTCACGTCGAGAAGCTGCGTAGGACAAAGACAGCTTATAATTTCTTCACTCGACTCTCACAAAAACTATCGATGGTACTTTCGATAGTTTCGATAGTGCCAGTGCATTGAAAATTTGTGATGTTTATAATATGCGTCCCTTAATATTATAAACATCAGTAAGGTAATTATTTAGAATTTAACGCTCAAATTGCAATACATATTTGTCATTTGTTTACTTTTTGTTGGCACATATACATATAATATGGACATTAGATGAGTTTTTTCTTCATACATTTTTCTAAGTTTTCCAGATCCTCCCTCCGAGCACAGATTATGAAAATAGGATGATGTAGAGGAGATATGCAAAAAAAAGTTTGACTTTTGCAAAAACTGAGAGCGCTACTCCGAAAACCGCGATTTTTTAAATATTTTATGATGGATTTAGTTCCGTAAACTTAAAAATGTATGGTTTTTCGAGAGCAAAAATAAACCGCTGAAGCGAATGGTATACCCACTTGTTTGCCACGACCTATGACAAAGTTACAAACGTCACCTTAAGTGACGACTTCAGTTTTTTTTTTTCAAATTTTTCCGATTTGTCCCTTAGGATATTTCCGAAATCGGTAATTTTATTAAATCCAGTGGTTGAAATTCAACCACAAAACCTTATTTTATTTTCCTACCCTTTTGCTATTTCTAAAATTTTCCTTTCTTTTCCAATTTTTTTATATTTTTCGTTTCTATACATTCCTATTCTTTTTGCCTTTCCTCCCTCTTTACACTATTCATACGTTTTTCTCTCCTTTCCTTTCCTTTGCTTTTCTTGCCTGCCCTTCCCTTTTCTTTCCTTTCCTTTTCTTCCCTCTTCGTTCTTTTCCTTTCCTTTCCTTTTCTCTTCTTTCATTTAATTTTATTTCAGTTCTTTCTTTCTTTCTTTTCTGTTCTTTTCCTTTCTTTTCCTTTCTTTTCCTTTCTTTTCCTTTCCTTTCCTTTCTTTTCCTTTCTTTTATTTTCTTACCTGTCCTTTCTTTTCATTTCCATTACATTCCTTTTATTTTCTTTTTCTTTCCTTCCCTTTCGTTTCCTTTGCTTTAGTTTCGTTTCCCTTAGCTTCCTTTCATTTTATTCATTTTCTTTTCATTTCATTTCTTTTCTTTTATTTTTTTCTTACCTTTATTTTCGTTCACTTTCTTTTTTTCCTTAGATTTCTCTTCCTGCCATTTCGTTCCCTTGCCTTTCCTTTCCTTCCGTTTCCTTACTTTCTTTCCTTACCTTTTCGTAACTCCTTTCGTTTTCTTTCTTTTCCATTCATTTCCTTTGCTTATTTTTTCGCTTTTCATTACCTTCCTTTCGTTTATTTTTCTTTCTTTTTATTTTCACTTATTTTTCATACCTTCCTCCTCCCTAACTTTTCTTTCCTTTCTTTTTCTTTTCTTCCCTTTCTTTGTCTTTCTCTATTTGCTTCTCTTTTCCACTCCTTTACTTACATTACATTTCCTTTTTTCCCCACATTTTTTCTTTTCCATTCCTTTCCTTTCCCTACCTTTACTTGCCTTTGATTTTTTTCTCATATTTTCCGTTCCTTATCTTAACTTACCTTTATTTTCCTATTACCCATTCCTTTCCTTTCCCATTCTTCCCTTTATTTCATACTTTTATTTCTTTCATTTTATTTTTATTTATTTTAAATCAAAGTTTTTTTGCGACCTTTCAATTCCTTAAACTTTTGTTTTTCTGGCTCGAGGTCCGATGTTATTAAATTAAAACACAGATGTTTTAAATTTGATACCAATATATTTCGGTTATACACGATAACCTTCATCAGGGTTATCAACTCCACGTAGCACAGGGAAGACGTGTGAAAAATTTCACCCTGATGAAGGTTATCGTGTATAACCGAAATATATTGGTATCAAATTTAAAACATCTGTGTTTTAATTTAATAACATCGGACCTCGAGCCAGCAAAACAAAAGTTTATTTATTTTATATTATTACCTTTCCTTTCATTTCCAACAAATTTCTTTTTTTTACTTTCAATCACTTCTCTATTTCTTATTTTACTTTTTTTTAATTTTATAAATTTTCCATTTTATTTTATTTCACTAAGTCTAGACACGACGGGCCTTGTGCATGATCTAGCTTATTTGTGCTTTTTTTCAAAACATCATGTTTGAGCAAGCATTTGCTTCTCTGAATACCCGCTCACAGATTTTGTTTTTGTAAACACTGTTTGCGTTGGCTCATGTTTATTATTGATGCCAACAAAACAACTCTTGTTCTCACACTCGGGCTCTCCCCAACTGCAATGAATGCAAACACAACAATGCAAGTGGTCATACCTACATACGCACATAACCGCGGCTCTATAAGGTGAATGCGTGTTTACCACACCCTGCTCGGGGAGACCTATCGATACATATCAAATTTTATATACCTTAGATTTGTGGTTATTGCAAAAAAGGGAGAAAACTTTTGAACAGTGCGCATTTATATATAGATTAAAATACGAAGAGAAATGGGCAGTTAAGTTGAGCTTTCAAAAACGTATTTTGATTGAAAATACAACAACAATTAACAAAGTTACTTAGATTAAAAAAAAATTCGGAATCTGTTTTTTTTTTTTTAATTTGCACTGCGTGCCTGAAATGATTTTAACTTCGAAGTCAGAGTGCAATACTTTTGGCTTTACTTTATGATAATATAAGCTAAAAAAACATGTGTCACGCAAAAACTAAAATAATCGCCAGAGCCGTTTTTGAGAAAACCGCGTAATAACCGCGTTTTTTGCAGTGCTTCGGAAAACTTCATTTCTTGTCACATATTGGAAAAGGCTATATATTCTGAAAGAGGATTGATGGATTTTATTCCCTATTTTCATAATCTGTGCTCTGAGGGAGGATCTGGAAAACTTCAGAAAAAAAACTCATCTAATAAACAACTATCAAATAGTTTTCGAAAAAAATGTTTAATGTAAACGGGTAGTCAATTCAATTTGGAACATGCAACGAAAATTAATTCCAAAATTGAACAATGTAAACAGCCCTTTACTCAAATAACACTGGATCACAAATTCCAACTTTTTTTCTGCACCAGAGACGCCATAGTGAAATTCCTATGTAAAATCACCTCCTAATTCCGAAAATCAAAGTTATTTTTACTTGAATGAGATATTTACGATTTACCGTTATTTCAAAAAACAAAAAAGATGGCTCCACTTAATCGTGTATATCTCAAGAACAAATTGAGCTATTCGAAAACGGTTTGAAAAATTTGAAAGCTTATAAAATTTACTATAATCAGTACATACAACACTTTTTGCTAGGTCCTGCAGATTCAAACATAGTGAACAATCATTACGGATTTTTTAAATTTTTTTTGTAAAAATATAAAAAAATTTGTACTTTGCGAGGAAGCATCTCTAAAACTTTTTGTTTTTTAGCAGATATTTCCCCCTCCCCCCTCTAAGCTCTGTTTTATTACAAAAAAAACAAGCTATCAGTGAACAAAATCGATGAACTAATACAAAAGTTATAAGCATTCAAGTAAATATATCCATTTAATACTTAAGTACCCTACAAATAATAGCATATGTACATATGGCTCTGTCTTAACTCTATGATCTTATTTTATAATTGAAAAGGTTATGTGTCTTGTTTTGACGCTTATTTAGATTAGGATCGGTTTCTCTTATGAGAAACCAACAGTAGTCGCCCATCATAGCGACATCCCAGAATCCTTGATACCGACTTTCAATCACTTTCATTTGCTGGTGAAACCTTTCGCCATGCTCGTCACTTTCGTCCCCAAGATTTTGCGGGAAAAAATTTAAGTGGGAGTGTAAGAAATGAATTTTTAAAGACATATTTACTCCTGAAAGAAAATAAAAAAGTAAATTAGATAAATACATAAGTGACACATTAGTATATAATTTTCTTAGGCTGGATTTATCTTTCAATTCAGAACAAATTTTTTTGTTTATATTTTTCCCGTTCTTGTTTGTTCGGAACTGGACGATGAATTCAGATTTATGGCTATATATTCTCATGTAAATTTATGTAATATATAATTTATTATAATATGTTTTTTTACCGTTTTGGAAGAGCTCAGTTTGTTCTTGAGATATACACGATTAAGTGGAGCCATCTTTTTTGTTTTTTGAAATAACGGTAAATCGTAAATATCTCAAAAACGGTACCATTCAAGTAAAAATAACCTTGATTTTCGGAATTAGGAGGTGATTTCACATAGGAATTTCACTATGGCGTCTCTGGTGCATTTTGGCTGTAAACCAGTGTAATTCGTAATCATTTTGTAAAATAAAAGTGTGACAAAAACTTGTTTATCAGATAAAAAAAAAGTTATGAAATGAAAGCTATTGACTATTTACCAAAGAATTTCATTGTACTCTGTAGCTGAGTGGATAGCACTAAAGTGCAAGTATGCAGGCGAGTCGGTTCGATACCTGCCAAAACCTTTTCAAATTTTAATTTTTATTTTTATTTTCGAAAAATTCGTAACGAAAATATATCGGTACCGATTTTGAAAAAATCTTTAGACGAAACGTAAAGACTTCGGAAATATTAGAAATTAATTGTTTAGTGGGTAGTTGCCAATAACGTGTTTGACTGTTATCGGCTACATGCTCCCTTAAGCCCTATATACACTCATTTTTGAGCGTGAACGTGGGTGAACGTGAACAATTTTCTTTTGTGTAATATGTTGATATTACTCCACTTTTCCAAAAAAAATCAGCCGTGTTTAAGCGACAGAACATGGTTTCGTTTATTTAATCTGCATTACATATTATTGTAATTCGCAGATAATTTATGGAATATTCGGAATACATAGCTTATAGTCGCAGTCACAAAACGTGGTTTTTCACAAGCAAAATGGGGTAAGACAATAGCCGCCAATGCCTCAGAGCCCAAGTGCTCACCACCAACAATTTTGAGGGGTTTTCTAAGGAAGTGAGAATAGCCAACGATGCATTCTCAGAGCCAAAGTGCTCGCCCCAATTAATACATACAGAGTGTCACTACCAAAACACAGTCCACTAGACTTGATGGTACATGCCAATAATTAAAAAGAACCAAACACAGTCCATGAGATTTGATGGAATATAAAATAATAAATTAAATAAAATTAAAAAGACTTTGGTTGAGGTGGGATTCGAACCGGCAACCCCGGAAAACTTCGTCAACCATATAATATAACAACAACTATAATAATAAACTCCTCGCCGCCCACCGTTTAACTCCAGCTTAGATAATCCGTAAGTGGATAAACAACTAAAATATCTTTGATATTACTGCATTTAAACTTAAGTGAAAGTGTTAAATATGCTTTGAATGCTTATTTTACTATCTCACAGTGAATTGTGTGCGAACGCAAAGTGACACAAACCCTTGAGCAAGTTAGTGTTGAAATTTGGCAATTACCACGCCAAACTGTGATTTTTTTTTACATTTTTTGGAGAGTTGAAGTCATTTGACAGATGTGCGTGAACGCACAAAAGAATTGATTTGGAATTTTTTTCCTTTGCGTACGCAATAGAAAATCTCCACTCATTCACGCTCACGTTCACAAGGAATTGTATGAGGGTCTTTATAAGCTATAAGAGCGCTCGGGGTAGCGGTTTTTTTCGCCAACTTCAGCAAGGCGCGACATATTGAAATGAAAGCGCAAAATTGCTCCCAAGAGAGGGACCCCCGGTGGGGCCACTCTGACATACTTGGTTAAGGGCTCACCGAGGTCTTTTTCGCAGCGTCTGTTCACCACATGGTGCGGCTGCAAGCGGGTGTCTGTCTTGTAGTAAGCGGCTCGCTATATAAGTGTATGAATATTTTTTTCAAAATCCCGGAGACGGGTTGTGCGCTGAAAAGCAAAGCCCCTTTATTATTGACGACCCGGCAAAACGAATCAAAGACTACGAGAAGGATATTAGGGCATGTACCTGGAATGTCCGTACCCTTTCAAGGGATGGTATCGCTGCCCGACTGGTTGATGTCCTCGTAAACCCAAAGGCTGATCTCACGGCCATGCAGGAAATGCGATGGACGGGACAAGGAAATACTACCATCGGACCTTGTGACGTATACTACAGTGGCCAGACACGCGGCAAAGGCGTGGTGGGAAAGCGACTGCGCCGCCAAGTACTAGCGTTCACTCCTGTGGACGAGCGTCTCGCTGCGATCGGCATCAAGGCGAGGTTTTTCAACATAACATTTATCTGCGCCTATGCGCCGACTGAGGAGACGGACGACGTAGAAAAGGACCCCTTCTACGATAAACTTGAACAAACTTATGATCGCCGCCCCCAACATGATATCAAAATCGTTCTCGGCGACTTTAATGCTAAAGTGGGCAAGGAAGGAGTCTTTGTTCCTGCAGTTGGAAAATTTAGTCTCTGTGCAACGAAGAAAGTGCGCACAGTAACGGAAGGAAAGTTTCACGTCGAGAAGCTGCGCATGACACAGCCAGCTCATAATTTCACCACGCGACTCTCACACCTGCTAGCAGAGGGCACTCCTCGACCTAACGATGCAACCGAGTAATGTAAGCATATCTCTCACTCATTGCGTACCGCCGCTGAGGCCACTATAGGGTTCCAGCGAGCCCGCAAGAACAACTGGTACGATGAGGAATGCAAAACTGCCTCGAAAAAAAGGACGCTGCCTACAAGGAGACGTTGCGAACGGGCGCAACCCGCAGTGTACGAGTATGGCAACATTATCGTGAGGCAAAGAAGGAAGAGAGACGCCTTTTCAGAAAAAAGAAAAGTGATGCCGAAAGGCGTGAGTGTGAGGAGCTTGAGATGCTGGCTGACAGGAATGATGCCCGAAAATTCTATGAAAAGATCCGTCGGATGACGGAAGGTTTTAAGACCGGGGCAAGCTCCTGTAAGGACAATAGTGGCGACCTGGTAACCGACGTACAAAGTGTACTTAAATTATGGAGGGAGCACTTCTCCTCACTGCTAAATTGCGAGGGGGACGTTGAACCCGATACCCCATCCCTGACGATTGAACAGTCGTCCCACCACCTGACTATGATGAAGTGAGGATAGCTATATCCCGGCTGAAAAACAACAAAGCGCCTGGAGAAGAGGGAGTAGAGTATTCCAATACTGGAATATCTAATAGTAGTCCAATTTCATACAAAAAAGGTGGTCCAATTATCTTGGCGATGTCCTAGGATTGGACCACGGATACAATTAGTGCCCCATAGAGTACTCCAATGTAAAGCGAGAGTTGGAGTAGGTGGTACTCTCTCGCTACGCTTTCTACTCCAACTTGAGTAGTCTAGTTGGACCTTTTTTGGAAAATACTCTTGTGTGGGTGTTCCTTGGAGTACGGAATTGATTAGGTGGTCCAATCCTAGGAAATCGCCATGTTAATTGGAGCACCTTTTTTATATGGAATTTGATTTTTCTTGGAGTAGTATGGGTACTCCAACGTTTTTATAGGGTATAGAGTAGAGCTTTTGATAATCGATTAATCGAATGTTCGAATTATTCGAATGATATAATAATCGATTTTCAAAATTCGATTAGTTAAAATCGAATAATCGTTCATCATCGATTATTCGAATAATCGTCAGTTGTCGACTATTCGAATAATCATTGGCAAACGATTATTCGAAAAAAGCAAATCGTATATACATAAATATACAAAAAAAAAACTGATGATTAATTTCAAAAGGTTTTTATTAAGAATTATTAAGTAATAATGTTCAATCATTTTTTTTTTTTTTATGAAGCGCTTATTGTTGTAAAGGAAAGATATTCGAGATCAAAAGTAAAGGCGGTTAGATATAATGTATAGAGCTTGTTTTAGTATCCTAAAATGTTGACCTTGGACCACGAATGTATTCTATCGACATATAGACATCTTGCTTTCTTGATGTCCATTCGTCTACAGTAATAGACGCACTTGCTACCACATTTAAATCTTGGGCAATTTGTTCCTTCACATCGTTGTATATTAATTGCAATCTAGATCTAATACCCTGCTCTGATGGAAGTTTGTACCCGGGATCCACCTCATGCATATACTCCCGAAACGCCTCCGATGACACAAAAAAGATAGGGGCATCATAGTTTTCGCTAATAAAAATGCCGCAGCCCGATATAGATTTTCTTGCCGCTCGAACGTGCACTCAAACACTTCATCTACCCTTCTCCTTTTACGTGCATGCATAGTGACTGGCGCTGATTCAGTAGGTGTACCTACTATGTATATTAGGGTGATTCAAATAAAAAAAATTTGGTTATTTTTTCGGTCTTACCCCCTGAAACTTTAGGTATTAACGAGAAAATAAGCCTTGCAAAAAATTGGCGCTCTAACTTAACCCTTAGGGGTGGCTATTTTTTTTCGCCCTTTCCCATACATTTTGTATGGGGAAAAATGGTATTTTTTTTTTTTCAAAGTGAATTTTCTTTCAATTTTTGAAACTTTTTTGAAAATATTTTTACATACTCTGAAAGTTGAAGCTTCCAAAATGGTAAGCCATGTGCGAATATCTTAACTATTAAAACAATTACAGCCTGTTAAAGTTTACTAAATTTTATACGTGTTACTGTGTATGTGTGTGCTATAGTACAAACGAAAAATGTTCAAACCCAACTTATTCTTTTACCACTAATTTTTAAAGAAAACAATATAAAAACTTCAAAAGAAGGAATTTTTTTATGCAAATTTACTTTTCTTTCAATGAACAAATGATCGACTCTGAAAAAATTCGAATAACCGTTGAGTGGCGATTATTCGAAGAATCTAAACAAGTCAACTAATCGAATAGTGAAAATCAATTTCAAATGAACTAAAATTAATCGAATAATTCGAATAATTTTAAAAGCCCTACACCGAAAGAAAAGTTGCTTGTAAAACTAACATTTCTGCTTTATCAATCTTACATTTCAGCAAAAAATGTCGTATTAATATTGAAAATTATCAAATAAACAGGGTTCACGTTAAATTGATACGAAAGTTGCTGAATCAACATTAGCATGTATGACATTGTCATATCAATTTCTCATGTTAATAATACATTACTTCGAAAAGTTTTATTTAACATTAAAAATTATGTAAACGACCGGTTTCACGTCAAATTGATAAAAAAACTTGTTGAGCCATCGTAGTACGTCATATCACTTTCATATCAATTTCTCATGTTAATATACATTTCGACAACATATTGATATAAAAACTGCCAATCTCACATTTGTATAACATTCTCATGTTAAAACGGCATAAACCACGCTGCAATTGACATATATCACGTTCCTAACACATTTCGAAAACCTGCTTCACATGATTATTTTGTTCATTTCATATCTTCTGCATTACATACCAATGTAATTCGCAGATAGTTTATAGAATTTTCTGAATACATAGCTTATAGCTGCTTCAACAAAGTGTGGTTTTAGCACTCACGCTAGTCTCCTATGCATACGCTTGGAAGCGGATCTACGTCCCTAATGACAACGATGCATATAAATAACTTTTGGAAGGGATCTACGTCCCAAAATAAATACTACGTATAAAATAATATAATGTGGGTAAAGTGAGTGTCAATCAGCTAAGGCTGCTAACTGCCTCAGGGCCTAGTGCTGAGTATCATTCAGCTGTTGCTGCTAACTGTCTCATTAGGCCTAGTGCTCACCCTCATTAACCCTTTCCCGCCGGCTGTACTTTTAAAAGTACAGCAAATTAGGCTCTTTTCCGTGATTTTTTTAGGACACACCTTAATCGATTCCGACTAATTTGCCAATCCTGTGGTTAGTTGACAGTCCATTCTAAGCAATTAATTTTTTTTACCGTTATTGGGATCACATTGTGTCACCTGTTATGTGTCAAAGTCAATCAGTTAGAAAAAAAAATGTATCTTTTAAGAGTTGTACATCTGTGAAGTGATAAAAAAGTAAACTGTGACTATTTAAATATCTTTATTTATTGAAAACGTGTATAGAAAAGTATTAGTAAGAATACTAAAAACAATATTTTTGCGATAAGTTCAGTTTTATACATTTTTTTACGCTCCAAAATTTGGTGTACTTTAAAAAGTACAGCCGGCGTATATAGTATTCATTTTTTGCTTTTTTCTACCGTATTCAGAAATTTCTGTAGTACATGAAAAAAAACTTTCCGTGAGAAAAATAGCTTTAGAGGTATCCAAGAAGCAGTTGAGGATCTATTGTGTTATAATTATGAAAGAAATGATGTTACAAATTCGGATTTAATCATCACTTCCCTAGGGCAAGACCCCCAAATTTAAACTGAGGAGTGTACATACTAACGCCGGCTGTACTTTTTAAAGTACAGGTTAGGAAATGGGCGTGGCATAAAAAAAAAAATTTTAAAAATATTTGTTGGCATCTAGAGGCCAAAATTAGCTGGTCCATGAAAAATCATGACAATCGGTCCACGGGTTCTATACCCCGGCGTTAATGGGTTAAATAACTTTTGGAAGGAATCTACGTCCCTAAATAAATACTACGTATAAAATAATATAATGTGGGTAAAGTGAGTGTCAATCAGCTAAGGCTGCTAACTGCCTCAGGGCCTAGTGCTGAGTATCATTCAGCTTTTGCTGCTAACTGCCTCGTTAGGCCTAGCGCTCACCCTCATTAAATAACAATAAAGTTTAATAAAATGATTTTACAGTCCACTAAACTAAATAGCAAATTAAAATAATAAAATAAATAAAATTAAAAAGACTTTGGTTGAGGTGGGATTCGAACCGGCAACCCCGGCCAACTCCCTCAACCATATAATATAACAACAACAATAATAATAAACTGCTCGCCGCCCACCGTTTAACTCCAGCTTAGATATTAATATTAACTAGAGTTCGCCCAGTGGTTGAAATTCAACCACAAACCCTTATTTTATTTTCCTACCTTTTTGCTATTTCTTAAATTTGCCTTTCTTTTCGATATTTTTGGTTTCTATACATTCCTTTTCATTTTGCCTTTTCCTCCCTCTTTACATCATTCAGTAATATAGTTTCAGTGTTGATAATTATTTATTCTTCTTAGGTCGTCTTCATACGTATTTCTTTCCTTTCCTTTCCTTAGCATTAATTTGCTTTTATTTCCTCTCCTTTCCTCTCCTTTCATCTCAATTTATTCTCTTTGCTTTTCTTTCCTTCTCTTCCCTTTTATTTCCTTTCCTTATCTTCTCCTTTCTTTTCCTTTTCTTTCCTTTTCTTTCCTTTTCTCTTCTTTCATTTCATTTTATTTCCCTTCTTTCTTTCTTTCTTTTTTGTTTTTCTCTGTTCTTTTTCTTTCTTTTCGTTTCTTTTACATTCTTACCTGATCCTTCTTTCCATTTCCATTACATTACTTTTTTCCTTTTATTTTCTTTTTTTTTCCTTTTCTTTCGTTTCCGTTGCTTTAGTTTCCTTTTTTTTTTCATTTCATTTCTTTTCTTTTATTTTTTTCTTACCTTTATTTTCTTTCACTTTTTTTCTTAAATTTCCCTTCCTGTCATTTCGTTTCCTTACCTTTCCTTTCCTCCCGTTTCCTTATTTTCTTTTGTTCCTTTCCGCAACTCCTTTGCTTTTCTTTTTCTTTCATTCATTTCCTTAACTTATTTTTTTTAGCTTTCTCCTTTTGCTTTTCTTTTCCACTGCTTACATTTCCTTTCTTCCCTTCCTTTTTTCTTTTCAATTCCTTTCCTTTCCCTTTGATTTTTCTGTCATACTTTCCGTTCCTTACCTTAACTTACCTTAATTATCCTTTTATCCATCCCTTTCCTTTCCTATTATTTTCTTAATTTAATATTTTATTTATTTCATTTTGTTTCATTTTTATTTATTTTATATTATTCCCTTTGATTTCATTTCCAACAAATTTTATTTTTTTAATTTCAATCACTTTTCTATTTCTGATTTTACTTTTTTTTTAATTTTATCAATTTTCCATTTTATTTTATTTCACTAAGTCTAGCCACGAAGGGCCTTGTGCATGATCTAGCTTATTTGTGCTTTCTTTTTTTTTAAATTTGCTTCTCTGAATCCCCACGCACAGATTTTGTTTTTGTAAACACTGTTTGTACCTAAGCTCAATAAAGTTGACGCGCTGGCTCATGTTATCTTATTGCTGCCAACAAAACAACTCACCCTACTGCAATGAATGCAAACACAAGAATGCAAGTGGTCATACCTACATACATACATACACCCATAACAGCGGCTCTATAAAGCGAATGCGTGTATATCACATGTAGTGGTGTGATTTTCAAATCATATTATAATTAATTTCGGCCACCCTGCTCGGCGAGACATATCGATACATACCAAATTTTATATACCTTAGAATTGTGGTTATTGCAAAAAAGGGACGAACCAGTTATGTTTGCGCATTTATATATAATAGATATAGAAAATTATCAAATAAACAGGGTTCACGTTAAATTGATACGAAAGTTGCTGAATCAACATTAGCATGTATGACATTGTCATATCAATTTCTCATGTTAATAATACATTACTTCGAAAAGTTTTATTTAACATTAAAAATTATGTAAACGACCGGTTTCACGTCAAATTGATAAAAAAAAACTTGTTGAGCCAACGTAGTACGTCATATCACTTGCATATCAATTTCTCATGTTAATACACATTTCGACAACATATTTATATAAAAACTGCCAATCTCACATTTGTATAACATTCTCATGTTAAAACGGCATAAACCACGCTGCAATTGACATTTATCACGTTCATAACAAATTTCGAAAACCTGCTGTAAAAATCCTATGAAAATTGTAATACTAACATTTGCAAAACTATCTCTGGTTGAAATTACGTGAATTGACATGTTTCATGTTTATAACAAATTTTGACAACATGTTTCACGTAGCACCTTAGCATTTGTCTAGCTGTTTCATTCTAAAATGAAATAAATCGCGCTGCAGTTGACAATCAAGTTCGGTCGTTGTAAAATAATTGATTAACAAAAATAGTTAGCAGAAAACCAAAGTGAAAATGGGTGATGATGTTGTTTATTTGTGAAAAGCGTTTCGCCGGAAATGAAGACCACCGACCAGCGTATGGTTTATGAAGTATCGTCTGTAGGAATTGGTGCTAATGGAGAAAATTCATCTGTGCTAAATTTACGAAGGAGCAACTGCAATAAATAAGAACTTTTAGTTCCTGTGTAGTGCAGAATAAAAATACAGTTTGCCAAGAAACTTCTTTTATGTGCTTCCAAAAATGTTAAATTTGTCACCTTATCATTACATTTATTACATTAAATATGTACCTATTTCAAAAATAAGTTAATAAATTGACCAAATATAATATCATTTCGATGTGATTATCATTAATTTTATTTGTAGCTTCAACGTTATTCTCACGTAAGTATCAGTATTACATACTCTCACGTAAATATACATCATGGTCATGTTCATTTTACGTTTTTCCTGTAGGTACATATATTTCATTTCAATTATACATGAGTATCCCTTCAATAATACATAATGGTCATGTCAACTTTACGTTTTTCCTGTACGTTTTTACGTTTCATGTCAATTTTACATGAGAATGCCGTCATTAATACATGATGGTTATGTTCATTTTACGTTTCATGTCAATTGTACATGGGAATGGCGTCAATAATACATGATTGTCATGTTCATTTTACGTTTCATGTCAATTGTACATGAGAAAGCAGTCAATAATACATGATGGTCATGTTCATTTTACGTTTCATGTCAATCATTGTGCATAAATTGTAATGTATTGATACACAATGATGTCAATTATACATGAGAATGCCCTCAATAATACATGATGGTTATGTTTATTTGACGTTTCCTGAATGTTTTTACGTTTCATGTCAATTGTACATGAAAATGCCTTCAATAATACATGATGGTCATGTTTATTAGACGTTTTTCCTGTACGTTTTTACGTTTCATGTCAATTATACATGAGAATGCCCTCAATAATACATGATGGTCATGTTTATTTGACGTTTTTCCTGTACGTTTTTACGTTTTTTTTTGTACATATCTATTTCACGTAGAAATGATATTTTCGAAATTGTAAAATTGACCTTTTTTCTTTTCAGTTGCATTTGGTAAACAAAAAATGTTAGTTTTACGGTGGTTTTTGATATTTTTTTCTTTCGGTGTAGTATAGAGGACTCATTGTAGACGCAGGCGGCGGCCGCCGTGGTGTAGCGGTTAAGTGTTCCGCCATCTACACCAGGTCGTGGCGGATCAATTCGAGAATTGTGATGAAAAAAAATAAAAATGATAGAGCTGTTATTATTAAAACATTCGAAGTTGAAATTAAATATTTTGTATTTTTACTTTTAAAATTATTATTATGTATTCTGGATCCATTTTAATAAATAACAGCTCTATCATTAGTGTCATCAACGACTCTCATTTAATAACATCTGAAGATAATACTTTTACTGTTGTGCACCAAAATATAAGTAGTCTCAGACGGGATTTCGACCCTTTGGTTTGCAACCTTGAATCCCTTTTTAAACTTCACGATATTATATTTGTTTCAGAAATTTGGATTTACTCATACGAAACTACTGATTTTAATATGCCTAATTATAACTTTTTCGAGTCCTATTCTGCAGGAGGTGTTGGAGTTCTTATACGAGATGTCTACGAGTGTGAAGTTACATGCCTTAATTTATCAACCGCTGATGCCATTAAGATTTCGTTGTTAATATCCAATATACCTTACACCTTTTTATGTCCCCTGCAGTCAAATTCCGAACTACTCAGCAAACATACTAGTTCATTGACTAAACATTTTGTGGCATATGCATACCAGTTCAATGTTGATTAGTTTTAAAACCAGTCAATGCCAAACTACTCAGCGAAAATTCTAGTTCATTGACTATACATTTTGTGGTGTATGCATACTAGTTCATTGCTGATTAGCGTTAAACCAGTCAATGCCAAACTACTCAGGAAACAATATAGTTAATTGACTATACATTTTGTGATGTATTCATACTAGTTCATTTCTGATCACCTTTAAACCAGTCTATGTCGAACTACTCAGCAGACAACATAGTTCATTGACTATACATTTTGTGGTGTGTTTATACTAGTTCTTTGCTGATTAGCTTCAAACCAGTCAAGGCCAAACTACTCAGCAAACTATATAGTTCATTGACTATACATTTTGTGGTGTATTCATACAAGTTCATTTCTGATCACCTTTAAACCAGTCAACTTCGAACTACTCAGCAAACAATATAGTTCAATGACTAAACATTTTGTGGTGTATTCATACTAGTTCATTTCTGATCAGCTTTAAACCAGTCAATGTCGAACTACTCAGCAAACATACTAGTTCATTGACTAAACATTTTGTGGCATATGCATACCAGTTCATTGTTGATTAGTTTCAGTGCCAAACTACTCAGCGAAAATTCTAGTTCATTGACTATGCATTTTGTGGTGTATTCATACTAGTTCATTTTTGAATTCCTTTAAGCCGGACATTGCCAAACTACTCGGCAAACAATGTAGTTCATTGACTGTACATTTTGTGGTGTATTCATACTAGTTCATTTCTGATTAGCTTTAAACCAGTCAATACCAAACTACTCAGCAACATTATAGTTCTACGCCTAAAAATTTTGTGGTGTATTCATACTAGTTAATTTCTGACTACCTTCAAACTAATCAATTCCAAACTACTCAGCAGACACCTAGCTCGTTTACTACACATTTTATGGGTGTTTTTATACTAGTTCATTAGTGATTACCCTTAAACCAATCAATGCCAATCTAATCAGAAAACATACTAGTATATAACTATAATTTGCTGGGTGAAATCATACTAGTCAGAAAAATCCTGGTTCATACTAGTATACAAGTATGTATGAATATCGGATTGAAATCATACTACTTACTTTTTCAGTTTATATTCAGAAAGTTTTATGAATATCAATTGTAATTTTCTGAATGTGAATTGTATTTTTCTGAATATCAAATGGAAATTCTGAATATGAATTGTTACTTTCTGAATATAAACTGAAAAAGGTTCAGCCTACAAGTCTAATCTAATTTAGAATAAATTCTTATAGGAAAAATTCCATTTCATACTACATTATTATTATAAGGCCTTATTATACCGCGACCATTAGTACGATCTATTGTACATGGTACTATGCAAACATTTTTTGAAACTTTTGGTTTGCTTATTTTTTTCTCTTTCAATTCACAGATGCTTTTTCGTGTTTGGGTAAATACAAATATGATTGTGATGTATATATGATCTAGTATGTCAACTGCTATATTTCTGGTGTATATACATAGAAAAAGGGCACTGGTAAAATCAACAATCTCGTACTGTTATCCTAAAGTTGACCAAATTTTGGTTGTTTGAACGGTAATTTTAGTTGAAGTAACTGCATTCAACTGTTTAAACAGTCATAGATTTGTCAAGTTTTAAAAAAAACTGTGGGTCCCGCGAACTTGTAGGAAAAAATCAAAGCAGCACACTATAAGTTGGAAGAGAAGCATGGCAAAAATCTCGTTAGAGGTTATGACAACCTGTTGATATATAACCGCCCTTTTGTTACGTTGCGGTATAAACTTGAGTTTATTGACAACAACAATATAAATTAACTCTAACAATGCTCCTTTCACTCGAGTTTATGCCCCAGCATGAAAGCAGTCTTACTTTGACTCTTTTTGACTTTTTGAAATGAGACTTACTTTTATCTCTATTTACACATGTGGGACCGGAACTCCGCAGTCAACTTAACCTTAAGTAATCCTAATTTACCTTACCTAAAAATACAACCCTAAATCCCTAATTACATAAAACTTTGTGAAACTTTAACAAATGCGCGCCTCGTTTTTCAGCATTTGCCAAAATTTCCTACAAAGTTTAATGTAATTGGATCCTACAAAGTTTAATGTAATTGGGCCTTTACCTATATAATCAAACTTGACGAACGCGCACATTGAAAGGAGCCATTGCAAGTTGAATTCAATTATTAAATTAAAAGTACAATAAACTACATAATTTAAAAAATATAGAATAAAGAAAATTGTGTTGACTTTACAGAGAATCAAACTCAGAACCTTTAGCTCATTTCTGGCTGTGTATGAACAGGTATATCAACTAGTATAATGCTGATGCAGAGGCTGACTAGTATACCAATTGGTATGGTGCTGATGCAGAAGAGGACAATTGCTTTTCTTTTTCTCTTGTAACTGCTTCTTTTAACCTTGTAATTCACAGATGCTTTTTCGTGTTTGGGTAAATACAAATAGTCGCTGCTTTCTAAAGAATAAACTGGTATATTGCTGATGTAGAGGCTGCCCTGCAGTCAACTTAACTAGTTTTATACTAATCAAATACCAGTCAGCCAGGCGGCTTCAACTAGTTCGAGTTCTGTAATTTTTCCATATTAGCAACTGGTATTTTTAACACGGCGATGTCCTACGAGATGGCAATTGTCATTCTCTGCATCAGCACCATACCAATTGGCTGACTAGTCAGCCTCTGCATCAGGAATATATCAGTTGATATACTTGTTATTATACACATAAGTATCATACCATTTAAGATACTAGTTCGTATATACGTCAGGATCGTACCAGTTGAAAGAATAGTTCATATATACATTATAATCATACCAGTTGGCAGACTTTATATATACATCAAAATCATACCAGTTGAAAGACTAGTTCATATATACATCAGAATCATACCAGTTGACAGACTAGTTCATATATGAATCAGAATCAAACCAGTTGGCAGACTAGTTCATATATGCATCAGAAACACACCTGTTGACAGACTACTTCTTATATGCATCAGAATCATACCAGTTGACAGACTAGTTCATATATGCATCAGAATCATACCAATTGACAGACTAGTTAAAAAAAGCATCGGAATCATACCAGTTGTCATACTAGTTCATATATGCGTCAGAATCATACCAGTTGATATAGTAGTTCATTTATGCATCAGAATCATACCAGTTGACATACCAGTTCATTTAAGCATCATAATCATATCAGTTGACATACTAGTTCAAATTTGCATCAGAAATATACCATTTGACATACTAGTTCATATATGCATCAGAATCTTACCAGTTGACATACTAGTTCAAATTTGCATTAGAAATATACCATTTCACAGACTAGTTCATATATGCATCAGAATCTTACCAGATTACATACTAGATCATATATACATCAGAATCATACCAGTTGACATACTGCTCAGTCTATGCGGCAGGACATACTAATCATTATGCCCATTCAGATCGTACCACTTGTCATACTAGTCCACGAATTTGACATTCATTCCAGTTGGTATACTAGTCGGTCTATGCACCAGTATCATAGTCAGCCTCTACATCAGCAATATACCAGTTTATTCTTTAGAAAGCAACGACTAATTGTATTTACCCAAACACGAAAAAGCATCTGTGAATTACAAGGTAAAAAAAAAGCAATTACAAGAGAAAAAGAAAAGCAATTGTCCTCTTCTGCATCAGCACCATACCTCCTCTTCCTCATCATCTTTGCAGCTCCTACAGCATCGTCGATAGGGCACACCTAGCCTTTCTGCGTGCCTACCAATAAGGCAGTGCCCAGTTAAAACACTTATTAATATGGAGATTTCTCTCCTTTTTAGGGCGTGAATGCCTCTAGATCTTTTATGATCCCATTTCGGCCAGGTTTGTTTGGATGTCCGGCACCTTGGGGATTGTTGCCACCTTTCGTTGGCTTGACGGAGTGTGTACTCCTTCAGCATTACCTTGCATATGCCGTTTGCCGAAGGAGTTGCTGAAGGAGTACACAGGTGGCAACAATCCCCAGGGTGCCGGACATCCAAACAAACCTGGCCAAAATGGGATCATAAAAGATCTAGAGGGATCATAAAAGATCTGAATGCAGTTCTCCCGTGACATCATCGTGAATTTTCGGAATCCCGTTAAAAAAATCTATCAGGGATATCGATCCGTTTCTTCCTATCTTGTTTCTAAGTACCTTAAACTAAAAAAATTATAAAACCAAGTAACTTAAAATGCACTGAAATCAAGAATTTAGTTCACAACAAAACCAAGTAACTCGTGTTCTTTTTTGAGTAACTGAAAATTTTACAACAAATACTTGGTTATTTTACAAAAACTCATTAGAAATCAATTTCTAATCGTCACTCTAAGTTTCTCTTTTAGTTTCGATCTCTTAGTAATGCAAAAACCATTAAAACTCATTTGATAATCAAGAATTATTAGAATTTCTTCAAAAAATGTATGGAATTATTTCACAAAACCAAGTTACTTTTAAAGATGCTTGATTTATCTTATTGTTATAAGAAAATTATTTGAGATAATTTTAAAATTATTGCAGGGATAAAGCTAAGGAATTTTATGTGATTTCAGCCTAGCATCAGATGGCGAACCAGAAAACATTTTGCAGCAGAAGTAAGGACTTTTTATACTATATCTGAAAGTTATGGTAGTGTAAGAGAATTTTTCCTCCAGTGCAGCCCACTATCGGTGAGAATCTAAAAAGTATATTCAACCAGGTTTCATCATTGTTCAATTGAAATCACGAAGGGAGTTCAAGTCATCCTCCACTTGTTGTTTCCAAAACAGTCGATGCCTCCCCCTTCCTCTGCTGCCCGATTCGGGTGTCGATTGGAAAACCTGTGTTGGAGCTTCCTTGTTCATTCGCATAAAATAACCCAGCCAGCAGAGCCTTTGGGCTTCAATTCGCTACACTTTCGTCAGTTCTGCGTAGAGCTCGTACAGCTCATCGTTAAATTTCCTTCGATGCTTACCGTTGGCAACACGGGAAGGACCACAAATCTTCCGGAGAAATTTTTTCTCAAATACTCCAAGTGCCATCTCATCTTTTCTTGACACTGTCCATGATTCCAGGCCGTACATTAGGACTCGTATGATGAGAGACTTATATAGCATGATCTTTGTCTTTCGAGATAGGACTTTACTTCTCAATTGCCTACTTTTACATTTGTTGGCAAGAGTGATTCTCCTTTGGAACAACAACAAGGAAAATTTAGTGTTAGACCCAAAAAATAAAAACGATTTGCTTCCTTCGTTTTTATATGAAAGTGCACAACAAACCCAAGTAACTATCAACTTGCTTGGATTTGTCGTGAAACAAAATTTTTTTTTGTATGAAAGCCAAAAATCGTAAAAATCTAAAATCAAAGTTACTTGTGTTTGTTCTGAAACAAAAATTTTTTTTTGTATGAAAGGCGAAAATCGTGTTTTTTAAAAACTCTGTAACTGTTTATCTTGGCCAATAAATCCATAACTAGGTCGCAAAAAATTTCTTGCACATGTGCATAAAAAATTTTGGGGTCTTATCTTGTATATAATTGCAAAAGTTGTATGAATAAGTTGATTTTTTTTTTTCCAGGGATATGGGCTGCTACGCAAACCCCTAATTTCCCAAAATTTGAAAAAACTAGGTACTTGGTTTTTTTTTGTATCACGGGAGAGTTACTTCAACAAAAATTACCGTTCAAACAACCAAAATTTGGTCAACTTCAGAATAACAGCACGAGGTTGTTGATTCTACTAGTGCCTTTTTACCAGTTCCTTTTTTCTGTGTATATACACAAGAAATATAGCAGTTGACATACTAGATCATATATACCTCAGCATCATATTTGTATTTACCCAAACACGAAAAAGCATCTGCGAATTACAAGAGAAAAAAAGAAGCAAACCAAAAATTTCAAATAATGTTTGCATAGTACGATGTACTACAATAGATCGTACTAATGGTTGCGGTGTAATAAGGCCTTATAATAATAATGAAGTATGAAATGGAATTTTTCGAATTAGTATTTTTCTAAAATAGATTAGACTTTTTCTGACTACAACTTTTTCAGTTTATATTCAGAAACTAACAATTTATATTCAGAAAATTACAATCCATATTCAGAATTTCCATTTGATATTCAGAAAAATGCAATTGACATTCAGAAAATTACAATTGATATTCAGAAAACTTCCTGAATATAAACTGAAAAAGGTGTAGTATGATTTCAACCCGAGATTCATACATACTTGCATACTAGTACGAACCAGGATTTTTCTGACTAGTATGATTTCGCCCAACAAATTATAGTTGTAAACTAGTTTGTTTTCTGATTAGATTGGCATTGATTGGTTTAAGGGTAATCAGCAAAGAACTAGTATAAAAACATCCATAAAATGTATAGTAAACGAGCTAGGTGTCTGCTGAGTAGTTTGGAATTGATTAGTTTGAAGGTAGTCAGAAATTAACTAGTATAAATACACCACAAAATGTATAGTCAATGAACTATATTGTTTGCTGAGTAGTTGGACATTGACTGGTTTAAAGGTGATCAGAAATGAACTAGTATGAATACACCACAAAATGTATAGTCAATGAACTATATTGTTTGCTGAGTAGTTCGACATTGACTGGTTTAAAGGTGATCAGAAATGAACTAGTATGAATACACCACAAAATGTATAGACAATGAACTATATTGTTTGCTGAGTAGTTCGACATTAAATGGTTTAAAGGTGATCAGAAATGAATTTGTATGAATACACCACAAAATGTATAGTCAATGAACTATATTGTTTGCTGAGTAGTTGGACATTGACTGGTTTGAAGCTAATCAGAAATGAACTAGTATGAATACACCACAAAATGTATAGACAATGAACTATATTGTTTGCTGAGTAGTTCGACATTGACTGGTTTAAAGGTGATCAGAAATGAACTAGTATGAATACACCACAAAATGTATAGACAATGAACTATATTGTTTGCTGAGTAGTTCGACATTGACTGGTTTAAAGGTGTTCAGAAGTGAACTAGTATGAATACACCACAAAATGTATAGTCAAAGAACTATATTGTTTGCTGAGTAGTTCGACATTGAATGGTTTAAAGGTGATCAGAAATGAACTAGTATGAATACACCACAATATGTATAGTCAATTAACTATATTGCTTGCAGATTAGTTTGGCATTGACTGGTTTAACGCTAATCAGCAATGAACTAGTATGCATACGCCACAAAATGTATAGTCAATGAACTAGAATTTTCGCCGAGTAGTTTGGCATTGACTGGTTTTAAAACCAATCAACAATGAACTGGTATGCATATGCCACAAAATGGTTAGTCAATGAACTAGTAATTTGCTGAGTAGTTAGGAATTTGACTGCAGGGTGACTATGATACTGGTGCATAGACCGACTAGTATACCAACTGGAATGAATGTCAAATTCGTGGACTAGTATGACAAGTGGTACGATCTGAATGGGCATAATGATTAGTATGTCCTGATTCTGATGTATATATGATGTAGTATGTCAACTGGCAAGATTCTCATGCATATATGAACTAGTATGTCAAATGGTATAATTCTGATGCATAAATGAGCTAGTCTGCCAACTGGTATGATTCTGATGGATATATGAACTAGTTTGCCAACTGGTATGATTCTGATGCATATATGAGCAAGTCTGTCAACTGGTATGATTCTGATGCCCATATGAACTAGTCTGCCAACTGGTATGATTCTGATGCAGATATGAACTAGTCTGCCAACTGGTTTGATTCTGATGCATATATGAACTAGTCTGTCGACTGGAATGATTCTGATGCATATGTTCGGGCACGATAGCCGAAGGGGGTTGCCGTTTCACTCACCCGATCAATTTCCAATGACAAAGAAAAGAAATGGAATTAATATAAGTGGTATACTAGGTATATAGATAAAGGTTTATTGTAAGAAGGATACAATACACAAGTAAAATGCGATATAGAGGTCGAACTCTATGCAAGTAATGCAACTATATAATTCAAATTATAGAGATTACCTTTAAATATACGTATGTATATATATATGCGCGATGCAACGATGATGGAGGTAGCTCGATGATGAGATGTCAATGTCGAAAACAAGACTGACTTTCCATCACCGAACAGTACAACTTCACAGCCACTTTCGAATATAAGCCACCGGCATTCTTCCCACAGCGGTGTCGCTTTGCAGCGAGAGCCGATGTGGAAAGACCACCAGGGTCCCACAATATTGAAGGCGGTCTGGCTTCAACATTGCCGCCGGCCTTGCAATACGTCGGGATTGCAAATATCCGAAGTGGATGTGCGTCGAACCTGACCGTCATACAATTCCTACTCGTGTATACTTAAGACTATAGTAAGTGCGTGCACAAAGGATTATTGTTGAGCGATTCATATAATTTGTTTCGATTTCATTTGTTTTACAAAATAATTCAAAAAATGCATGCTTACAAACTATGACCCAGGAAGGGGCCGCTGCACTTTCAAATTACCCAGTGCAAAGGTACTATTTATAAAAAGTTAACCGATGACCCAGTAAGGGGTCGCGATGCCTTAAAGGGCACACGGGCCAGAAAGGACCCAACCGAAAAGTGAATTTTGGGCTGTAGGGAAGCCCGTAAACGAGATAGTTTCCGCTCGCACTATTTTGTGGTGGACATCACCACCGAAAATTATTGCCACGGCAGAAGAGGTGTGAAACCCAGGATCGGCCAGTTTCAAATTCTCGAATTTTTCTCGCACTGGTTGACTGAGATGCCGAGCTGGGGTTTTCAAACCAATTTCCGATACGACCCGAGCTGCAAACGCGAAGCGAACATGTGGATCTCCGACAGAGCTGACCTGGATCTCACACATTTCCAGGTTCGCAACCGGTAAAGCACGCAGGCGAAGGTGCTGTACCAATGCCCCATCGATCTTACTGGTTTGCGAACAAGGATCAAGCAAGGCTCTGGTCAGGACTTTTCGTGATCCGGCATGGATATAGATCGCAACGGTCGGCAACACGGTTACAGTTCCGGAGAGCTGCGTTAGGAGCGGCGGTAGCTGATAGCGAGGAGATAGCCGGACATGGGAATGCAATAGCGTGTGATGTCTGTGATGACAGTATCCACACGTGCCCTGACTTTGACAGTTTTTCGTGGTATGTGAGTGCGCTAAGCATCGCGAACAATAACGATGCAAAACCACGAGACGTAACCGACGCTCGTAGTTTGCGTCGAGAAAGCGTTTGCAATAACGGAGCGGATGCGAGCGATGACAAACGCGGCAATTGGAGGTGTTCCGTTTTGGTGGTTGTTGCGGACGACGAGTTCTTGTTGGTGATGATGATGCTGGTGGTGTCGAAGAGGCCCGAGAAGGGGCACCTTGGGAGTGCGCAACTTCAACCAACTCCATGTCACGGTTGTATGAAGCTGGATACGAAAAGAAAAGTAAACGATGGTTAGTGTGGCAAAACGACCAATTTGACTATAGGGCGCGTTACCATTCCCCTTTGGGTGCGAATATCGGCGACTCTGACCCTTTTATCTGTTCCCTGATAAATCTTTATAACCCTGCCCAAGCGCCACTCGTGAGGAGGGAGATTTTCATGTCGGATGACGACTAAGTCATCCACGGCGATATCTCTTTGAGGGAACTTCCATTTATAGCGTCGATGAAGCTCTTTCAAATATTCTTCTTTCCATCGAAGAGCATGTTGATGGCTGAGGGCCTTTAGCTTTTGCCAACGGTTAATAATCGAAGTTGGATTGGCTTCGATAGTGGGTTCAGGGGGAGCTAAGATAGGTCCGCCTGTAAGGAAGTGACCTGGGGTTAGGGCTGCGCAATCGGTAACATCAACAGAGTTTGGTGATATTGGCCTAGAGTTAAGACAGGCCTCAATCCGACAGAGCAGGGTCTGAAATTCTTCAAAAGTGAATTTTTGCGATGCAACCGCCCTGCGAAAGTGAAATTTAAAACTTTTAACTCCCGCTTCCCAGAGACCTCCCATGTGGGGGGCCCCCGCTGGGATGAAATACCAGGATACCTCTTGGTGGCTATAGGAGTGGCACACAGACTCCTTCGCTATATTGAGGAATTTTTGGTGCTCTTTTTTCAACACTGTTGAAGCGCCTACGAAATTGGTACCATTATCGCTAAATATGTTTTTAGGGCAGCTTCTACGCGAAACGAACCTAGAGAATGCACCGAGAAAGATTTCAGTCGAGAGTCCACTGGTGGCTTCAAGATGAATTGCTTTCGTAGAAAAGCAAACAAATATACATACGTATCCTTTCGTTATTTTATAAGAACGGCCGGAGTAGCTTTTGACGTCGAAGGGGCCGGCAAAATCCACACCTGTATTTTCGAAGGGTCTGGAAAGGGTTGTTCGTTCCTCAGGTAGAGCTGCCATAATTTGGCATTGTTCCTGCTTTTTATGCACGACACAAGGTTTGCAGGTATTGATAACGGTCCTTATTAGATTTTTAGCTTTCGGAATCCAATAGCGTTGGCGTATCAGTCGTAAAACAAGTTGATTCCCTCCATGTAACGAGATAGCATGGAAGAAGCGAACAAGCAACCTTGAGAACGAACAACTATAGGGCAGAAGAGTCGGGTATTTTTCATCATAGGATAAATCTTTCGAGTTCTCCAAGCGACCATTAACCCGAATTACGCCTTGGCTGTCTATGAATGGGTTCAAGGTGAGAATTTGACTTTTTGGGGAAATTGGAAGTTTCGATGTTAAATTCCGATGTTCCTCCTCGAAATGTTTCATTTGCGCTAGGATTATAAGTCTCGTACGAATTTTTGAAATCTCCTCTCCTGAAAGGGCCCTCGATGGGTATGAATGAAAACTACGCGTGTGTCGGTTAGTCCGGTTGATAAATCGAAAAACGTATGCGAGAACGCGCAATGCTCGGGGAAACGATGAAAATCTGTCCACTATATCCTCGTTGCTTGTCATCAGTGTGGTATGTATCTTGATTTGCCGTGCTTCCAAAGATGCTTCTCCAATTCTTTCCTCCTGCGTTGGCCATCGTTCTGCGCCTTTCGTTAGCCATGAGGGGCCATACCACCACAGCTCTTTCGAACATAAGTCCTGGGGGTACACTCCTCTGCTTCCCAGATCTGCCGGATTGTCCTTTGAATCGACATGCCTCCATTGTCGTAATCCCAGTATTTCCTGAATTTTCGCCACTCGATTAGCGACGAAAGTGGTCCACGACCCTGGACGTTTTCGTAGCCACGCCAACACAATGGTGGAGTCTGTCCAGCAGAATATGTTTTCCGGTTTGAAAGGGAATTCCTCGTGAAGGGACTTAAGCATATCGCTTACTAAAACCGCCCCGCACAATTCTAACCGAGGAAGTGAGATGGTTTTTACCGGTGCAACTTTGGTTTTTGCCAGTAAAAGGTGTGACGAAATTCTATCCTGGTCTTCTACCCGTATATATATCACCCCCGCGTATGCCTTTTCCGACGCGTCGCAAAAGGCATGAATTTGAAAAGGTGACGCTATTGAAAAGTTTACCCAACGCGGAATTTTTATCTCTGTTGCTGCTTGGGACATAGTATACACTGCGTTGTGGAGACGTTTGTAGCCAATGACACCTTCTTTTGACCCGAATGGTTGTAATAGGATGTTGGCTTTTGTTGTTGCAGCTGTGAGGTCGAGGTACTAGCGCCTTGTACGTCCACGATGGATTCCAGAGTCCTGAATCGTTGCGTGAGAAATTTATCCATCTGGTCCCATGTCGGTATCTCCGACTTGTTTGATACGCTTTGCTCCCATAAGCTCAGCGTGGCACCTGGAAGTTTGTTGGAACATAAAAATACTAAAATGGGGTCCCAATTTCCCACGTCGACTTCGTACATAGCCAATGCTGTAAGACACCCGTTGATGGTTCGCTGTAGTTCCTTTAGCGATGAAGCGCTTTCGGTCCGAATGACCGGAAGTGAAAATAAAACCTTTAGTTGGCTGTTAACTAAAACCCTCTTATTTTCGTAATTTGCCTTTAAGTTCGCCCACGCAGTCTCAAAACTTTGATTTGTTAACGGCGATTTGCTAACAATATCATGAGCTTCTCCGATCGTTTTCTTTAGGAGGTGGTACAATTTCTCTACATTACTTAATCGGGTATTATTAATGTAAATGGCGGTGAATAAATCGCGAATTTTTCGAGATGATAGCTAATTCGACTAAGGCACGATAAATAATCTTTTAAAATTGCGGACTGTTTTGCGTTTACCGATTCTAATTCCTCTTCATCCATCAGGGACTCCATACATTTTTCGTATACCCCTTTTGCTTTCACCCACACATCAGTGAGTTCCGTCTTAAGACCATCTAAAAATGGTTTGGGATGGTCACTTAGGGACGCGTCATCGAACTTTGCACACAAATCCACAATTTGATCGGAACATCTCGTATAATACGTTAAGTTGGACATTTTGTAGAAAACCGAACAATTATTTATGTCAAAAACGTATAAAAAAACCGCAGGGAATGGTACGCGCCACCAATAAACAATAAAATTCGCAAAAAAATTGCTAATATGGTAACCGGTAGTTGTTGGTACTTTTTTCTCACAGGGTCGCTTGTAAAATGTTCCTACTGGGACGCTTTATAACTATCAATATAATTACACACAAGAATGCAACTCACTTGACGGCGTGAGCGCAAGCGAAGGTCCACACAAAAGGGAATACTAAAATCAGTTGATTTAACTACTAAAATCTCTGACTAAGGTAACAACAACAATACTAACGTAGCTTAGAGCAAATAATACCAAAAAATTATTAAAGCTTTCGGCAGAATCAGTCCGTCACGTACGTGCCGGAAAAGGAAGAAACTGACAGCCGAGTAGGATGTGTGTATTTTGCATGTAAAACGCTAGATTGACAAAGTATCAGTCAACGGATCCGGCATCCTTCGCCAATTTTCTATTTTGACGGAACGTCAGCTGCGTGACAAATGTCAAAATCAATTTTACCGCCATTTTGACAACGGGATTGTGAAAAAGCAAATTTATTTAACCAAAGTACAGAGAACGTTCTCTGCAAAGTAATTGCCGTTTTATTTTTTTTTTATTGCTAAAAGTAAGGTGAGTACGTGTGCTGTTTAAGAAATTCAATTAATTCATTCATTCATATGTGAATTTACTTATGTATGTACCTATCTATATAAATGTGTTTTTTTCGCAGATTCATACTTGGAAATGGAGTTCACGTTGATTGAAGCGGTTGCATCCCATCCATGTCTGTTCGATAAGGCCATTCAGGCCTATCGGAACAAACTGGCGAAGGAAAAGGCTTGGAACAGTGTGGCAGCTGCCACAGGTGCCACTGGTAAGTAGCACTTTTGACCCCAGGAATGATAACCCAAAATTTCTCTACACAGACATAAGATTTTTTATTTTTGCTCTTGGGTTATCATTCCTGGGGTCAAAAGGTAGTCATAGATCACATTCCGCTCTAGTCGGAACACCATTTTAAAAGAAGCACATGAAAACTAGCTATCTCCCATAATTTTAGCTAATTTTTTAACAGTTGACACCTAAAGGAAACAAAAAAATAATGACTTGTAATATCAAAATGTGATCTGCGGATAAAGGTGTTCATTGCGACTGAAGGCCGGGAAATCAGAAAGGTGTTTTGCACAAAAAAGTATCGATTACGCTCCCGGGTTTGGATCAATTTCTTTTCTTTTTTGGTATTTGTTTCCTTTAGGGGTCAACTGCTAATAAATTAGCTAAAATTATGTGATATAGCTCAAAAGACGGGGTTCGGCCTCAGGATCTCCCATATTTTTAGCTAATTTATTAGCAGTTGACCCCTAAAGGAAACAAATACCTCTTTTTTCAAAGAAAAAACATTTCCAACTTCCTCTTTCGTCTTATCAATATACTGCAGTGAAGACGCAGCCGCAGATCATATTTCGCACTCGTTAGTCTTCTTTATTTTATCTTACAATTTGTTGATTATGTATTACGGGTCTACTCCAGGGGTTTATTTAATCCTAAATTTGACATATTTTTGGATAAAGAAACTTTCAAAACTTGAGAATAAGGTTTGAAAAAGTAATTGCTCTTGTTATTAATATATGAGGACTTTCAAAGCCAAGTATTAAACGTTTTAATTTATTTATTTTTTTCAATTTTAGTGGATGAGTGTCAAAGTCGATGGAGATCACTCCGTGACCGATACGTTAAAGAGGTCAGTGCTGGAAAGGCATCGTCTGGGAGTGCAGCGCAGGAACCCAGCTCATGGCGCTATATGGACTCCATGAGCTTTTTGAAGCGTCATGTTACCCCTCGACAGTAAGTAATTTTTTCTCATTAAGAAGACGGAAGTGCTAGCTTTCCGGCTTTTTAATGGCCATTAATCACGATTATTTTTTAATTATACTTTTTGATTAACACCAACAAACTTAATTTCATTAAAACTGAAAAACCAAAGATATTAATCTTTTTTTCTTTTTATATTTCAATAGGACAGTCGGAAACACAACATTCATAGCCTCACAATTTGAGCCGTTGATACCTAACTCGCCAGTCTTACTATCTCAATCGCCTCAAAGCAGCAACGTGCTGTCATTCGATTCAGAGGCTTTGGTAGAAGACTTGATTGATATTGCTTCCCCAATTCAGCAATACCAGTCGCCAGCACAACCAACCCCAGAGTGTCAAGAGCAAGTGGTTGAAACACGAAAAAATAACTCAAAGCGCAAAAAAGATGAGGACCGTTTAGAAAAGCTTTGTGGAGCCGTAACGGACTGGCTGAAGAAACCCGAAACAGATCCATCACAAAGTCGTAATAGGGATTTTTTTTCTGTGTTAGATTCATATCTTCAAAAATATTCCCAAGAAGATCAAGACTCTTTAAAAGTTCAGATTTTGAACTACGTTTACAATGGCCACATGTAAAAATGTTTTCTTTTATATATAATCATAACTGGGCAATTATGAACACTAGTACCTTATTGAACTGAAAAACAAAACAAAATTGTTATAGAATTCAAACAAAATTGTTATAGAATACTTTAAGTTTGTTCATTAATTAACCGTATACCTACAAAAAAAATTAAGAATTTTAGGGTCGTTTTCGAGCCGAATATATTTCATATCGATAATAAGGTATTTTATGCATCCATGACTTCGTCACTTCGTTTACAAGTGTGTTTGTTGCAATAGGCGCATAAAAGTTTAGTTTGGTTTTCCGACCAAGCCTTTTTTGAGTCACACATAGTGACTTTCGTTAATTTCGTTTTTCCTGCTGTTGTTTTTGGCTACTCGACTGTTATAGGCACCTAATGTAGCCTTTCGGGTCGTTTTCGACTCGACCGTTGGTCTACGGTTAATACATATGACATATAATGTTTGAACCTAGTACATTCTAATGGAAATGTTTGCATCTGAAAATGCATTTGATGTATATATAGGTGTTTTGTTAATATGGCTGACTGAATTTGAACCTGCCTCCTTACAAATGTTGCCTAACTTTTTTATTATCAATTAATATAATTTTTTTTTTACAATGTAATATATTTGTTTTTTCTTTATTTGCCGAAACGGTTGTGTTCGCCTTCACCCAATAATGAGAAAGCGAAAATTAAAATAAGAATTTTTAAGTTGAAAAGGTCAGTTTAACTCTGCCAAAATAGTACCTAAGTTCAAACTGGATTCAAATTTAACTTCACTTCAAATTCTCACAGAAAAACTAGTTTTAAGACTTTTTATTTAAATGAATGCAAACAAAATACTGCACATTTATGTATATATATTTACATATCGCTCTACTTACTATTAACAAATATAAATCAATTGAAGTTAAAAATATGTGTTACTGTTATTTTTATTTAAAATACTCCATCCTGTTTAAAGTTCGCGCAGATTAGTGGTATCACCCTGGTTGAACCCCAAAGAAATTGGTGTTAGAAAAGGGGGCTGAAGAGAGGTTTGGTGTCACGATACACAGCGGAAATAGGTGAAGTTTACTGTTCATAACCCAATAGAGCCTTTATTTTCCATCTGATTTTGATAATCATTTTTTTAAATGAAAGATTTTGATATTTACAGCGTAGTTGAGTCGAATTTTTAAATTTCAGTTGGTTGAAATTTTTTTATTGACATCTTCTATAGGCCATCACAAATGTTTAACTTGATTTGAGCCAAAAATACAGAATACTGATATAAACTTCACTTATTTCCCACTGTACGATGGTACATATTTGGTATGGTCAGACCTCAGATCCATTGTTGTTCTTGTTCGTATTGTAATCCTGTTTCGCTTGTGTGTAGGGTGTAGGGTTATCCTTCAAGCTTATCGCGGTCATCATTTCAACATTGATAATCTTCTATATATATAAAAATGAAACCGTTTTTCGCGTTGTAATGAACTTTACGGAGAATGACTGAACCGATTTTAACCAAACTTTGCCAAATTGAAGAGACACATGTGGAGAAGGTTTATAACTAAAAAAGGGGGTTGTCAGAAAAGGGGGCGTTGCACCGCCCATACAAACTAAATTTTTAAAGCAAAATATCTGTGAAAGGGTCAAAGATAAGGACCTGGAAATCGCTATAGAGTTAAGGATATCAAAACCCTAAGTAGGGGTTATGTGAAAAGGGGGCGTGGCACCTCCCTCACAAACTTAATTTCTTGAGGTTGAATGTCTCTAAATGGGGTTAAGGTAGGGGGCTGAAAATTAGGATAGAGATATAAGTAGGGAAACCAACGTTACTCTATATTTATAACTCGCATGAGAATAAAATCAAAAATGTTGTGTATCAGAAAGCTTTAGAATAAGTTGTTAGTTTACAATAATTAGAGTAAGTCACTAAAATAAATAAAACATTGTTATTAGAATAAGTCACATAATAATGGCCGAACATGAATTAAATGATAAAACAAGAAAAAAAAAACATAGAACAACTTTCATTTCTCTTTTTCTTTCACCCAGCGAAGCGGGTGAGGGTCCGCTAGTCTAAAAAAAATATTTACATATGCATATATGTACATACAAATGCAATCATATCTATAAAATTTCACTGACATGCACATCAGCGCGTTCGGCTTTGAATGGGGTGCGATAAGAGGAAAGTCATCAGATCGTCTCTCAATCTAAAAGCAGTGCGACTTGCGTTGTTGGAAGAGGTGAATCTGGCCCTTTGCAAGGGGGTGGATATTGCATCGCGCCAGAGTCCTTGCGTTATAGTATCTCCATCGTCCTGATCCACATACTCTGGTGGGCAATAGCTTCCGTCATGCATTTTTAAAAAGTTGTGCAGTACCACCGCAGCTTTGACAATTTTTTCAGCAGATTTCGGGCTCATATGCATTGTTGACAATAAAATCCTCCACCTACTTGCTAAAATACCAAAAGTATTTTCAATTACGCGACGACCCCGGGATAATCGTTTGTTAAAGACCACCTTTTCGTTAGGCAAGTTATTTCCTAAATAAATTGGTAGCGTTTAAAAAATTTGACTAAAAATATGTAAGTTGCTTTTACCAACCTGGAAACGGCTTCATAAGGTAGGGTTTTAATGGGAAAGCAGCATCTCCAACGAAATAATGTGGAAAATTATTGTTGGTACCGGGTAATGGGTCATTTTCTGGCAAATCCAATTGTCCTTGGTGCAAACGTTGGCCAAAATCCGAATATGTTAGAACCCCGCCATCGCTTTGTGAGCCATATGCACCAATGTCTACCGCAGTAAAAGTATAATTGGCATCGCAGACTGCCAGAAGCACAATTGAATAATTCCCTTTGTAATTATAAAAAAGAGAGCCGGAGTTGTGAGGGCAAAATATATTTATATGTTTGCCGTCTATTGCACCAACACAGTTGGGTAAATCCCACATGGAATAAAAATCATTGGCGATACGTTTCCATTCATGCTTTCCTGGAACCGACAAATATATTGGAGCAAGCTCCTCCCATATAGCCTCGCATGTTTCGCCCACTATTGCTCGGATGGTAGATAGGCCCATTTTGAAGGCAGATGAGTAAAGTGGCTTATTTCCGCCATGGGCCAAATAGCTATAAAGGATTTATCAATTATATAAATTATTTAGATTCAGCATATAAAGCAACTTACGTCAGAGTTAAGTATAATCGGGATTCAGCAGAAATAGGTTTGCGGTTTGAATGCTTGGTTAGTTTTTCCCTAAGCAGGTTCAGCAGTAGATCAAATATGGGCTTCTCCATTCTAACATTAATTCTGAACTCCTCAGGGAATGCAAAATTGACATGAAAAAAGCCGTGGATGTTCCTGTCCTGTAAAGATGGACGTACCCACCATCTACGGTTGTAAAGCCTCCTGAAAAGCTCCATTGCTTCTATAAGCATCACTATAACAAGTATCACTTGAATATTTTCCATGTTTTTAACCGAAATTTTGCTTTTGTTATGTTTTTTTTAATAATTTTCGTTTTGCGCCAATTACTTTGTTGACATATCTGTGTACTTCAACATGACGTACGTCAATCGCTATGTGCCATCCCTGTACGGCACGTACGTTTTGTCACGACGTACGTCACGTACGTGACGTATTGACGGACTGATTCTGCCGAAAGCTTAATGCCGAGTGCAAATGTATATGTATGTAAAATTTACACTAACACTGCGGGGTGCGGGTGAAAAAAAAGGTAGCGCGCTAAATAGCCGAACAAATCCAAGAGAGCTTTGGAACGAATATCGCGAAATTTTTTCTAATGGAAATTTGGAATTTCCAAATGATTCCAAACTGAGAAAATGCCGAAACGTCGGAAAGAATTTATGTACATATGTGATGGTAATAATAATATTTACTAATAAATATGTATGTACATATGTATTTTAACTGGCGCTCGAAAAAATAGAGTATGGAATTAAATTGAATTAAATGAATTAAGCTTGAGTTTAATAAGTACGTATGTATGTAAAATTATATTAGACACAAGAAAACCTAGGTGTTTTTTATTCTGACAAAATACGAAAATTTTCATGAAATTTAAAGGGATAGGTGTTGCTTTGCTAAGCAGAAAATTATCGGTGCTTAGAATCTGTCTTAGATTGTCAGATTTGTAGCTAAGCAGAGAAAAAATTAAGCACCAATGAATAAAAAACACGCTAAATACTCAATCAAATATTAAGCACCAATGAATAAACACGCTAAATGCTCAATTTTGTCACTATTCACTATTAGTTTAATTTTATGTTACCGTCTCTTATTTTTATTATATTTTATTTTGCTCAACAATTAATCACTTACAAAAATTTGTGCACGCACCTGTTTATAAAATTGTTGATTTTTTGTTTTGATTTGCGCTCCGTTTTTTTTCTTCCTTTTTTACTTCTTCTGCTAGGTATGTTCTTGTGATATTTGTGTTTGTAATTTTGTAATTTGGATGTCTCGTTTTTTTTTGCTTTGTTTTTGTATACTGCCGATTTATTTTTATGGTGAGATCCGGTTCGATGGACCAAATGTTCGGGCACGATAGCCGAAGGGGGTTGCCGTTTCACTCACCCGATCAATTTCCAATGACAAAGAAAAGAAATGGAATTAATATAAGTGGTATACTAGGTATATAGATAAAGGTTTATTGTAAGAAGGATACAATACACAAGTAAAATGCGATATAGAGGTCGAACTCTATGCAAGTAATGCAACTATATAATTCAAATTATAGAGATTACCTTTAAATATACGTATGTATATATATATGCGCGATGCAACGATGATGGAGGTAGCTCGATGATGAGATGTCAATGTCGAAAACAAGACTGACTTTCCATCACCGAACAGTACAACTTCACAGCCACTTTCGAATATAAGCCACCGGCATTCTTCCCACAGCGGTGTCGCTTTGCAGCGAGAGCCGATGTGGAAAGACCACCAGGGTCCCACAATATTGAAGGCGGTCTGGCTTCAACAGCATATATGAACTAGTCTGTCAACTGGTATGATTCTGTGCATATATGTATGAACTAGTCTTTCAACTGGTATGATTCTGATGCATGTATGAAGTAGTCTTTCAACTGGTATGATTTTGATGTATATATGAACTAGTCTGCCAACTGGTATGATTCGTATGTATATATGAACTAGTCTTTCAACTGGTACGATCCTGACGTATATACGAACTAGTATCTTAAATGGTATGATACTGATGTGTATAATAACAAGTATATCAACTGCTATATTCCTGATTCAGAGGATGACTAGTCAGGTAATTGGTATGGTGCTGATGCAGAGAAGGACAATTACCATCTCGTAGGACATCGCCGTGTTAAAAATACCAGTTGCTAATATGGAAAAATTACAGAACTCGAACTAGTTGAGGCCGTCTGGCTGACTGGTATTTGATTAGTATAAAACTAGTTAAGTTGACTGCAGGGTCTTTACAGATTGCATTCCCTTTCTTTCCAACTGTTTCATGAGGAATTTTCTCTCCTATTGTGTAGTGAAAAATCAGAGAATATTTTTGTTTTAGGTGATTTTAATTTTGATTTGCTGAGTTCAAATACTAGATAACTACCTTGGACTTCTGGCAGAACATGGCCTAATTTCTTTTATACAAGAGACTACCCGCCCTGAGTCAGGGACCTGTATTGACCATGTATATGGTAGCTTGAGTAATTTTCAAGATGACTTACATCTGGGTATAAATCTTGATTGGGGTATTTCTGACCATTGTATGACAGGTATTCAACTTAGGAACGTTAACATAAATAGGCAAGTTAACAGTTGCAATACCCATTCAGGAATTAGCAAAATAAATTTTAATGTTCTTATTGAATCCCTTCGCTTTGGAAACTGGGAAACTGTTTTTGGTGAAACAAACGTTAACAAGGCATATAATTCATTGATTAACACTCTCACTCTCCACATTAACAATTAAACAAAAAACTGTTTTTCCGAAACCATCCTCTTTATGCCTCAAGCCATGGATAACTCGTGCTTTATTGCATAAAATCAAAATGAAAAATAAATTGCGGAAAAAATGCAAGAGGAATTCGGCAAACACTAATCTACGGAATCGTGTCCGTCGATTGACTAATAAACTAAATAAAGAAATAAGATCAAGTCGAGATAAATATTACCAAAACCTGTTTTTATCAACCCAAGGTAACTCTAAACAAGTAAGGAAGTCTAAGTTCGGGTGAAACCGAACATTACATACCCAGCTGTGCACATAAAGTGGGCGTGATCGTTCACCGATTTTTCTTATTTTCTGTGGTAGTACTCTACATAAACATAACATGCCTGGTACCTAGTTTCGTAAATCTATCTCACACCGTTCTGAAGTTGTTAGCAGTCGAATTTAAAAATTGCTTGACTCATAAGTGGGCGGTGCCACGCCCACTTTCCAAAATTTTGAAAAAATTATGTAAAGAATATGAAAGTTGATGTATGTACCAAATTATATTATTATAGCGAAACCAGTTAATTAGATATGGACTTTTCAATATTTCCACCTCCTTTCAATATAACTTTTATAGCTGAATTTACCACAACAATAGTATGTCCTCTACGAAATTTCGTTATACTAGCATAAACTGTTCTGAAGTTATTAAGAGTCAAAATTTTAAAATTTCTTCAAATATACGTGGGCGGTACCACGCCCCCTTTTCAAAAATTTTTATAAAATCGGCCTTAGAACATCTAAATCAATACATATTGCAAATTTTATCATTGTAGCTGCTTCTAATATTGAATTAACCCATTTTATACGTTTTTCGAAATTTTCGATATCGAAAAAGGGGCGTGGTTATGGTCCGATTTTACCCATTTTCAATAGCAATCTATTCTGAACCCAAATAAGTACGCATGCCAAATTTGGTGAAGATATCTCATTATTTGCTCAAGTTATCGTGTTAACGGACAGACGGACGGACGGACAGACGGACGGACATGGCTCAATCAAATTTTTTTTCGATCCTGATCATATTGATATATGGAAGTCTATATCTATCTCGATTCCTTTATACCTGTACAACCAACCGTTATCCTAACAAAGTTATAATACCCTGTGTACAAGTACAGCTGGGTATAAAAAGAATGGGACGCTGTAAATCGTATTATAAACAGAAACTCTAAACGAAAACCCGGCCCCTTGTATTATGCGTGGATGGTGTTGATATTTCAGAGTCTTCGGCAGTTGTAAACGAACTCAATAACTTCTTTGTTGGTGTGGGAGCAGTGTCTGCAGTTTCAGAAATCCAAAGTTGTGCATGTGTCATACAAACACTATATCACTGATTTCACACCTCCCAGCAATAGTTTTTTCTTTGATCCAATCTCGGGTTCAGAAATTCTTAGAATAATCAAGACTTTAAATAATTCTGATTCTAATGGTAGTGACGACATCTCAAATCGCATGTTTAAAACCATAGCACTTTATATTGTTGATATTTTTTTATTTAACTTAAGTATAACCTTCGGAATTTTTCCAGAAGATTTGAAATGTGCCACAGTTATACCACTCTTCAAAAAGGGAGATAAAAAAGACAACTATAACTACAGGCCCATATCTTTACTATCTTCAATCTCAAAAATCTTTGAAAAAGCAATAAAAGTTAGGATTTTAGCTTACTTGAATAAAATACAATTTTTCAGCCCGAAGCAGTTTGGTTTTATGTCCGGGCTGTCAACTGAAGATGCTCTTCTCGACTTTCCTTCTTTTTATATAAGGCGATGGATGAGAGGATGTGCTGTGCTAGTCTCTTTGTGGATATAACAAAAGCATTCGATATGGTAGACCATAGTATCTTACTGAGTAAACTTAGAACAGCGGGCTTTCGTGGCAACATTCTTAGTTGGTTTCAGTCATACTTAACGAATAGAGTGCAGAAAGTTAAAGTTGAGAATCATCTAAGTGAATCCAAACCTAAAGTTGTAGGGGTACCACAAGGCTCCGTTCTTGGGCCAATATTGGCAAAATAACGGTTTTGCTGATGACCTTGCCATCGCATATGGTTCGAAAAATTCATTTAATCTTTTTTCTGATATTAATCACGATGTGTTTATGTTAGGATCATGGTTTGCAAGCCATAACCTCATGGTAAGCAGCAAGACAAAACTGATGTAGAAGAAACGACATTTTCTCTCACGGTTCAAACTGTATGCGTCATCGCTTGTGTTCACACAATTGTAATGAACAAAACTCTAATAACACTTTTGATGAGGCACAAAGTTGTGACAGTAAATGCTTCAAGATTGAAGAGGTGTCTAATTTTAAATATTTGGGAGTTATATTCGACCATGATCTAAGTTGGTCTTCACACATTGTTGCATTGAAATCGTACATGTTATCATCGGTTCGTTCTTTCTATAACCTAAAAAAGATATGTTCAAACCGAATAATGGCACTAGTGTATCATGGACTGGTTCACTCAAAATTATTATATGGCATTAGTTGCTAGGGTAGTGCGTACGCTAGCAAGCTTCACCCACTCTTAATTCTACAAAAGTGTCTCATCCGAAGAATGTGTAACGCGTGCCGTCTATCAGACTCTATGAGTCTTTTCAAGAAATTAAATATTCTCCCCGTGCGACACTTATACTGTTTTAAAGTGTTGAAAATTTGATTATAAGGAGTGGGTATACGCAAAGCCCTATATACAGCACATATTGTTTAAGAAGTAGATCATCATCTCGTGTAACAGTTCCTAGCTTCCATACCACACTTTTTTGTAACTTCTTCACTACCGTATCATGTAAATTGTACAATAAACTACCTGCTGATATACAACTCATTAGAAGTCTATCTGAGTTTATAAGGGAAGTCAAACAGTGGCTACTTGGTTTCTATCATGAAGGTATAGAAATTCTGTGGCGACCCATTATATAAATTCCTGTTGTTTAGTATTACTGAAGGATTAGCTTTACCTAAATGCAATATTGTTTTAAACAGTCTAGTTTCTACTCTTTTATTTGTACCTAAAAATATGAATTAAAAAAAAAAATTATTTTAGTATTGCGCCCACATGCATTTATAAATTCTAAGGGAATGACATTTCCACTGCACACAGAAAAATTTTCATGTAAAATCAACACTTTTTTAACACTTTTTCAGGTTATTATTTTTCAACACTATCGATCATGTTATTTTAACATGAATGTTCATTTCTGTCCAAATATGCAGACACAGGCTTATTTGTTTGCATGAAATTCAAAAACAAGCAAAAGTGCTGAGTAGCGAGTGCGTCATATTTTGCTCGCGGCCGTCAGTAAGTGTGCCGTCGCTGGCGTCAGCATTGCAACCGCTAGTGTCAGCAGTTGCGACACTTACTGACGACCTAGAACGGTAGACTGCTGACTAGTGACCTAGCATTGCAGAAGTCAAAAGCAATGCACTAGTCAGCATAATTGTAAGACCAAAATTGTATATAAGCGAAGAAATTAAAATAAAGAATTGAGAAATGCATGACCAGCAAACCTAAAGCTACTTGTTCTTTAATCATATAGCGCAATTGCTTCCATCGCCATTTCTCCCATCGCCGTAAATAACCAGGTTCAAGTGCCTGAAGTTATTACTCTCAAGTCTTGGTGCCACTGCCTTGACTAAACCACCATACAACCCAAACTCCTGGTGCGACCACCTCGAGTCCTGTCATTTCTACGTGGTTTGGCACCTAAGCCACTCCACTCGATCCTCAATTCAGGACGGCAAATCAGCCGCTCCAAACATTTTGGTGACCCCGACGTGATCTGAAGACGCAACCCTCTGACCCCCTGTGACCCCGCAAGTTACAGGACCTGAACAACTCGGCAACTCCGCCAGTCTGTAATCCCGAACACGCAACGACTTGAGCGACAACGTCAGCAACTTCTGACCCACCGTCAATCTTGCCAATTCAGTTAGCCAGCATCGGAATCAATTTCGATATGGCTCCAACCAATAAAGAAACAATGGAGACATTGACAGCCTCCCAAAGTACAACTGGAGAGCTGATAGAGACCATAATCCGTAACTTCAAAAAGGATTCAGCCTGTATATTACAAAGAGCGCCTCGAACGCTTAGACATAGCGTGGGCCGAATTTGAGGTAACGGACAATAAAATCCGTTGCCTCGCAGATATGGATCCCAGCCCCAATATTTCACCACCGGATACTACAAAAAAATATCCGAGTTGACGTCAAAGTACAAGGAAATAATGGAGTCCGGCATGACGGAACCTCTCAAAACCCAAACACCGGACGAGCAAACGCAAGGTCTTCCCGGAAGTACCTACGCTCCCTCTCGGAAACCAGAATTGTCTTCAGCCATTAGAAGACAAAACGTGATGATAGCATCACTAAAACGGCTCCTCGAAATGGACCCTACAGCGGCAAACATGAAGCTAAAAGAGAAACTTTGGGAGCAAATACAAGAGCTCCACTTCTCGATCGGGGAAGACAGCATATATCCTGTAAGAGATGGGTATGACATGGAGTCATACACGACTGTCGAAGCATCGGTTTATAGCAATTTCAAGCTCAAGGAAAACACGGCAAATAAAATTGAGGAAACGGTCAAAAATAAAACGATTCAGCTTCCAAAAATAACAATCCCCAAATTTAATGGGGAATACTTAAAATGGATAGCATTCTTTGACCTCTTCTCCCAATTGGTAGACAAACAAGAGATCCCCACAGTTCAAAAAATGTGGTATTTAAAGTCAAACCTAAGTGGGGAAGCCGAACAACTAATAAGCCACCTATCAGCCACTGCCGAAAATTACGAAACAGCCTGGAAGCTGCTACAAAATAGATATAACAATAAACGGGTTCTTGTTGCATCCATTATGAACCAATTACTGGAGCAACCAACAATTACAGCAACGTCCACATCAATAAAAAGGTTGCATGATGTAACAAAAAAATGCTTGCATTAGCTTGCATTAGTAAACATGGGCATCCCTACAAACACTTGGGACCCCATCTTAATACACTTGCTCACAAAAAAATTGGATCGGGGTACGCACATATTATACGAACGGTCAATAGTAAACCCGAAGGAAGTTCAAGGACTGAACAATTTCCTGGACTTTCTTGAAGCCCGCTTTCAATCAATGGAAGCAATGGGACAGAAGGAAAGGTTCGTGTCAAAAACATGTGCGGCCGCCTCCGAACCAAAGGAAACCTCCTGCTCGCTCTGCCACAATGGAAGCCACCTTTTGTTTCGGTGCCAAGAATTTCAAACAATGACACCAAATGAACGGCTCAATTACGTCCAAAGACAAAAACTATGCGTAAACTGCATGAGACCCGGGCACTCCTCTAAGACTTGCAAGTCAAGAGAATGCATGAAATGCAACAAGAAACATAATTCACTTTTGCACCTGGAAACGAGTAGAAACTCATCAAGGCCAAGCCTTAGTCACGAAGGTGAGCCCAAAATCGGGAGGACATCAGCAGCATCAGCGGAAGTAACCAGAAAAAGGACGCCAGAAGCTGCCTCAGCGGCATCCACCTCATCACGAAGTTCTGAAGTAGATTCACTCACTGCGACGGACAAAGGTGGACAAAGGCCATACGTCCTATTGAGCACAGCAGTAGTTATAATCAAAACAGACGCCACAGAAGTTGAATGCCGCGCGTTATTAGACTCAGGGTCACAGGTAAACTTCATAACAGAACGTCTGGTAAAACGGCTCAGGTTACCACTGAAAACCTCACATGTCAATATCATCGGGATCGGGGCAACTAACACAAAAACACAACATAGAGTGAACGTTGCCTTACATTCTCGAAACACGAGCTTCACAGCACGCATTGAAGCGCTCGTCCTTCCTCGCATCATCTCGCCTCAACCATCGCAATTCATTAACACTGAAAAATGGTCACTACCAAGGAATCTCCAGTTAGCGGATCCAAACTTCAATCGCCCTGAGAAAATAGATCTACTTTTGGGAGCTGAGCACTATCACCAGCTTCTCACCATTGGGCAAATCAAGCTAGCCCCGCATCTACCAATAATGTAAAATACTGCACTCGGATGGATTGTGTCTGGCAGACTCAACGAAGGAAGCCCAAAAGATGCATCCTGTGGAATGTGCTTGGCGGACGAATCCCTAGAAACCTCTATCTCGAAACTCTGGGAACTGGAAGAGGTAAAAGGCAACAAGAAGTCATTATCTCTGGACGAGGAAAAGTGTGAGGAGCACTTTGCCAGACACACCTCAAAAAATAAGGAAAATCGGTTCACAGTGAAAATACCATTCCATCAGGACCCCATGGTTCTGGGGGACTCGCACTCAATAGCGCTCAACAGGTTCCTGTCATTGTAACGTCGACTTCAGAAAAATCCCCAAGTGAGGACAGAGTACGTCAAGTTCATGGACGAATATGAAGCCCTGGGGCACATGACGAAAATATCAACAGATACGATTACTACACCGAACTATTTCATACCTCATCACTGTATACTGAGACCAGAGAGCGCAACCACAAAACTTCGCGTTGTATTTGACGCATCTGCGAAAACATCGACCGGTCACTCCCTAAATGATATTATGTACACAGGACCAAAGGTACAAAGCGATCTGTTTACAATATTGCTGCGTTTTAGAATGCCAAGGTTCGTGTTCACCACTGATGTCGAAAAAATGTACCGTCAAATCTTAATAGCACCAGAAGACCGGCCGTTTCAACTAATAATTTGGCGAAAGGATGCCAACATGCCAATAACGTATTATCAGCTAAATACGGTCACATATGGAACTAGGTCAGCACCATATCTAGCCACGAAATGTCTGCAACAAATTGCCACCGAAAATGTTTCTCGATATGCGCTAGCCTCTCAATTCCTAAACGACAGCTTTTATGTTGACGACGGCTTAGGCGGAGCAGACAACCTATCCACAGCAATGCTCATACAAGAACAACTAATAAAGATCATGAAGGAAAACGGCTTCAATCTACGAAAATGGAGCGCCAACCACCCTCAACTGCTCCAAAATATAGCAGAAGGAGATCAAGAGGTTAATCTGGACTTGGAAAACACAAGGGCTGCAGCCGTCAAAACATTGGGGCTCACATGGCTCCCAAAACCAGACCTGTTAGCTGTCAAGGTCAACATAGAAGAAGTAAAGAGGATAACAAAACGCTCGGTCACGTCAGACCTAGCAAGGCTCTTCGACCCATTAGGAATACTGTCTCCTATCGTAGTAACGGCCAAAATACTCATACAAGAGCTATGGGAGCTAAAATTAGATTGGGATCAGGCACTTCCAGCAGAGCTACATACAAGATGGCTCACGTTCAGGTCAGATCTTGAAGAGTTAAAAACACTTCAGATCTCAAGGCACATTTTTAAGGGAAGACTCCCGGAAACCATGCAACTACACATTTTCTCGGATGCATCAGAGAAGGCCTATGGAGCCGCGGCCTATATTCGCGCCACGCTAATGACAAGGTTATTATGTGCAAAGTCAAGGGTAGCTCCACTGAAAAAACAAACAATACCCCGCTTGGAGTTATGTGCTGCTGCATTAGGGGCCCAGTTGGCAGAAAGAATAGCAGCAGACATTCAATTTAAGGGTGCCATATATTTCTGGACCGATTCCGAGATAGTGTTGGCTTGGGTAAATTCAGACGCAGCACACACCACATTCATCGCCAATCGCATTGCAACAATCAAAGAAACAACTAGAGCGGAACAGTGGCGACATGTTCGATCAAAGGACAATCCAGCCGACATCCTGTCTAGAGGAATGTCACCAAAGGCATTTAAAGAGTGTGCACTATGGTTCTGTGGACCATTATTTTTGCATGGCAAGGAATCAGTCTGGCCGAAACGTCTCAACCCAGCCTCCAACAACCAGAACGATATAGAAGTAAAGGCCAACCATTCGAAATCACTGGTCACATCGGTAGAAGAAACGGAGATGATTTACAAGGTGAATCACGGCAACTCATTTCACCGGCTACAACGTATAATCGGCTATGTACTACGGTTCATCACGCAAGCTAAAAGCAAAAAGGCAGCACAGCCGTCATCACGAAGCTTAACCACGGCAGAACTGGAGCTGGCACTAATGCATATCGTCAAACAAATACAAGCGGCAGACTTTAAGGAAGAAATCAAACAATTGAAACATCATAAGGAGCTCCAGCGGTCTAGCAACTTGTCCAACCTCGTACCATTTTTGGATAACAAGGGATTGATACGGGTTGGAGGGAGACTAGAGGCTTCATCATTGGCATACGACTCGAAACACCAACTTCTTCTACCATACAACGATAACATTACAAAATTGATGTTCGAAATGGTTCACAAGGAGAACAAACATTGCGGCCCGCAAACTCTGTTGGGAATGATGCGACAACGATTTTGGCCCATAAAGGGAAAAATCATGGCACGAGCAACAGTGCATCGATGCGTCACATGCAGCAAGACAAAGCCAGAACTACTCAATCAGATCATGGGAAACCTGCCTTCCTCAAGGGTCACACCATCTCGACCATTCATAAACAGCGGTGTAGATTATTGCGGCCCTATAACAGTGCATTACAAACTTCGTGGAAAAAGGCCGCACAAGGCTTATATTGCGGTGTTCGTTTGCTTCACCACAAAGGCAGTCCACCTAGAGCTAGTGAGTGACTTAACCACCGAGGCATTCATTGGGGCCCTCAAGCGCTTCATCGCCAGGCGAGGCCATTGTCAAAACCTGTTTTGTGACTATGCCACCAATTTCGTAGGAGCTAAGAACAAGCTCCCAGAGTTAAACTCGGTAATACATTCACAAGAGGCACAAGAAAAAATCATTAACGAATGCGGGAAAAGAGGAATCCAATTCAATTTCATCCCCCCAAGAGCGCCACACTTTGGTGGACTGTGGGAGGCTGCAGTCAAATCGGCAAAGCATCTGCTGCTAAGAAGTACAGCAAATGCCAGCTTAACATATGAGGAGCTCGAAACCCTGATAATCGAGATCGAGGCGATACTGAATTCTCGCCCGATATCACCAATGTCAGATGATCCGAACGACATTGGGGCACTTACTCCAGGGCACTTCCTGATAGGAGAACCACTAACAGCACAAATTGATGCACAAGCGACGGCTGCCAAGCTCAACCTAGAAAGAAGATGGAAGCTAGTGTCCCAGCTTAAACACGAGTTTTGGAAACGATGGTCCCGGGATTACCTCAACGAGTTACAGTACCGGAACAAATGGCAAAAACAGACGGCGAACATAGAACCAGGGGACATAGTGGTACTCAAGGAAGACAACGTCCCAGTGATGAAGTGGCCCTTGGGGAGAAAACTTATAAGGGTCCAGACGACATAATCAGAGTGGCAGATGTCAAAACAGCATCCGGAGTGCTGAAACGAGCAATCAGATACCTCGCTCCAATTCCACGACTCAAAGATGGGGAAACGGAAACCCAACCCTCAGGCAGCCAGCCAAGTCTGGCACCAGGCTCACCGCAACCGGATCGTAAGGAAGTATCCCCAGAGGAACTACCCAAGGCAAAACGACGAAAAGTTACGTCCATGTCAACAATGACAACAATGATAATAGCTCTGCTGGCACTTCCACTTGTGTTTTCCGCAGACATCGAAACAACAGAATTCGACACCAAGATCGGCATCCACTTTGAAGGTATCACCAAGATGGAAGTGTCACGCTCTGAGTGGGAAATAATTTCCTACTACGATCTGCAGCCATATTGGGAAGAAACAGCACGCTTCATCAATGGAACAAAGACATTAAGGGCCATATGCGACACCATAGTGCTGAAATCGGCCTGTGAAAACGTAGTAGACACCTTGGAAGCCGACATCGCAGAACTAACTGAAGAAAATAGCCTGCTCACACGATCCAAACGAGGCGCGGTTAACTTCATCGGCAACATTGCCAACTCATTGTTCGGTGTGTTGGACAACAGCTATGCAGAAGAGATGTCAAGCACAATCAACACGCTCAAACAAAATGACAACCATTTATACGGGTTACTCAACAATCAAACATCAGTTATTGATGCAACACTCAACATCTTCAGCAGCATATGTCCGTACGGAGCAGACGCAAAGGTACCAAACAAACCTCGTCCAAACTAGCAGTACATTGGCAACTCAACTCGCACTATTATCAGCCAGACTACATAGAATCCAGGCAAGAATTATCAATACGTTGACAGATGCGCACCACGGAAGAATCAGTCCAACGTTACTGTCACCATCGCAACTTCGAGCAGAATTAGTCCGAGTTCGCAACCATCTACCCACATCACTAAGGTTGCCAGTGGATCAAAACAATCTCTTACAACTCTACAAGGTCATGAAGGTGAAAGGCGGAAGAACGAATGAGCACGTTATCTTCGAAATGTCACTTCCGTTGTGTGATCCAGAGACCTGGGAAGTGCTCAAACCACATCCGATTTCAAGCAGAATAAACAGTTCAACGGTTGCCATCACGCCATGCAATGATCTCATTGCAATCAATGCGCATCGAGATCAATATATAACATTGACAGAAAATCAGTGGCGAGAGTGCATTACTATAAAGGAGAACCAGGTGTTATGCCTGAACGTGCAGACAAAATTCACCGCAGACTCAGGCCCTTGTCAATGCGAAATGTCACTGCTCAACAACAATCCAGGGAACATCTGCAAGGTAGCCCCGGTAGAAGACAACGCACCGATAAAACAGCTGACGCACAATAATCTCTGGATGTACGCGTTGGAGTCCCCCACTCGAATCAATGCCGCGTGCGGAGCAAATCATTCCCAGCTAACATTAAAGGGCTCAGGGATTATAAAAATTAGCCCCGACTGTACACTCAAACACAAGTCAGTCATAATTCAAGGGCATCAAGTATACTCATCTGCAATCCACGCGTCATACACTGCAACCGCAAACCTTAGCAGCATTACGTATCCTGAAAAGACATCTTTCATAATCCTGCACATACAACCGTACATTGATCAAGTCAAAAACATATCGACCATACAGCAAGGTTTAATGCAGGAAATAGGGACAGGGCTACCCTCACAAATTTCCCACCTCAAATACCATCATGCGACAATTGCGTATGCCGCTCTAATACTATCAATTGGCATCATAGTTGCAATCGGGATAACCTGCATTCGAAAGAAGTCCCGAGCTCCCGTTACATACGCAGTTCCTCAACCACGGCCAGCGGCACGACAAGCACCATTTGCCGTAACAGTGACATAAAGGGACCACCGCACCATTAGAGTTAGTAAGAATGAATTGTAAATTAAAACTTAGCATTAAGAATGAAATGTAATTATAAACTTAAAATGTAAACAAAAAAAAAAAATGCCTTATTTAGAACTAAGAATGTAAATTAAAACACAAGTAAGGGAAATGACGCATATCGAAACTCGTTGAATAAAGTCACGGGTGGGAGCATGTTCATTTCTGTCCAAATATGCAGACACAGGCATATTTGTTTGCATGAAATTCAAAAACAAGCAAAAGTGCTGAGTAGCGAGTGCGTCATATTTTGCTCGCGGCCGTCAGTAAGTGTGCCGTCGCTGGCGTCAGCATTGCAAACGCTAGTGTCAGCAGTTGCGACACTTACTGACGACCCAGAACGGTAGACTGCTGACTAGTGACCTAGCATTGCAGAAGTCAAAAGCAATGCACTAGTCAGCATAATTGTAAGACCAAAATTGTATATAAGCGAAGAAATTAAAATAAAGAATTGAGAAATACATGACCAGCAAACCTAAAGCTACTTGTTCTTTAATCATATAGCGCAATTGCTTCCATCGCCATTTCTCCCATCGCCGTAAATAACCAGGTTCAAGTGCCTGAAGTTATTACTCTCAAGTCTTGGTGCCACTGCCTTGACTAAACCACCATACAACCCAAACTCCTAGTGCGACCACCTCGAGTCCCGTCATTTCTACGTGGTTTGGCACCTAAGCCACTCCACTCGATCCTCAATTCAGGACGGCAAATCAGCCGCTCCAAACAATGAAGTTCATGTTGAATAACTTCACTTCGTGTTAAATTAACATGTCTTCCTGTTAAATCAACATGAAGCTCATGTTGAAAAACTTGACTTCATGTTAAATTAACATGAACTCCTGTTAAATTAACATGAATTGCTGTTAAAACAACACATCTGCCTCATTATCTCATGCAAATTTAACAGGATCTTTCTTGTTAGTTTAACATGGTTCTTGTTGACAAAAATTATTCTGTGTGTGCTTTTAAAATTAGCATTTAGTGTCATTAACTATTTTCTTATTTGAATTGTTATTATTACATTCTTATTTATATATTGTTAGTACTTGGTAATTATTCATAAGAAAATAAAGAATATACATTACAATACAAAAATCAATGCCCGACAAAAGTAACATCAAAAATTATTTAGAAAAAGAATTTTTCTAAACGGGGTCGGCCCTGGGCAGTAGTTTGGCAAACTCTACGGGTGTATTTCTGCCATGAGAAGCTCCTCAGCAAAAACTTATTTGCTTAGCAAGTGCCGTTCAGAGTCGGCAAAAAACTTGTAGGAAAAACTTAAAAGCAACACACCACAAGTTGGAAAGAGAAGCTAGGCAAAAATCTTGTTAAAGGTTATGATAACCTGTTGGTATATCGCCGCCATTAGTTAGAAGTCGTGCTTTCCTTTTGATCTCCTTTTGGCATTTGCTCACCTTTGACTGCCAATGTCTACCAGTTAACTGATAATATTCTTAACTATGTTGTTTTGCCCCACAATTATTGAGCTATAAATTTTCTTATCTCGGTTTAAATTACAAAATAAACTCGAAAATGGGCATACTTACAACTAAACCAACAACAAATATACCATGACAGCCATATCTTCTTGTAATTTTGTTGTGTGTGTGGAGTTTAGAGCACCAAGAGTCAACGAACAGAAGGTAAAGCGTGCTCAGAATTTTTAATTGTTTATCTTCAAGCCAAGCAGTGGTAGCAACAACAGAAACGATGGAGGGGTTTAGTGGCAGTGGCTGGTTCCAACAATAAAGATTATCTTGGCGGTTGGCATACGCTGGTGACACCAACTTAAAAATCAGTCACACTTCCATACAAATAAATGCAACCAAGCGAACAACCATCCACATTGCACCGTTAAAAGGGCTGAGAAATTTTGCCAAATTTAAAGCTAATTAAAAAGAAATTTAAACTATTACATACCTACATACATGCATACTAGTGCCCGACCGAAACTGGAATTTTGGGCCGAAGCCGTAGCCGAATATTCGGCATAATCCTATTTTCGGTCGAAAACCGAAGCCGAAGCCGAAGCCGAACACCAAAATAAGAAAAGAGATTTTTTTTCTTAATAGTCGGAGAGCCGGCAAAGGGACTGAAATGCACTTTATATATCAAAGGTCGCAACGTTTAAAATACTAAAAAATCCGGTCAAGGGTATTTTTAATTGATTTTTGAAAAGTGCATTTTTTGAGGTCACCTTCACGCGCACAAAGTATTTTATACGTTGGGAAATCTTTGTCGGGTCTTAGACTATAACAAATCATAATTTTTGTTTCTTGAATAAACAAAATACCTTACTAAAATACATACATAGTTGTTAACAATGTATAAAAAAGTATACAAAATATGTTGCATTTTCTAGAGATGCATTAAGAAAATCAGCTGACTACAGACTGAACGCAAGTAATCGAAAGTGATGACACTTTAAACGAATTGATCGACATACTTATGTACTTGTATAATTAAAGTGGCGATATTGAATAATTTCGCGAAAATATCGTTCGACATCTTAGGTCTGTTCAATAACACAAAAATATTACTGGAAGTTGCGATTTTCTGTCGCTTATAAAAAATCAAAAACTCGTAAAATTCAGTAAATTTTGTTTGTTATTAAACACATTTATTATTCGACCTCGATTATTCGGCCTTTTCAGCCGAAGGCCGAAGCCGAATAAAAAAACTAGCCGAATACCGAATATTCGGTCGGACACTAATGCATACATACATTCAAAGCAGTGGGACAAATTTAACGTTCGAAACGTTGTGAGCCTAATGACGGTGTAGCTTAACGCTGAAAAAACGGCAATCTTGAGAATTTTAAAGTGCCAGTATCTATTGTTTAGTTCTCATTGTTTTTGTATGGCGGACTGCAAAGCCGTGAATGTTATGCAAATTTTCCACGTCGACTTTTCGCTCTATTTTTCCACTTTCCCCTTTCGTTATCATTGTTCAAATGTTAAGTCTCATTGTAATTCTCGACAAGTGAATGCTAAACTTGTCAAAGGCTTTGCTTTGCAATTGTTTTTAATTAATGGAAGTAATTTAATTAAAACTTAATTGTTGACTTCGGTGCTTTTCAAATTTATCTATTCATTGTAACGTTTTAGGAATAATAAATTAATTGCTAACACCGTGAGACACAAATCGCGAAAATTTAAATCAGAAAAAAATCAATCAAATCATCTGAGGACTGAGCAAACAAAAAGCCTTATTTCCATCCCAGTCAGGAATTTGGCTAATTACAAATGCATTTTAAGTTGACTACATCGCACACAGTACTGTTTGAAAAGCTAACTACTTTTTATGGAACAGACTGGCCATTTTTACATGGCGATGACTTATGAGGTAGTCAGTCGTCCCTATCCCTGCATGACTTTAACCTAACTACAAGCCGACTTTTTAAAGGCAGATTAAAGTTAACTATGAATAAGTAGTTTTTTATTCCCTTCTTTGGGAAGGCTTTTATTTTTCTACTTCGACAGAGCTTAAAGCCGACTACTTTAAGTTAACTTATAGTAGAACCTCTTTTGGCAGATTTTATTGCTATTAAAAACAGTCCTTAAAGTACGCACACATTTCTAGTATATTTTTTCACATTTATTTTTAAAAATTTCTTATTGACATGCATACATATCGTTACTTTAATTCACGAAGGCCCTAATTGACACATTTTTCGAAAGCGACTTTTTCACATATTGAAGTATGATTTAGTAAAATGCACACTCACTACAAATTTTAAGGAGTTACTAACAGTAATAACGCAGATATTCCAAATTTACAAAGAAATATTCGCATGCGTTCAATGTAAAAAAAAATTGTTTTTTGCTTCTCCTGTAAAATTTTTTTTATGTCAGTTAGGGCCTTTGTGAATTAAGGTAACGGTATATAAAATATTGTACAAATATACATATGTATTAGGGATGGGATCCCGGAATCCCGGATTCCGACCCGTTTTAAGCGCTTGTAGGAAAACAATCCCGGGATTTTCGGGATGTGAGAACAAAATCCAATAAGAGGCGTGGTGAATGTTTCAATTTTTTTTTATTTTTTAATTAATATCATTATTAAACGGTTTAATACATTTATAGTAATAACTTTGAAGATAAAACACTCTTCGAAGTAGCTGCAAGGGCACCCAGTTTATGCAATTTCGACAAATTTACGTTGCTGTGCAGTTTTGTTGCCCATTTGATTTTACATAGCGTAATGGGATGTTAGTCTAAAGGCTGGTTTTCATTAGGTCAAATGGTGTCAAATTTCATCTACTTTATCGAGATTTGTTTGCTTATTTCGATAAAGTCGATAGAATTTGTCAAAATTTTACCTAATGAAAACCAGGCTTTAAGATTGTAAACAGTTTCCGTGAATTTGGCAATTTTTTTTTTGACGAGCTTAAGTAATTTTTTCATAAAAAAAATTTAAATTATGAAGGTGAATGTAAGAAAACGTTAAGAAAAATAAATTTCAAAAATCAGAGACATTTTTTAAAAGCTTAAGATTAACACCTTATACTAGAATCAAACGGCCAACAAAATCGCATACTACAAAATATTCGAAAAACTCTAATAAGAAACCTAAGAATTTTGATGAAAATTTGCCGAATTTTCTCGAATTTCGCATAGATTTTTGAAACCTAATTTGCAATTTATGTATTAGATTCTGATATATCTAATATATAAAAATGGAACCTATTTTCCTTGCTGACGCTATAACTCAAGAACGGCTGGACCGAATTAAACGAAATTTTGCACATAGTTTTTGATTGAGCCCGCCATGGTTGAAGGTTTTGGAGATATCCCGCAAAATGTGGACCAAGGTAACCTTATAACGTGTTCATACAATATGGGTATCAAATAAAAGGTGTTGGCGAGTGCTTTAACATGGTGTAGTTATTAGTCCCATATAAGACCCCGTTTTCGAGGTATTGCCCAAAATATGGGCCGGGTGTGGCCCTAGACGGGTTTCCTACAATATGGGTGTCAAATGAAAGGTGTTGACGACTGCTTTAACATGATGTATTTATAAACCCCGTTTTCGAAGTATTGCCCAAAATATGGGCCAGGTGTGACTACAGACAGATTTTTTACAATATCAAATAAAAGGTGTTGATGACTATTTAAAAAAGAGGTGATTTTCAAGACCCTATGCGAGCCGTTTTCCGAGATGTGGACCAGGGGTGACCCTGGTATAATATAAAAATAAGTCGGAAAGCAGGAAAATAATGGAAATAATTTTTCACATACAAGCAGATCACAATTTAGTGACTTTTTTTTTAGCCTAGAGATGTGAGATAGCTTACTGAATACCAAATTGTCTCAAAATTGAATTTGACCACGAAATGTCTCTATTAGTGACTAGATACACCTTACAGAATTCCACTATAAAGTTTCCTAACAGATCAATTGGAAACGATCAAAACAATCATGCGTATTGTGCAACTTAACACAGCAGTAGAGGCACACAAGAAATAAGTGTAAATCTATATATATAATAGGTTAGGTTAGGTTCAAGTGGCTGCCGCAGAGGCACACCTAGGCCAGTATTAAAAGGACCGTTGTGATACCACCAACACTAGGAAAGTCAGTTCCGGGACCCTGCCATATGGAAAATCCCGGTATTAACGGAATTCTCCACATAGCAGAATCCCGGGACTGACGTTCCTATACCGACACCGTTACTCCTCCTCGAACCATTTAGATGACTTGATGAAGGCCATCAGGTCCTTTATGTCCAGCTCCGTGACCTGGCGTAGGCTAACCAGGAAGGGAACTCCCAAAAAGCGCATTCTCGCGCCACTTAAAGCCGGGCAGTTGCAGATGAGGTGCTCCACCGTTTCCTCCTCCTCATCATCCTTACAACTCCTACAGCATCGTCGGTAGGGCACACCTAGTCGTTCTGAGTGCCTACCAAGGAGGCAGTGCCCAGTTAATACGCCTATTAATATGGAGATTTCTCTTCTCCTTAGGGCATACATTTGTCTTGATCTTTTATGATCCCATTTCGGCCAGGTTTCTTTGGATATCCGGCATCCTGGAGATTGCAGCCATCTTTCGTTGGCTTGGCGGAGTGTGTACTCCTTCAGCATAAGCTTGCATGTGGCAAACGACATACCTAAGCGCTCTTTATCCCGAAGAACCTGCTTGGTCGTGCCCTGCCTCGCAAGTTCGTCTGCCCTACAATTTCCCTATGCCCCGGGACTCATGTGAGGTTCACGCGATTCTGTTGGGCCATCTCTTGTAGAGATCGACGACAGCTGAGCGTCAGTTCCGAGTTGAACGAATAAGAGCCAAGGGATTTGATGGCCGCCTGGCTGTCGCTGAATATAAAAATGTCCTGTCCGATAGTGTGTTGGCCTATCCAAGCCGAGGCGTCCATGATTGCTGAAACTTCAGCCTGGAAGACACTGCAGTTATCAGGTAGTCTGAAGGAGAGCTCAAGGTTCAGATCCTTTGAATAAACCCCTCCTCCAACTCTGCCGTCTAGCTTCGAGCCATCAGTATAAATGGAAGTGCCGCCATGAGTGACGGGACTCCGATCCGTGCTCTCCCATTCTTCCCTGCTGGGAAAACCGCTATCTCCGACTGTTGTGGTCGCACAACGACGGGTGCTCAGCGGAAGAAAGCTATAGTATCTCAAAATACAGGCGTGTCCAGTAGTGCTTGCGCCCCAGCCGGACGTTTCCCTTAGACGCAGAGCCGATGCTGCTGCCACCCGGTGCCCTTCCAGATCGAGTGGCAAAATGCCAAGAATGGCGTTCCCCTTGTGACAAACGTGATAAGTCAACCGAGCCCAGTGATAAAACTATTCGTCTACCCTTTAGTAGTTGATCAATAAGTCCAATAAGAGACCTGATTATGCCCAGACTTGTTAAAGCGGCGTTTATAGCATCAGGGCTTATGTTGTTGAAGGCTCCTTCAATATCTAAAAAGGCCGCAAGACAGTACTCCTTCTCATACAGCGATTTTTCAATAACAGAAACTAGGCTGTGAAGCGCAGTTTCTGTAGATTTCCCTTTGGTGTATGCATGCTCATAGCTACAGATCAGGTTGCTATCAATAGTAGAGGAGAGGTAGTCATTTATTATCCTCTCGAAGGTTTTGAGCACAAAGGATGAGAGACTGATCGGCCTATAGTCCTTGGGCTCGTAATGAGACGCCTTCCCCGCCTTAGGAATAAACACTACCGTGGCACTTCTCCAGGAGCACGGAATGTAGCTAAGAGAAAGGCAGGCTGTATAGAGAAATACCAGCCATTTGGCTGATGTCTCCAGCGTGTTTATGAGTTGAACGGTTCGAAGCTTTTAACCGCCCACCTAACCTTTTCCTCCGTGATGGGTATGTATACAGCCAGGTTTGTTGTAGGTGCTACGGGTTCCTCATGAAAGTTCCCTGGGAAGTGCGTATTCAAGAGCAGCTCTATGGTTTCCTTCTCCGTGCTGGTCCAGGATCCGTCAGGTTTGCGCAAATAGCTTGTGGCTGTTTGAGTTTTTGAGAGCACTCGTCTAAGTCTCGCTGTATCGTCGACATTTTCGACCCCAGTGCAGAAATTTCTCCACGATACTCTCTTCGCCTGCCTCAGAGCTTTTTTGTAGGCCCTGAGTTTAACTTTATATTCGAGCCATTGAGTCTCCGTGCCAAGGATCTTGGCCTTATTAAATTGTGTCCTACATGATTTTCGGAGCGAGTTCAGGTCGTAGGACCACCAATGCGGCCTATGTTTACCGCCTGGTTTTGGCACTGGGCAAGCCTGCTCTAAGGCATTCGAGAGCGCCGTTGTAAACGTTTTTACCAGATCCTCCAACTCCCCTACTGATGAAGGGACTTGTGGGGGAAGTGCTGGTAAATCCCTAGATAGTATTTCATTGTGTAGCTGCCAGTTAGTGTTACGTGGGTTGCGTTTCATAACCGGCTGCTCAACAGAAAAGTCTAGAACTATTTCTACGTACCGGTGGTCGGAGAATGAGTGTGTGACGGACTTTTCCTTTAAGCCGGGGTTAAGCTCAGTCCGTCCAGGGTTCCTGTGGGTTAGAGAAATCCCCAACGTCTCCTTTTAAAGAGAAAGACCCTGGTTTGATTTCAATTATAAAAAAGGACGTGTGGCACTCGGGGAATTTCAATTTCGCGGTAAAGCTATTGCATATTATAAACTTATGCCAGGCCCGTACGCAGCGGTGGGGGTTTTGAAAGAAAGAAAACAAATTTTTTACGTTTATATGACATGATATGACATCACATGATATGACATCATATGATATGACATCATATGATATGACATCATATGATATGACATCATATGATATGACATCATATGATCTCACATCATATGGTATGACATCATATGATCTGACATCATATGATATGACATCACATGATATGACGTCATGTGATATAACATCATATGATATGACATCATATGATCTGACATCATATGATATGACATCATATGATCTGACATCATATGATATGACATCACATGATATGACATCATATGATATAACATCACGTGACATGACATCATATGATATGACATCATATGATCTGACATCATATGATATGACATCATATGATATGACATCATATGATATGACATCATATGATATGACATCATATGATATGACATCATATGATATGACATCACATGATATGACATCATATGATATGACGTCACATGATATGACATCATATGAAATGACATCATAGGACTAACTTAACTTTAACTTTAACTTTAACTTTAACTTTAACTTTAACTTTAACTTTAACTTTAACTTTAACTTTAACTTTAACTTTAACTTTAACTTTAACTTTAACTTTAACTTTAACTTTAACTTTAACTTTAACTTTAACTTTAACTTTAACTTTAACTTTAACTTTAACTTTAACTTTAACTTTAACTTTAACTTTAACTTTAACTTTAACTTTAACTTTAACTTTAACTTTAACTTTAACTTTAACTTTAACTTTAACTTTAACTTTAACTTTAACTTTAACTTTAACTTTAACTTTAACTTTAACTTTAACTTTAACTTTAACTTTAACTTTAACTTTAACTTTAACTTTAACTTTAACTTTAACTTTAACTTTAACTTTAACTTTAACTTTAACTTTAACTTTAACTTTAACTTTAACTTTAACTTTAACTTTAACTTTAACTTTAACTTTAACTTTAACTTTAACTTTAACTTTAACTTTAACTTTAACTTTAACTTTAACTTTAACTTTAACTTTAACTTTAACTTTAACTTTAACTTTAACTTTAACTTTAACTTTAACTTTAACTTTAACTTTAACTTTAACTTTAACTTTAACTTTAACTTTAACTTTAACTTTAACTTTAACTTTAACTTTAACTTTAACTTTAACTTTAACTTTAACTTTAACTTTAACTTTAACTTTAACTTTAACTTTAACTTTAACTTTAACTTTAACTTTAACTTTAACTTTAACTTTAACTTTAACTTTAACTTTAACTTTAACTTTAACTTTAACTTTAACTTTAACTTTAACTTTAACTTTAACTTTAACTTTAACTTTAACTTTAACTTTAACTTTAACTTTAACTTTAACTTTAACTTTAACTTTAACTTTAACTTTAACTTTAACTTTAACTTTAACTTTAACTTTAACTTTAACTTTAACTTTAACTTTAACTTTAACTTTAACTTTAACTTTAACTTTAACTTTAACTTTAACTTTAACTTTAACTTTAACTTTAACTTTAACTTTAACTTTAACTTTAACTTTAACTTTAACTTTAACTTTAACTTTAACTTTAACTTTAACTTTAACTTTAACTTTAACTTTAACTTTAACTTTAACTTTAACTTTAACTTTAACTTTAACTTTAACTTTAACTTTAACTTTAACTTTAACTTTAACTTTAACTTTAACTTTAACTTTAACTTTAACTTTAACTTTAACTTTAACTTTAACTTTAACTTTAACTTTAACTTTAACTTTAACTTTAACTTTAACTTTAACTTTAACTTTAACTTTAACTTTAACATTAACTTTAACTTTAACTTTAACTTTAACTTTAACTTTAACTTTACTTTACTTTAACTTTAACTTTAACTTTAATTTTAACCTTATCCTTAACCTTAACCTTAACCTTAACTTTAACCTTAACCTTAACCCTAACATTAACCTTAACCTTAACCTTAACCATAACCATAACCTTAACCTTAACCTTAACCTTAACCTTAACCTTAACCTTAACCTTAACCTTAACCTTAACCTTAACCTTAACCTTAACCTTAACCTTAACCTTAACCTTAACCTTAACCTTAACCTTAACCTTAACCTTAACCTTAACCTTAACCTTAACCTTAACCTTAACCTTAACCTTAACCTTAACCTTATCCTTAACCTTAACCTTAACCATAACCTTAACCTTAACCTTAACCTTAACCTTAACCTTAACCTTAACCTTAACCTTAACCTTAACCTTAACCTTATCCTTAACCTTAACCTTAACCATAACCTTAACCTTAACCTTAACCTTAACCTTAACCTTAACCTTAACCTTAACCTTAACCTTAACCTTAACCTTAACCTTAACCTTAACTTTAACCTTAACCTCAACCTTAACCTTAACCTTAACCTTAACCTTAACCTTTAACTTTAACCTTAACCTTAACCTTAACCTTAACCTTAACCTTAACCTTAACCATAACCATAACCTTAACCTTAACCTTAACCTTAACCTTAACCTTAACCTTAACCTTAACCTTAACCTTAACCTTATCCTTAACCTTAACCTTAACCTTAACCTTAACCTTAACCTTAACCTTAACCTTAACCATAACCTTAACCTTAACCCTAACCTTAATCTTAACCTTAACCTTAACCTTAACCTTAACCTTAACCTTAACCTTAACCTTAACCTTAACCTTAACCTTAACCTTAACCTTAACTTTAACCTTAACCTTAACCTTAACCTTAACCTTAACCTTAACCTTAACCTTTAACTTTAACCTTAACCTTAACCTTAACCTTAACCTTAACTTTAACCTTAACCTTAACCTTAACCTTAACCTTAACCTTAACCTTAACCTTAACCTTAACCATAACCTTAACCTTATCCTTAACCTTAACCCTAACCTTAATCTTAACCTTAACCTTAACCTTAACCTTAACCTTAACCTTAACCTTAACCTTAACCTTAACCTTAACCTTAACCTTAACCTTAACCTTAACCTTAACCTTAACCTTAACCTTAACCTTAACCTTAACCTTAACCTTAACCTTAACCTTAACCTTAACCTTAACCTTAACCTTAACCTTAACCTTAACCTTAAACTTAACCTTAACCTTAACCTTAACCTTAACTTTAACTTTAACTTTAACTTTAACCTTAACTTTATGATAGAGATCCAATTTTATGTATTCGGCCTGTTGCTAACACCGAACGTTTTCGAACCTTTGCGAACCTTTTCGAACCTTTTTTACCGGTATACGTCCATCTTGTTTTGTCATAGCCAGTGTTTTTCCTACTAGTATATCCGTCTTTGAATTGTTTGCTGCCTCGACAACCCACAATTTGTTTGTCCCATAATCTCCATCAATCCTTGCCCAAACGACTGCCTCCGACTTCGGTGGAATTTGTTGGCTATCTTCCACGAGTACCCGCTTACTGATCGTAACCAAAATTGAGTGGCACATCCATGTTCTTATAGCTCATGGTGCTGTTTTGCATGTCGATCTTGATGCCTTGGTTGCTTAAGAAATCCACACCAACTATGATCTCATCAACAATATCTGCCACTATAAAATTGTGCAGTACGGTGACATTTCCAATTCCGATTTCACATGTTATTTCTCCTTGGACTTGAGTGTCCTCACCAGTCGCCGTCCGCAATTTTGCTCCATGTAATGGCCTCACTTCTTTGTTGACTAAATCAGATCGAATGATGGAATGAGATGCGCCCGTATCAATAGTCAGTAAACGCTCTTTTCCGTCCACGAGTCCTCCAACAGTAACATTACTTGCCTTCCTTCCGATCTGTGAGACAGATATTATGGGGCATCCAATTGCGGGAGCCAGCCTACGCCCCTTGCGGCTGACTCTCTTTAGTTTAACGGTTGGTTGGATTGGGAGACTTGCTCATCTCCTTCAGCCTTGCGCTTACGTCCGCTTGCATTACTGGAGCCAGATCCACAATAACGTGCAATATGACCAGATTTTCCGCACTTAAAGCACTTAATGGAGCCATCGCTTTTCTTCTGTACCCCATTCAATGCTTCCAAAATTTTGTCGATTTTGTTGACCAAGTCTGGCGTCTCCACTTCCACACGATGAGCTTTGTACAATGGTTTGCTCAAAAGAGATGCGGTTTCTTGAGTTAGAGCATGTGATACCGTCTCCGCAAATGATCTCTTTGGATTTGCATAGGTGGCCCGCTTCGTCTCCACGTCACGTATTCCATTTATGAAACTTTGGATTTTCACCCTCTCGATGTATTCCACTGGTGCGTCTGCGTTTGCTAGATGAGCCAACCTCTCGATGTCCGATGCAAACTCCTGTAATGTTTCGTTAGCCTTCTGAGAGCGATTTTGTAGCTCTATTTGATGTATCTGCCTCCTATGCTCGCTGCCGTAACGTCTTTCAACGGCTCCCATCAACGCTTCATAGTTGTTTCTTTCAGCGTCCGGAATAGTCTGTAAGATTTCGGCTGCAGGTCCTTTCAATGCCACAAATAAAGCAGCGACTTTGTCCTCAGCGCCCCAGTTATTCACAGCTGCTGTCTTCTCAAATTGTAGCTTAAATACTTGGAAAGGGACAGAACCGTCAAAGGATGGGGTTTTTACCTTGGGTGCGCTTGTTGAAACCACTGTGCGATTCAGCTGCAACTCCTTGATGCGATTTCTTAACGCATCCACCTCGGCCTCGACTTTCTCCTCAAGTTGCATTATTTTCTTGTCCTGTATTTTTAGCTGTGATGACATACGCTCTTCCTGTTCCTCCAGCTGCAATGCTATTTTTGAAGATAACCGGGCCTCCTGATCCTCAAGTTGAGCTGAGATCTGAGAAGTCATGCGTGACTCTTGTTGTTCCAACTGAGATGCCATGCTTGATGTTATGTTGTTTGACATCTGAGCCAAGGCAGCCAATAAAGAGTTTGTGTCCACATTTTCCACTGAATCCGGAGAATCCTTTTGCTCTTCTATTTTCGTCGCCTCATCCGCAAGCTGAAAAACGTGGTCGTCGACGTTGATTCCCTCTGCTTCCATAGCCTCTCGCTCTGCTGTAGCTCTGCTTTATTGCCCGTTGTTGCCAATCCACGTCGTTCTAACTCGTTTTTGAGTTGCTGGATCTTCAACTCATTCAACTTTGCCATGTCCTTGTTATCCTTAAAATGTCCTTGTTATCCTTTTCAATGTCCTTGTTATCCTTTTCAATGTCCTTGAATTTATTTAACAATACCGCTTCTGACACCAATTGTGACGAATTCGATGATTCCTTGATTATTTTCCCTGAGTTCGATCACTGTACGTTAAATAAAACACTCCGATTCTGTTTAATAAGTAGTACGCTTTATTCAGTACTAAAAACCGTAGTACAATATCGCGGGTTAATTTACTGTTCAGTACTTCACTGTACAACACTTCAAAATAAACTGATTGATTTGCGTTGTCTTTGCGCGGTTTATATACCCTAGCAGACAGCAGCTTCACAACCTAGAAATGTCTACACCTTTCTGGTTTATTCGTGCAACAGTGTTCTCGAAGCGTTTATCTATCGTCATCTCCTCTTTGTGCCACATTCGCAAACACGCGAGCTGCCTCTCCCTCTGTCGCTCTCACGCCATGTATCTAAACAGCTGTAGTTGTGGTAGTGACGCTAGTGATGGAAATACGCTAGAGTTGGGAGATGAGCGATTCTTGAGAACATTCGCCATAGTATGAACGATTGTTAACAAAGCACCGCTGCCTTGAGTTGGCTGACCGACCCTTTTTTTCATGCTGGAATTCCAGCTTGCAATAGTTTGTGTACATTTGTCATCGAGTCTAAAAATTGTCGCTTGGTTAGCGGCTCATCTAATTTATCCAAACTTATTAAAATGTGTTCATAAAAAATGTGCACATTAGACCGTTCATAATATTATATATATTTATAAAAATGTATACCCCGAAATTCAATTTGGTATAGATGTTGGTTATTTACACGGAGGGAAATCTATGGATGGAACATCCATAATTATTGATATCACATTAAATAATAATTGATAATTCTGTCCCATCAATGAATATGGATGTTTCATCAATGCTTTTTTGATAAAGCACTATTGAAATGGTATCCATATAAACTGTAATGTAATAGAATACTAAATGAAATGTCATCCCTATAATGTACTAGATTACCTAGTATGACTAATTGTCATTTTGTATTACTTTATTCTGACGTTTATCATCGCATATACGTTGTTACTATACGAATGTAAATTAGCATGTAAGATTTGGTATAATAAAATTCATTCCTTTTTACTGCTGATCCTCCGAGTTGAATACACGTCATTGGCGACGAGCAAAATCACGTTTATCGCTGAACACTCATTGAAATAATATTTCACGATGGCGACAGCTGAACAAATAAAAATGGTACATACCTCGCAAATGTCGGAATTTTCACCAAACGAAAGTTGGGAGCTTTGGAACGAGCGTTTGGAACTGCATTTTTTGGAGATCAAATGCAGTGATGAAAATGTGAAAATATCAATTTTATTGAAACTCATTGGTGCGGAAGCGTACAGCACGCTACACAGCATATGCAGCCCAATATTGCCATATAAAAAGTCATACGCCGAACTGTGTGATATTTTATCACAGCATTTTATGCCAACAGTAATTTTATTTCAAGAGCGTAAGAATTTTTATGACTTAAAGAGGTCAAACGAAGACAGTGTGTCTACATGGTTTGCCAAAGTAAAAAAATTTGCACTAAAATGTAAGTTTGGTACGGCATTGGACCAAATTGTCAAAGACAAATTCATAGTTGAATTGCCGGCTAAAATATTCGAGCGTTTATGTGAGGAGGATGAAACAATTACGCTGAAAGCGGCGTTAAATAAAGCACTAATAAGAGAATCAAAGCTGTCAACTAAGCAAGAAGCAGGGGTTATGTACGTACGTGCACGTGGTAAGCAAGATAAGCACAATAGAAGCGGATCAAGAAGCAACAAGAAGAAAGCATGCAGTCACTGTGGGTGGAAAAACCACGAATCAAAAAATTGTAAATTTAAAAACAGTCGTTGTCACTCATGTGGACAGCAAGGCCATCTTAAAAGCATTTGTAAAAACAAAAAAGAAGACACCAATTTTATTAGTGTCGACAATTCTCACAGCTTTTCTGACGATGTTTCTTCTTCTTGGGACTTCTCCGTGTTTTCCATTGGTAGTGAGGTTGAGCGACCAAAAGTTTATGAGCTTTATGTGGAAATTAATGGAAGACGCAGCTTTGTTCTTTGCGATACCGGCGCGCCTTGTTCGCTGATGTCGCTACGCACTTTTCGTAAAGATTTTCCGAATGAAAAATTGGAAGCGTATACACTTCCATTAACAGGCTATGGTGGGGAACTATTAAAAACGTATGGTGAGTTTAAAGCAAATTGTAGTTTTGATGGCCAAAAAGTTCTGGGAAAAATAATTGTAACAGGTGCCGACAGGCCAACGTTGCTTGGCAGAGATTTTTTACGTGCATTCGGATTCGAGTTAGTTCAACATAAAACACCAATTAGACACGTTAATTTTATGAGCTCGTATAATGAAATAATAACTCAAATTAAAAACGAATTTTGCGAAGTTTTTAAAGCAGGTTTAGGAAGGTACAAATTAGGAACCGTGAGTCTCAAATTAGATCAGGGAGCGACTCCAGTCTTTTGTAAACCGCGTACTGTTCCTTTGGCTTGGAAAGCAGAGTTAGAGCTTCAAATAAATGAGCTAGTTAATAGTGGCATATTAATTCCAGTTGACCACGCTGATTGGGGTACACCTTTGGTACCGGTTATAAAACCTAATGGTAAATTGAGGGTCTGTGGGGATTACAAGACCACAATTAATAGATTTTTGTCCGACTTCAAATATCCGTTGCCCAGAATCGATCAAATTTTTGCTTCAATGCAAGGTGGACAAATCTTCACCAAACTTGATTTGTCAAATGCATACAATCAACTAGTTTTAGATGATGAATCACAGAAGCTTTGCACATGGAGCACGCATAAAGGCATCTTTAAAATGACTCGATTGCCTTTCGGAGTAAAACCAGCAGCTTCAATATTCCAAAAAACTGTTGACTGTCTATTAAGCGAATTTGAAAAAGTATTTGCTTATCAGGATGATATTGTGGTCACTGGGTCTAACTTGACTGATCATTTGAAATTACTTAGGCAAGTTTTGTGTAAGCTTCAAGATGCAGGTCTAAGATTAAATATCGACAAGTGTGAATTTTTTAAAGATAAGATCTCTTATTTAGGATTCGACATTGATAAGAATGGATTAAGCAAAAATAAAGAACGTATCAAGTGTCTATTAGATTCTCCAACTCCCACGAACGTTAGTGAATTGAAAGCATTCATAGGTATGGCTAGCTATCATTCGATGTTTATTCAAAACTTTGCCCAAAAAAATGGAACCTCTGTATAGGTTATTAAAAAAAGATTCAACATTTGACTGGAATTGTGAGTGCGAGAAAGTTTTTCGTAATATAAAGCAAGAGATATGTTCAGATGAGGTTTTAACACATTTTGACCCTAAGCTACCCGTGGTTTTAGCAACTGATGCTAGCAATTCAGCGGTAGCCGGGGTACTTTCTCACGTTTGTTCAGACGGAAAGTCGCGACCAATAGCTTTCATTTCTAGAGCGTTGAATGATGCAGAGAAAAGATACAGCACCATAGAGAAAGAGGCTTTGGCTATTGTGTATAGTGTGACGAAACTGAAACAATACCTTTTGGGTATGCCCTTTATCTTACGCACGGATCATAAGCCTCTGTTAGCTATATTTGGTGAACATAAAGGCATTCCCTTAATGGCAGCATCACGTATGCAAAGATGGGCATTAATTTTGTCGGGATTTAATTATAAAATTGAATATGTAAAGGGAACGCAAAATAATGCTGATGGATTATCCCGTATGCCACAATCAACAGTAGGTGAAACTATATGTGATCCTAGCTATATTAGTTACGTAGGTTTTGTAAATGCATTACAATTGGATTATAAAGATGTAGCAAAAGAATCGCGCAGAGATTCGATACTGTCCAAAGTCATTGACAGTGTTCATTGCGGCACAGTATCTCAACTAAAAGGCAAAGAATTTGAGCCTTTTCGTTTAAAATCAATTGAGCTATCTGTAGAATCTGGATGTCTTTTGTGGGGTTATAGAACTGTGATCCCCTCAAAATTGCAGAAAACTGTCTTGGAGCTTCTACACGAGTCTCATTTGGGAATAGTGAAGACTAAAATGCTAGCGCGATCATACATATGGTGGCCAAATATAGACAAAAGTATAGAAGCATTAGTTAAGCAATGTGTTGCGTGCCAAAAGACACAGGCCAATCCTGAAAAGAGCCCGCTAATTCCATGGTCACCCAGTGGATCGCCTTGGAAGAGAATACACATTGACTTTTGTGGTCCAATCAATTCATTTCACTTGCTCATAATTATAGACTCTTTTACTAAATGGGCAGAGGTTTTCAAAACTAAGGAGATAACTTCATCCTTCGTTGTAAAGAAAATTCGTGAAGTTATTTGTAGATTTGGATTATTTGACACCTTGGTTAGTGATAACGGTAGACAGTTTACATCGTCAGAATTTGAGAGTTTCATAAAGAAAAATGGTATAAACCACATATTTACTGCACCTGGACATCCAGCGACAAACGGCCAGGCCGAAAACTTCGTTAAAACCTTAAAAAAGTCTTTGTACACCAATCTACGGTCCGGTGATAAAGCTGACTTTGATACTGCCTTACATCGCTTTCTCTTTGATTATCGTATCACTAAACATTGTGCCACAAATGAGTCACCTAGTAAGTTACTCTTAGGTAGAGAATTAAAGTCTCGTTTCAATTTATTAAAACCACCAGTTACGAAAGCAATAATTGAAGCAAAACAACATTCAATGGTTAAAAATTTCAAAGGCAAGCGTAACGCAACTTTTTCAGACGGGCAGGAAGTCTATGTTAGAACTTACAAGAATCCGAACAAAGCATGTTGGTCGCCTGCAGTTGTCAAGAAATGTTTTGGCCCAAGAAATTACAGTTGTTTGTTAACTCACGAAAATCGCGAAATAAAACGACATATCGATCAAATAAGACCTCGCGAAGAGCCGAAATCTAAAGAAATTTTAAAAGAAGAGCCTGGCGAGCCTGACTCGCAGTCACAAGCTGCATCTTCCACTGTCACACCGGATGTCGCTCATCAACCAGCAAACAATACAATGGAGGATGGGGAAGATCCAACTAAATCAAAGTCATCGTCAGCTGATGTATCAAAACGCCCTGAACCTCGTTCAGCGGCCACGAAAGCTAAAGAATTAATTTCAAAAATATTTTAAAGCTCAAGTTTATTCAAATGCATAACATTAAAATGTTGCTAAACACAACTTAAGAAAAGGGTTGTAATGTAATAGAATACTAAATGAAATGTCATCCCTATAATGTACTAGATTACCTAGTATGACTAATTGTCATTTTGTATTACTTTATTCTGACGTTTATCATCGCATATACGTTGTTACTATACGAATGTAAATTAGCATGTAAGATTTGGTATAATAAAATTCATTCCTTTTTACTGCTGATCCTGATAAATTCTGATTGATAAATTCTAAATAGTTTAAAAAAAACAAAATTTTATATAATTTAACATCTGGTTTCAGTAAGATTCGAACCCTGCTCCTCTGGCACGTTAGCCCAGTATTCTACCATTCGGCTACATCATTTTATAAAATTTTTAGAAAAATGTTCAATCATAAGAAATTCAAAAAATTTTGAATTAAAAAAAAACGCTCCAACAAGTTGTAATATTGTTAGAAAATCCATAGTAAAAATTGTTTAACTATTATGATAATGCGTCCCAGAAAAATTTACATTTCGCCAATATATATTAATGCGCTGTATCTACCATTATTACTATGCAGTAAATATGGATATGGATATATCGACAATAGAAATTCATATCACGACCATATATATTGACGTGCCGTTCAAATATATTAGCATTCTATCCATAAATATAGAAAATAGTACATAATTTCGAAATGGTTGACATGTCATTTTACTTTTTATTGGGAGCAAATAATATTTGATAACTCGCTCATTCTGAATGAATATTGCATCAAACTCGTCGCTATCAATAGCGATGTTGTCACAACATTCAATGCATTTCTCTCAGTGTATATACAATAAATAGATATGTATAAATATGTATGTAAATACGTATATTAGGGTGTTCATAAAAATTCATTAATATTTTTATAATTCATAAAATTTCAAATTTCCAAGTATGTACATTAAATAAACTAGGGACGAGTGTGTTCGCGTGTGGGGCTCCAAAACCGGTGGTTTTGGGGTCCTCACACTCTCCCCTCACCTGCCGCTACGAGAGTTATCGTTACTAGAGATATACGCCGCCGGCAAACGCCGCCGCCGCCGCCGACAAAAGTCATTTTCGACGCGCCGCCGCCGAATAGCCTTTTTAGCGGCGCGGCGGCGGCGGCGGCGCGCGCCGGCGTGTTTAACATTTTTTTTGTGATAATTTTCTAAAGTTACAAATTTTTTTTTTAATTTACAACACACTAATGGCCGTGCCCTAAATGTGTTAAAAGTGCAGGTATTTGTTTCCTTTAGGGGTCAACTGTTAATAAATTAGCTAAAATTGTGCGGGAGGGCTTAAAAGACGGGATTTGGCCTCAGGATCACGAATCCGGAAGCGCTTTTTTATTATTTTGAGTTACATATTTGCGATCAAAGTTGTAAGTTTTCATGTGATTGTAATTTATTTAGGCCGTCCCTAAAAAGCTCTTCCGGATTCGTGATCCTGAGGCCAAACCCCGTCTTTAGAGTCCTCCCCCATAATTTTAGCTAATTTATTAGCAGTTGACCCCTGAAAGAAACAAATACCAAAGTGAAAAAGATGATGGATCTAGCAGCTGTATTTCACACAGCAAGAACGTCTCAACAGGGAATTTAACACGTCATTCAAAAAAAGGAACACAATATACGTCACTTTGATGCAGAAAATGCTTCTTCATCTACACTGACAAATTTTTTTCAAAAATGTCCAAAAAAAAATTCAACTGATTCTAAATGGATGTTGGGAAGGGACTTAGCCTTATGGATGGCACGTGATTTATTACCGTTCCATACAATTGCACACAATGGAATAAAAGACTTTTTAAAAAAATACCATGTAGTAGTAAACGATAATGATATACCACATTATAAAACAATTGCAACAACAGCATTAGACGATGTTTATGAAAGCGTTTTAAAAGTCGTTAAAGGAAAAATATCTGGGATGGAACATTTTGCTTTAACTTTCGATCTATGGACGGATAACTAAAAAAAAAAAAAAAAACTAATGGCGGCGATATACCAACAGGTTATCTAACGAGATTTTTAGCCGAGCTTCTCTTTCCAACTTGTGGTGTGTTGCTTTTGAGTTTTTCCTACAAGTTGGCGGGACCTACAGTTTTTTGCCGACTCCGAACGGCACTTGCAAAGCAAATGAATTTTTTGCTGAGAAGCTTCTCATGGCAGAAATACACCCGGAGAGTTTGCGAAACTACTGCTGAGGGGCGACCCCGTTTAGAAAAATTCTTTTTCTAAATAATTTTTGATGTTACTTTTGTGGGGCATCGAACCGCCACGACTTGGTGTAGAAGGCCGAACACTTAACCGCTACACCACGGCGGCCGCCAATGGACGGATAACTACTGTAGGCGTAATTATATAACTTTTACTTTTCATTACCTTTCAACAAACTTCGCTATGTCGAGTCTCACACTAGAAACAAAATACATATGTCTCAAAGTCCCATACAGGAAACAACATATTGCAGGAGATTGAGGAAGTAACTGAATACTTTAACGTAAAGCTTGGTTCGAATTTCGTTGTCACTGACCAAGGCAGTAATATGAAGAAAGCCATCGATTTGGGCAGCCTTGACAACCACTTCTGTATTGGGCATGGGCGTCACAATTTGCTTACGGTAGATGGGTAAGATTCCGTTCCAGAAATAAATCGCCTAATTTTAAAGTGTAAAAAAATCGCGCGAGCCCTACGTTTCAAAACACATACTCTGAAGTTACAGGCCGATGCCATACAAAAAGAGATTTTGTCAAAAATTGATAACTTGGAAAAACTCCTGGCTTCAGAAGACGCTTCATGGGTCGACTACGACGAAGGGTTCGGTCCCCTTGATGATGTGTCCTTGGAAGTATATAGAAACATAAATAATACCAATGACTTGCATGGCAGTTTGGTGGATAAGAGAAACATCACCCTTAAAAATTCGATATCTACAAGATGGCACAGTGTCTTATCATTACTTGATAGTCTTGGATCTCAAAGGGCTGCCATTAATAAACTTCTTTTAAGCTGTAATAAAAGTGACTTAATTTTACTCGAAACGGAAGTACTACTATTGTATAAATTAAGAGACTTTTTGCAAAAATTCAAAGATGCTGTCAATATTCTTTCTGGGGACTCATACCCATCGATTTCTCTTGCGTTAATCATTCGAACTGAGATATTATCAATATTATCTGAAAACGATGACACTGATTTAAATCAGAATAATTTCAGCTTTTGTCACGATCATTTAACTATTGCAACAAATAAAAAAAAATATGAAGAGTAAACTTGACTATAGATTTCCAATAACTGATATTTTAGTATGCGCAACGCTGCTGGATCCGCGTTTTAACACATTAGATTGTGTTACAGAATACTGCAAAAGCAAATGTAAGACAGGAGTACAGTTTTTGATAGAGATGTATAAAAGACTTGTTGGTGATTCATCAAAAAACGGAAATAGTGTAAACGATTCTGAAGAAACTTCACCTTCTTCTAAAATATTGAAACTTGCCAAGCGGTATTCTTCGAGTTTGAAAAACTCTAATTTAGAAGCAGAATGTCATTTGCTGCTAAGTCTGTCCTCCAATCAGAATGTTTTAGAGTTTTGGAGGGAAAAGGCGGCTGCAATGCCCTTGCTATCCAAGCTAGCAAAAAAAGTTTTATGCATACCTGCAACAAGTACGCCGAGTGAGCGAGTTTTTTCTATAGCTGGTCTGACAGTCACAAATAAGCGGTCACAGCTAAGCCCTCACAACATTAACAAAACAATTTTTATCCATGACAACTACGAGTCTTGTGTAGAATATTTAAAATGATTATTTTTCGCTATGAAAAGAGACACATACAACTTTATAAACATAAGATATACACAACAACAACTGTACAAAGAAGTGAAATGTTACAAATTTTTTTTTTTTAACTAAATAAGTAAATTTCTATCAATGTAAGCATTACAATAGCTTTACTTTTATGTTAACAATGTATACAAAGACTGAATTGATATAATATTACACTATAAACATATATTTTAAATCACACATGCATATTGTAGTGATCATAACAAAGCCTTCGGTTAATGTACATAATTTTAGTCCTATACTCAATATGTAACATAGTTATTTCAGTGTAAGAATTTGATTAAAAGACTGCTATGCGTTATGTTTTTAGTATTCTTCTATATTATATTATAAAATGTGAAACATTTAAAGTTACGTTCATTTACATTACATAAAAAATGTACCCAAAATTTTTTGTCAGTTCAATAAAAATCCAAACAATTGAAATTATGGAGTTTTTAAATTCAACATGCGATTTTTTTATACCACCACGCCGGCGCACGCCGGCGGCGCGCCGCGCCGGCGTAGCCGCCGCCGCCGCTATAAAATGGGCCTTACGCCGCCGCCGCCGACAAATTTGACGGCGTATACCTCTAATCGTTACCAACCCAGTTCTCGTGATTCTCACCCGATAACTCCGACCATCAATACTCCTGTGGAACGTCTGTTTCTTCCTCTTGTTACTTGCGTCTTTCCTGTGTGCCTCTATTTGTTGAGCCAATGCCTCTGGGAGGGGGTCTACTCCCGACCGGTTCACCCACGTGACCCTTGTTGCTGTTGTTGTTGCCATCTCCACAGCCGAGTTTATTAGCCACTGCTCAATTTCACCAAGTATTACTTTGTTGTTGTCACTATTGATGTTATTGTCGTTGTTGTTCATATTGCTGTTGTTGTTGTTGTCGGCGCCGCTCTTGGAGCCCGTATCAATGTCGCTGCCGGTGATGCTCAGCCCGTCGCTCATTTCGGTGCGCGCGTGGTCTTCGTTTGGCTCTTCGGCTGGCTCGCTTATGCACTTCGGGGCGCTGTCATTGGCTGGGGCGCTCTCCTCGGTTGGTCCGCGAAGACACTTTAGGGCGCTACTGTTGATTGGGGCGCGCGGACTTGGCGGGGCGCTCTCCTTGGCCGGCTCCTGTGGAGTCAGTGGGGCGCTGTCTTCGGCCGGATCGCATAAATACACTTTGGCCGGGGGTGGGCTCGCGTCATCTTCCTCTGCCGGCGTCTCGAAGTCGTTGTAGCGGCGCAGGCGTATGTTCAGGCGCTTCGTGTACTCCATGTACCCCTGGCCCGGTGTTTCTTCCTCCTCCTCTCTTACCGAAACCACATAGAAATTTTTGTGCCAGCAGTAATAGGGATCTTCTTCGGGTTCCGGGATGTCACCTGGCACCAGCGGCCCCTGCTCCGCCTCGTCTTCCATTAAGCTCGAGCTCCGAATTTGGCTACCCTGGTCGCCCCTCGTATCCACAGAGCCACACTCCGACACCGTCTCGTACTCCGGGCTCCGGATTGACTCACCCTCACTCATACGGCCAAACTCTTCGGTGCCTTCACTGTCAGCATCGTCTTCTTCGGTTTCTTCTTCGGCGTGGCGCTCCTCTTCTTCTTAGCCTTCTTCCTCAACGTAGCGCTCCTTTTCTTCCTCGAAGTAGCGCTCCTCATCTGACCCTACGCTGGCCAGGTCGTTGTCGCTCGCCCCCTCGTCGCTGTCAATAACTATGACGTCGTGCTCGTCTTCGTTGCGCACCCTCTCACTTGCTCCTTCTCCATTCCGCCTGATCCACACGCGGAGAGACCCGTCGTTTGCGTTTTCACTCGAATAAACACTTGACTCGCGGTTGTCCATGATTAATTACTTTTTGATCTATTTGTGCGTTGGCGCCTCCTATTTATACCTGTCCTCGCCTCCTTCTTCTAACTGTTGTTTTCCAGCAGCACTGGCTTTGCGGTCGTCTTCGCTTTGTTCTTGCAGGATAATTCCACTTCTTCATATGCTCCAGCGCGCTTTGTTTGTGTGATTCTGCGTGGTGCCACTTTCTATTGTTTCTATGTACATATGTATCAACGTGTATAGATGTATCCATTTCTATTGCTTAGGTGTGATGCTCCATTGGGGTAGTGTGCGCTGCCTGCTATTGTTTTGTGTGCGCCTGGTACTTGTTCGTGGTGGTTGATGCCTGTTTGTTGAGAGTTTTCTTTGATATGCGCCAGGGATGCTAGTACTTGATGTTTCTTATTTATGGGATTATCTCTCGCGATCTGGGCCTTGTCCTAAAATGGAAAGTTATGCTGTTATTCTGTTATAGCACTGGCTGGCTATCTGGTTGGCGTAATTCATCGACATCTGGATCCCGGTATCCATTGTTGGGGCTTGTCCTTGCGATTGTGTTGTCTGCCATGTACTCTGATCCCTGCTTACCACCTGTTGCTCGCCGCTTACCCTTGTGTGTTCGACTCTTGGACCGTTTGGAACTGGATTGGCCAGTGCTAGCGATCCACATCGCCACTGTGTTGTAATCCATATGTTCTTCTTCCGAGATTTCGACGGTTTGGGTTCTTGTAACGCGTGTCGTTGTTGCTCCTACTATGGCCAGTTGCTCTCCTCTACTGACTGCTGATGATGGTGCTAGTTGTTGTGTCGTTATCGTCGTCGGACGCCCCGTTTGTTCCCCGGTGGGAACTTCGGTGAAGCCCCCAGTCGGGGCTTGGCGAGACGCCCTAGACTTACCACCCCCTGGGGATGACTTTGCTTGACTCTCTTCTGCTGCCGGACTTGCTTCTTCGCCTGACGCCTGATGGTATGGTTTTAACTCGCTCACGTGTGCCGTTCTCCTCTTGCCATTATGCACCTTATCTAGCTCGACGATTACTTGAGATACGAAGTTCGTTACACGATGAGGCCCACTGTACCTGGGTACTAACTTTGCTGCGAAGTTGTCTACTGCCTTGGAAAGTTGGTGCTCCTTGACTAGCACCAGGTCACCAACGGCCGGTTTCCACTGTCTTCTACGTAGATTGTAATGGTTTGCTTGCTACGCGGACGCCTGCTGTTGTCTTCTACGTACCATTTGATAGACCTCTCTCATCTTCGCCATCTTTTCACTGAGAGCTACTTTCTCTTCGCCTGTGCCAAATGTTTGCTCATCGTAGAGGGCGTTGGGGATCCTTGGTTCCCTACCCTGCACTACGAATGTTGGACTGTAGCCTGTTGACTCGCATACGCTCGTATTCAGTGCTAGTGTCATCTCTGGCAGCAACTCATCCCGTACTTTGTGCTCCTTCCCAGTGAATTGCGCTATCATCCTCTTGATGTTACGATTTGCTCTCTCCGTCGGATTCTCTTGCGGTGTATATGGTGCAGTTAGCTGGTGCTTGATGCCAGCTTCTTGTAGAAACTTTTTGAAATGCCTGCTCGTGAATTGTGCTCCATTGTCTGTGATTAAGACTTTTGGCGCGCCAAATCGGCCAAAATCCTCTTCCTCATTCCTCTGATCAGATTCTCCGCCGTCGCCTTTCGTATTGCTATCACCTCTACCCATTGCGAGAATTTATCAACAAAAACCAATGCCATCGTATTTCCATGCTTTGATCGAGGAAGTGGTCCAACGAAATCTGCGCAAACAGTAGCAAAGGGTTCTTCAGAAATCTGCGTGAGCATCTTACCTGCAGCTGGCAGGCGTGGCATTGTTGTACGTATTTCCTTACGTCTCTGAACATCCCAGGCCAGTAGTACCTCATCATTGCACGCGCGATGGATTTCCTTATTCCCCATGTGCCCTGCACTCGGTGTGTCGTGTATCTCGTTGAGCACTCTCTTCCTCTCTGATGTCGGCACGCATAGCTTCCACGGTACCGCATCCTCGCCATCCATTTGCCCTCCAATTCTTCTATATAATCGACCTTCTTCTATTACGTAATCGGGGAATTTCTCCGGCTCCTTTGTTACTTCGGCTACTTTTGCGGTGTACCATTTACATGTAATATTTTCTTCCTGCATACTTCCCAACTGTTCTTCTAGCGGCTGCCTCGATAGCGCGTCTGCGACCACGTTCATTTTGCCTTTTCTATACTGTATCGAATGAATATTGTTGTAGTTCGAGCGCCCATCTCGCGATCCGACCCGATGGACTTTCGATCGCATTTAGCCATTTTAACGCCAAGTGATCAGTGATTACTGTAAAAGTGTACCCTTCTAGATACGGCCTCATCTTTCTAATGGCCCAAACGATGGCTAGACACTCCTTCTCCGTTGCCGAGTAGTTGATTTCGGCTTTATTCAGCCGCGTATGCCATCACCCGCTCTTCGTCGTCTAGCCTCTGGGTGAGAACTGCACCAAGACCATAATCGCTCGCGTCTGTCTGCAATTGGAACCTCTTCGTGAAATCTGGGCATGCCAATGCTGGTGCTTGTTTTAGTGCGCTTTTCAACGCTTCGAACGCCGCCTGCTGTTCCTCGCCCCATTTCCACCTCGTTCCTTTCTTCAGCATTGCAGTTAGCTTGTGTGCCACTCGTGAAAAGTCCGGTACGAACCTTCGGTACCACGAAACTACTCCTAGGAATCGCCTTAACTGTCGTATGTTCTGTGGTGGCGTTAGCTCCTCGATGGCCGCGATTTTGTCTGGGTCCGTATGGATGCCTTCTTCACTGACCACGTTACCTAAATATTTCAACCTTTTCTTGAAAAACTCACATTTCTCCGGGTTAATTTTCAAATTGGCTCGTCTCAATCTTTCAAAAACTTCTTTCAGGTGAGTGATATGCTCTTCTAGTGTCGTGCTGGTGATTATTATGTCGTCCAGGTAGGCAAACGCGTGTGGTTCCAATTCCGGGCCAATTACTCCATCAAGTGCTCTCTGGAATGTGGCTGGGGCAGAGTGTAATCCAAACGGCATCACTCTCCACTGGTACAATCCTCGTCCGGGCACCGTAAATGCTGTGAACTGCTTGCTACTTTCTTCCATCGGGATTTGCCAATAACCGTTTTTGAGATCCAAACTGCTTATGAACCGTGCGCTGCGTAATCTATCTAAAATATGTTGTATTCGGGTTAACGGGTAGGCATCTGGTACTGAGTGAGCGTTAAGTTGTCGATAGTCGACGCCGAGTCTCCATTTGTTGTTCTTCTTTCGGACCAGAACTATCGGCGCGCTGTGTGGACTACGTGATGGCTCAATGTAACCTTTCTCTAAGAGCTCGTCTACCTCCTTGTTTATGATCTCTTGCATCTTTGGGTTCTTTGGAAAGTATCGTTGTTTTATTGGCCGATCATCGCGCATTATTATCTTGTGGGTGGCCACGTTCGCCAAGCCGGTCATTTCTTCAAAAATCTGTAACTCATGTTTGAGAAAGTTACTCACCGCCTGGTCCGTGCTCTCCTCCGCTACTGGAAATTCTCTTCCACGCCTCGCTGCCTCTTCGCCACTTTTGCTCTCCGCTCGGTCTACCATGGTCGTACATGTCACCGCGGTCTGCTTCTGCTCATCCACTTGCAACACTAATGTTTCTCCGCCACACTTCAGCTCCAATCTCGACTTTGCCAAATAGTCCGTGCCAATCACCACGCTGTCGACTAGCCCAGGTAAAACTAGCAACTCACTCGCATTCCTTTGTTCGCCTAATTGTATCTCTGCCTCCACCGCCTGGGTTATCCTCTGTGCTCTACCATCACCCATTACCACTCGTGTCTCCACCTGCCTGAATCTGCGCGTGTCCAACCTCGATGCTACCTGTTCATTCACAAAGCTCCTTGTCGCTCCCGTATCGATTGATGTCATCATCTCGTGTCCCTCTAGTGTGATTGCAGCGAGGATTCGCCCTTGGGCCTGCCTGAGTACATTTGTCGTGCACGAGGATTTGTTCTTGGAGACACCACCCCTCGTCATTAATGGGGTCTCTGGCCATTTCCCGACTGTCTTCTGCAGCAGTCACGCACAGAGCCAAAAAGTTCACCTATAATCAAAGAGATCGACGTCTAAAAAAGCTTTTTGGCCGGGGAGAGCGAGTGGGGACAAATTTGAAGAAATTTGTGATAGGAAATCTTTTAAATTTTAGCTTGAATTTCTTCTCAAATTTATTGAAAAGGAAATCGGCTGAAAACAAGGAGTTAGCTTCTTATTTATGAATTTTTTATGTACTTTTGTCAAAAGTTAGAAGAAATCTGCTTGTTTTTATGAGAAAATCTGTTTAAAGTAAATTAATGAGAAAATCCTCTTATTTTCTCTAGATTCATATTAAATTTATTGAAAAGGAAAACTATATATTTTTAGAAGATCCCTTATTAATTCAAATTCAGGTATGAATTCTTCGAATGTGTAATTCGACGCTACCAAGCACAAGCACACGATAGCATCATGGTAGAGATCTCCGTTCAGCAGTTAACAATTCTTAGTTCGATTCGCGGTGAAGGCAATAAGGCAAGTGAGCATGTGGTTAGGCAAAAAGAACAAAGGTGTAATTAGACGTTGGCAAGTTAAGTATACGATGGCATGGTAGTGTAGATTAGACTAACTGACTAGACATCTGGGTTGAGCGTTCATTTTTTTTTTTTAATTTGAAATATTAAAAAGAAAATCTTCTTAATATTATGTGATTATCTACTCAGTTTTATTAAAAAGAGACACCCAGTCAAATTAAGACGGGCATCTTATTGGAAAAATATCATAGAGAAATCCTCCTGATTTGGAGGGCATTTTATGTGACTTTTTGCTCTGTGCGCGTTAGCACACCCGTTCGGCCACACTGCCAACAAAATTCCCGTCGCTCGTTGCGGCATCCATATGGAAAATGCCCACTCTCCCCGCATCTTCTGCACGCGATTCTTGGGTCTATGGTCGTTTGCTGTGGTCTGTTTGCGCTGTTTTGTGCCCCGGTGGTCTCCTGCCTTTGGTGTTCTCGCTCGCCCGATTACATGTAGTGGTATCTCTCCTCTGGTCGTCTCGGCGTAAACGGTTAGGCTGTTGGTCGCAGTGGTTCTTTCTCTGGCGCGATGTTGTCGTAGTCCTCCACCAGACTCACGAATCCTTCCAGGCTAGTGAATTCGTTCCTCTTGACGTACAGCTGGTACTCTCGCCGGGAATTTCTGTACATCCTGTCCAGCTTCTTCTCGTCAGTGTAGTCGGCGTGCCGAATCAGCGCCTGTAGAGATAAGACGTAGTCTTTAAATGGCTCACCTGGTCGTTGAACTCGCGCCGGATTTCGTCATCCAAATTTTCAAAATACCGAGAACTTAGGAAGAATTTCAGGAAGTCCCGTTTGAAGGCTTCCCATTCTTGCCAGTGCCTGTTGTTGGTGCGGTACCATACCAGCGCCTTATCCTTCAGGAGCTCCGGTAGCGCTTTTGGGATGGAGTTGCGACCAACTTCATAACTGTCGGCCAGCTCCCACTTACGTACTCGGTCCATTACATTTGTTTGTGCTGATGGTTGGTACATTGCATATGCTTGTTACTGCGTGGCTACCCCGTGGTTGTGTGTCTCTACCACCGTGATGCGTTGTCCCTCAAATTGGCGCTGTTCTTCAATTTTGCGTTGGTCGAGTGGGTTCTTGCCTTGATTTTGCTCATTTGCTTTGTTGAACTGCTGATGCACCACCGCTGCTGCCTGGTAACTCAAGTTGGTCGCCGAGTTTTGGTGTCAGTGGTCTGGGATGCAGGAGCGCCAGTTCGTTAAAACGAGCCTCGAGGCTGGAATCACTCCCTTGCGCCTGGATGAAGCTCGCCAAGCGTTTCCGTAGCTCGTCCACCGTTCCACTGCTCTCCAACTTGAATTCTACCGCGTATTTCACCAAATCCTCGCGGTTGAGGTAATAGACCCACGTCACTCTTGCCATTGTGTTATTAGTAGCCTTTGATTCACTTTGCGTATTTCCGATGTATCCTCTGTGAATATCCCCGTGTTGTAATTATCTTTGTACCCTCTCGTGGTTATCCTTGTGTGCTTCAAAAAAGAATTTGATTTCTTCAGTGACCTCGTGTTTTAGAGTCCCTGCTCGGGCGCCATTTGTGACGGACTTTTCCTTTAAGCCGGGGTTAAGCTCAGTCCGTCCAGGGTTCCTGTGGATTAGAGAAATCCCTAACGTCTCCTTTTAAAGAGAAAGACCCTGGTTTGATTTAAATTATAAAAAATTTCAATTTATTAAATAAAATTCAATCTCTACGCTTATTCAACTATTTGGAGGTGGTCGAGGTAGGTAACCACTACCAGTCTTCCAAAGCTACCTTATGCTAAGATAGCGGAGTTAGCAAACCACCCACTCATGAAGGGTGGATACCTTGCCGCGGTACGAGGCCTTAAGTCAATAGCCACAGGGCTACGCTGCCCTTGTGATCATAGCTCCGTACGGCACTTCATCACGAGAGCAGCCCATCCTCTCTGGCGCGACGACAAAGATCTTCCCCCTCCCAATCCAGGGTGTTATGCGAAACCGTGCCCATTGGACGTTTGCAGCCGGGAGGCAAATCGTGGCTGTATTTGAACGGAGCCTCTCTGATACCGGGTCGCCTCAGAGAGTAAGCATGGCCTTACCGCGGTACGGGGCTCTGCCGCGGCGGACGACACATTTTCCCTTGACCCTAAGCTGGCCTTGTCCGGCGATGGGTCGTACGAACAAGATGAACTCAAATAACCCAAATAAAAACGATAAACCTAAAAAACAAACAACGCCAAATTTCACTCCTCAGCAAAGGAGGAACAGGCGAGAAAGCAACAACAACGCCGGAGGACAACCTCCGTTCCACAATCAAGGGGGGGATCGACAGCGATGGCAACTACGAGTCGGTCAACCAACCCTCTATCGACTAAGATTGACTTGATGGGAGCTAGCACCAGTGCGGTTGCCAACGCAACTAAGCGGACAACGGCGGATGCTAAACTCTCATCAACCGCTGATATGAAAACCAGTATCTTTACGTCTGTGGCAGTGGTCTCACGACCTGGCCTCGGAGTTTCGAAGGAGAAGGAAGCTGCAACTGAGATTTCGGCAAGGAGAGCGACCGCGATGGCAACTACGGGTCCGCACTCCCAGGAGACATCTCCCCGCCGCTTCACATACCACGAGAAAAGATTGGCTGCAAAGATCCTGAAGAGGTATGAAGGGGTACCGCAGGAATCGCTGTCGCCGAATTCCAGTAAATCGGTAGAGCTAGCGAAAGCTGTGATACCGGATTTCCAAAATTCTTACATGCAAAGAGGTTAAAAGTTAACCCTTTCAAGCGCCAGAGATCGGACCTGGAGTTAAATCCCCCTCCCAAGCGGCATCAGAATACCCCTGGAGCGGGCAAACTAAGCTTTGCTGAGGTAACCAAGGACAGGATCCTTATAGGCGTCCTTGACCGAGGCAATGACCGTCTGGCCATCCCTAAGGACCGGTGGCGTTACGTGCGAAATGAACTCGGCAACATTCTTCTCAATGTTGCTCCAGAGTTTCCGGGTAGTTCGGCGCGAGTAGCGGATGCGGGTTGGCACCAGGGTCAGATTAAATTACTCGCATGCGAGGATGCAAAAACCGTAGCACTGTACAAGGCAGCAGCTGCTAAGCTGGGTGAAGTCTACAAGGGCGCAAAGATAGAGGTCGTCGACTGGAAGGACATTCCAGCTCGTCCAAGGGCAAGGGCGTGGATTCCGGCCATCCCTGACGAACCCGAGAGAATTCTCGGGATGCTACGGCTAATGAATCCGTCCCTGCCAACGCATGACTGGAGTGTCAATCTGGTCGGGGATGTGGTAGGGCCCGACAGACAGGTGGTTTTCACCATGAATAAAGAGTCAATCGAGCCCCTCAAAAGGTGCAATGGCCTAGTACACTACAGCGTAGGCCACATCGTTATCCACGTATATCGCGGTGATGCTCAGCGCGCTGCCTTCTCGGCTGCTCCGGGGTAACCGGAAAACGAATTACCAGAAGAGGAAGCGGAGGATTCCGATGCGGAAAGCATGTTATCCGCCACGTCCCTTGGCGATAGTGCTGTGAACAACTCGGAGATGGAGGACAGCCTACAGGACGAGGAAGCCCTCGACGTCACGGTGGTAGCAGCCAACGCTGAGCGATTAACATCTAACGCTACAGACAGCAAGACTCCTGCAACGCCATATCGGGCAGTTAATCGGAACAACTCGTCGTTGATAGGCAACCTCCGGGATGGGGCAAACCTCGACGATATGGGGACGGCAGGGAAGTCTGTGCGCTCTCATGTTGGTGGTGCTTCAGATTAATCTGCACAAATCTAAAGTAGCTTCGGCTGCTTTAAGTAGTCGTCTTTCTAAAGGCGACGTGGATGTGGTCCTCATCCAAGAACCCTGGGTCAATAGCTCGAGAATCTGCGGATTGGGGACTAAGGGCTTCAAGCTCATTCGAGCCAGCGAGGAGAGCAAAGTCAGAACGTGTATCTTGGTCAAGTCTGAGTTGAACTCCTTTCTCCTACCTAACTACACCAATGGTGATATTACCGCTATCAGTCTAACGGTCGACAGCACCCGCCTGACGGTGGCGTCGGTCTATATGCCCTACGACGCCGAAGAACCCCCACCACAAACGGAGGTGAAAGACCTGGTGTCAAATTTCTGCACGGGTAATCTTATTATTGGAGCTGACGCTAATGCTCACCATGTCCAATGGGGGAGCTCCGACATCAATGCCAGGGGCGAGTCTCTGTTTGATTACCTCTTAACAACCAACCTGGTGATTTGCAACGTGGGTAATGAGCCTACTTTTATCACTAAGACCCGCAGGGAGGTCATAGACCTCACTATCTGTAGTGAAGGCGCTTATGAGTGGGTCAGAAAATGGCGGGTTCTGGAAGAACATTCTTTCTCCGACCACCGTTACATAGAAATGGTTTTACACTTTATTGTAGAACAACCAATCATGAAGCGCAATCCACGTAACACTGATTGGCAGTTACACAATGAAATATTAGACAGAGACCTACCAGTACTGCCCTCACAAGCCCCCTCATCAGTAGAGGAGCTGGAGGATTTTGTTACTACATTTACATCGGCGCTCTCAAATGCTCTAGGACAGGCTTGTCCAGTGCCAAAACCACGCGGTAAACACAGGCCACATTGGTGGTCCTACGATTTGGACTCGCTCCGAATATCATGCCGGAAACAATTTAACAAGAGCTTCGGCTCTGAGCCTCATTGGCACGAATATAAAGCTAAACTAAGGGCCTACAAAAAAGCTCTGAGACAGGCGAAGAGAACCTCGTGGAGAAATTTCTGCACTGGCGTCGAAAAGGTCGACGACACAGCGAGACTTAGACGAGTCCTCTCGAAAAGTCAAACAACCATCAGCTATTTGCGAAAACCTGACGGATCCTGGACCAGCACGGAAGAGGAAACCCTTGAGCTGCTCTTGAATACACATTTTCCGGGGAATCTGCATGATGCACCACTAGCACCTGCAACAAACCTGGCAGTAAATATACCCATCACTGAGGAAAGAGTAAGGTGGGCAGTTAAGAGCTTTGAACCGTATAAGGCTGCCGGGCCGGACGGGATTATCCCCGCGCAACTTATAAACACGTTGGAGACATCAGCTAAATGGCTGGTATTTCTCTTCACAGCCTGCCTGGCTCTCAACTACATTGCGGGCTCCTGGAGAAGCGCCACGGTAGTGTTTATCCCTAAGGCTGGGAAGGCATCCCACTACGAGCCAAAAGACTACAGACCGATCAGTCTTTCGTCCTTTGTACTAAAAACCTTTGAGAGGATACTAAGCGACTACCTCTTAACGACTATTGATAGCAACCTTATCTCTAGCTATCAGCATGCATACACCAAGGCTAAATCAACAGAAACCGCTCTGCACAGCCTAGTGTCTGTCATTGAGAAATCGCTGTGTGAAAAGGACTACTGTCTCGTGGCCCTCCTAGACATTGAGGGGGCTTTCAACAATATAAGCCCGGAGGCTATCAACTCCGTTCTAACTAATCTGGGCGTAGATAGACCTCTAACTGATTTAATTGACCAACTTTTAAGGGGAAGGAAAATAGCTGCTTCACTTGGTACGGTTGAGTTATCACGTTACGTCACAAGGGGAACACCCCGGGGTGGTATTCTTTCCCCGCTTTTATGGAACCTCACAGTCAACTCGTTGCTACGTGACACAAGCTGGGGGGGAGGGAAGATAGTGGCATACGCAGACGATTTAGCTATTGCATTCAGAGGCAAGTTCCCACAAACTCTGTGTGACCTGATGCAAGTAGCACTGCGAGAAGTTTCGACGTGGTCCTCTCGCTGCGGACTTAGTATCAACCCAGGGAAGGTGGAACTTGTCCTCTTCACCAACCGGTACAAAATACCGGATCTACACGGCCATCATTCGCCCAATCATGCTTTATGGAGTCATCGTATGGTGGCCTGCGCTGAGCAAGGCAACATACCTGAATCTGTTGCGGAAAGTCCATAGATCCAATATGATCTGTATAAGCGGTGCGCTAACGAAAACGCCCAACGAAGCCCTCCAGGTCATTCTGGGCATTTTGCCACTTGATCTGGAAGGGTTTCGGTCAGCGGCGGCATCAGCTCTGCGCCTAAGAGAAACCTCCAGTTGGGCTGCGGGTACTATTGGGCACTCAAGTATTCTGGAATCTTACAGCTTTCTCCCTCTAAGCACAGATCGTTGTGCGACTACTACAGTCGGGGATAGCTGTTTCAAAATAAACATTCCCAGCAGAGAAGACTGGGAGAGGACGGATTGGTGTCCCGAAACAAATGGTGGCACTTCCATATACACCGACGGCTCGAAGTTGGACGGCAGAGTTGGAGGAGGAGTTTATTCAAGGGATTTGGACCTTGAGCTCTCCTTCAGACTACCTGATCATTGTAGCGTCTTCCAGGCGGAAGTCTCGGCAATCCTGGACGCCGCGGCCTGGTTAAGAAAACGTGTTATCGGAGAAGATATCGCTATTTTCAGCGATAGCCAAGCGGCCATCAAATCCCTTGGCTCATACACGTTCAACTCTGAACTGACGCTCAGCTGTCGTCGATCTCTTCAGGAGATGGCCCAACAGAACCGCGTAAACCTCATATGGGTCCCGGGACATAGGGACATTGAGGGAAACTGTAAGGCAGACGAGCTTGCCAGGCAGGGCACGACCAAGCAGGTTCTTCAGGATAAAGAGCGCTTAGGTATGCCGTTTGCCACATGCAAACTAATGCTGAAGGAGCACACACTCCGTCAAGCCAACGAAAGATGGCTGCAATCCACAGGGTGTCGCATATCGAAACAAACCTGGCCAAAATGGGATCTTAAAAGGTCTAGACGCATTTATGCCCTAACTAGGAGGGAAATCTGCATATTGATAGGGGTATTAACCGGTCACTGCCTCATTGGTAGGCATGCAGAAAGGCTAGGTGTGCCCTACCGACGATGCTGCAGGAGTTGCAAAGATGATGAGGAGGAGGAAACAGTGGAGCGCCTCATCTGCAACTGTCCGGCTTTAAGCGGCGCGGGAACGCGCTCTTTGGGAGTTCCGTTCCTGGATAGCCTAAGCCAGATCGCGGAACTGGACATAAAGGACTTGATGGGCTTCATAAAGTCATCTAAGTGGTTCGAGGAGGAGTAACGGTGTCGGTTTAGGAGTGTCAGTCCCGGGATTCTGCTATGTGGAAAATCTCAACAACTCAGGGATTTTCCATATGGCTGGGTTCCGGGACTGACTTTCCTTGTGTTGGTGGTATCACAACGGGCCTTTCAAAACTGGCCTAAGTGTGCCTCTGCGGCAGCCACTTGAACCTAACCTAACCTAGCAAACCACCGCTTATCTTCTAGACGGCGGAGGTAGGAAACCCCGTCGTATATCACTTAAAATATTCCTGCGCTCTTAAAGACTGCGGAGGTAGGGAACCACCACAAATCTTCCAAAAATAAGCTAGCTTAAAATCCGCGGAGGTAGAAAACCGCCACCAACTTTCGGACAGCGGAGGTAGGAAACTACCACTGTATATAAAATTGAAACTCGTGAGATGGCAAATCCCAGGAGTTCCTTCACTGTTGAACAAGGCGTCAACAAGCTACTATGCCTACCTAACGTCTGACTCTACTGAGCAAAGTGCTCGCTTTTTATACTTTTCCGCGCGCAGGCGGACAGTTAAATTACAATAAAAATCCTTATTCTATATATTCCATTATTTACATGCATTGCTAGCCTTCATATACAACATTTTTACATATCTTAGTAATTCTTAACAGTTACAGTCGAACCTCTTTATAGTGAACTTCTATACAATGAAGCTCTCCGTATAATGAATTTATTTCGAGCACACAGCTTTTCGTTCTACTTTCAGTGTATTTTCGTCTCCATATAATGAATTTATAATTTCTATATAATGAAGTTTTCTATATAATGAACAAATTTTACAGCTAGAAAGTCAAATATCATACGTTTTTGTCTCCATATAGTGAACTTTTTAAATATTTTTTGTTTTCCGTTCAGTTATACTAACTAATTAATGTTTTAAATTCTCAACCTTAAATGTAAGTTTTTGTTTAAAGTTTAAAATCAAGTGGTGTAACTTAAACTAAGCTTACTAATTATTTCAAGTAAACTTAAGAAAAAAGTCTTTGTTTCTATATAATGAAGTTTCTATATAGTGAAGTGATTTTCCGGTCCCCTGCGAATTCACTATAAAGAAGTTCGACTGTATTTACATGGTTTGCATGTGAATTTACATATCTATTCTTTGCACATTATTTCTTAGCTTAGCTTTCCAGTATATGCTAATGCTCTATTTACAAATTATTTCTTTAGACCCTAACAGTATTTGCTACGCGCTCGCTTGCACCTGGAACGCCCCATTGTATTTGGTCAGCTGTTTCCTCCCACTGCATCGATCAGCTGGACATCTTATCGACATAAATATGTTTGCTGGCAGGTTTGCTGCAATCCCACAGCCTATTGTTCTAGCTATGCTACCAATGCATTTTTCGTTTCCTCTTTGTGCGATGTCCGCTCGCATCGCCAGCCTCAGTAGCCTCAATGCTTGGTTGTAGATTTGTATGGACGATTGTTAACAAACATTGTGATACACAATGTTAAAAAAGCACCGCTGCCTTGAGTTGGCTGACCGACCCTTTTTTTCATGCTGGAATGCCGGCTTGCAATTGTTTGTGTACATTTGTCATCGAGTCTAAAAATTGTCGCTTGGTTAGCGGCTCTCCCGTGAAATCACAAAACCAAGTAAGTGCCAGTTACTAGGTTTCGTCGTTCTACGAATTTTTGGAATCCTGATTGAGAAATCTATCAGGGACATCGATCCGTTTTTTCCTATCTTGTTTCTAAGTGCCTGAAAATAAAAACGTTATAAAACCAAGTAACTTAAAATGCACTGATATCAAAAAATTATTTCATAACAAAACCAAGTAACTCATCTGTTTTTTGTAAGTAACTGCAAATTTTACTTCAAATAGTGTTCTTTTGTTACAAAAATTGTCAGCAATAGTTTCTTAAATGTCACAAAAAGCTGCTGCGTTTTGTAATTCGATACGCAAGCGAATAAAACTAGTTTTTAATATAACATTCTTGGAAAATAATCAAAAAATGTAAGTAAATATTTTACAAAACCAAGTAACTTTACCAGTTGCTTGGTTTATATTAGCAATATAAAATAAATATTTGAGATCATTTTAAAATTATTGCAGGGACCAGGAGAGAGAAGAATGGGATTTTAGCCCAACCTCAGTTGGCGATCCAGCTCACATCCTACCAGATGATGCATCTGAAAGTACTGGTAGTGAAGTACCTGAGAGTGAAGAAGAATATTTTAGTCAGATTCTGACCAAGAGGAAAATGCAGTGTGCGACCAGCCAAATAAATGGCGTTTGCTTCCGGCATGCGATTGCCGGAGGAAATGCGGCAGATATATTTCACAAGAAAGGTGGACAGAAATTTTCTTAGCTTATTCGAAGATGAACTTTGCAGAAAAGCGCCTTTATATTGATGGATTGGTCATTCTTAAGCCCAAAAAAATGAATACATCTATAAAACGAAAGGGCACGTATGTTTATTATTTGCCATTGACATCCCATAACCAGCTGGTTTGTAAGAAAATGTTTTTAAACACACTCGGATTACTGCAAACTTTAAAAGCAAATCCGCAAATTCCGGAATAGTTAACCTAAAAGACGGCAGAGGTAGAGCTATTAATGAAAGAAGGAAGGCTGACAAGATTGCGACCGACAACAAGATTATATCACATATTGCTAAATTTCATCCTCATGTAAGTACAATTGAGCACAGGTTCAAATTATATAGAAAAAGAGACTATGAGTACATTTGTAAATTTAAAGGTATCGCATTACAAATTGATGCTCCGTTACAAGATGAATGCCCAACTTGTCAGATTTATAAAATGCACGAAAAGAATGTTGACGAAACACATAGCAACGAGGACTGCGAAACCTGTCAAGCAATGGCTGCTCATAAGAAAGCCTACAATTTAGCCCGTGCTGCATATAAAAAGGATAAAAATAGCGCTTGGCCTTTTACTACGCATGCCTACTCAGTAGATATGCAAAAAATTTTAATAATTCCAAAAATGCCAACAAAAAACATATACTTTATAAGCAGGCTTGTTTGCTTCAATGAGACATTTGCTGCGTTGCATGGTCAAAAGGAAACCGAAAAGGCTAAAGATATCTGTGTTCTTTGGCATGAGGAAATAAATGGACGAAATGCCGCCGATGTTGCCTCAACATACTATAAAATTATACTTAAGTCGGCAAGAGAGGTCACAGACTTTGTATTTTGGGCAGACAATTGTTCAGCCCAAAACAAAAACTGGATACTTTACTCAGCATTTGTGCAAATTGTCAACCAAAGTGGCGGGCCTAATTCAATACAAATGAAATATTTCGAATCCGGACATTCATATATGAAAGCAGATTCTGTTCACGGCCACATAGGAAGAAATTGGAAGCAAGCCTCCGAAATTTTAAATTTTGATGATTTAGTGTCGTTGATAGAATCGTCGAGTCCCAATTACGAGGTTCAACAAATCTGTGCCAATGACTTCGTGGCCTTTAAAAATGTTACAAAAACAAATAGGCGTAGTCAAATACCTCGTCTTAGTGCTATAAAAATTGCGGAGTTCAGAAAAGGGTCGTTGGAACTATTTTATAAAACATCGTTCGATACGCATGCAGAGTTTTGTAGCATCCAATTAGTTAACCAAGTTGATATCGAAGTATTTCCGTCTCGTAACATTGCAAAACGAGGAGTCAATCCTAACAAAAAAAGGAAATTATGGATAAAATTGTTCCCTTAATGCAAAATAATGAAAAGAAACATTTTTGGAACAATTTATTTGAAAATACGAATTCGCGAGATCTATGCTGCAACCCGGCCACGTCAAATTAAAACATAAATACTCTTATACATTTATGCATATATGTGATGTCTTAGATATATAAAAAAATATTTTGAATAAAAAGCATGAAGCACTAACAATTTCGTTTTTATGTGAAAGTGCACAACAAACCCAAGTAACTATCAACTTGCTTGGATTTGCCGTGAAACAAAATTTTTTTTTGTATGAAACCCAAAAATTGTAATAATTCAAAATCAAAGTTACTTGGAAGTTGCTTGGTTTTGTTCTTACACAAAATTTCTTCTTGTATGAAAGTCGAAAAACGTGTTTTTTAAAAACTCTGTAACTGTTTATCTTGGCCAATAAATTCATAACTTCGTCGCAAAAAATTCCTTGCACATGTGCATAAAAAAAATTTGGGGTCTTATCTTGTCATAATTGAAAAAGTTGTATAAAAAAGTTGATATTTGCCGGAGATATGGGCTGCTACGCAAACCCTTAATTTCCCAACATTTTGAAAAAACTAGTTACTTGGTTCTGTTGTGTCACGGGAGGGCTCATCTAATTTTTGCAAACTTATTAAAATGTGTTCATAAAAAATGTGCACATTAGACCGTTCATAATATTATATATATTTATAAAAATGTATACCCCGAAATTCAATTTGGTATAGATGTTGGTTATTTATATATAATAAAGAGATATGTATAAATATGTATGTAAATATGTATATTAGGGTGTTCATAAAAATTCATTAATATTTTTATAATTCATAAAAATTCAAATTTCCAAGTATGTACAATAAATAAACTAGGGACGAGTGTGTTCGCGTGTGGGGCTCCAAAACCGGTGGTTTTGGGGTCCTCACAAGTGCTCATCGAGAACGCGCCATTTTCTTACCCACTCATAAGCGCCTTCGCTGCAAATAGTGAGATCTATGACCTCCCTACGGGTTTTAGTAATAAACGTAGGTTCGTTAGCCACGTTGCAAACTACCAGGTTAGTTGTTAACAAATAGTCAAACAACGACTCTCCTCTAGCATTGATATCGGAGCTTCCCCACTGGACGTGATGAGCATTGGCGTCAGTTCCGATAATAAGATGACCCATGGAAAAATTTGCCACCAGGTCTTTTACCTCCCTCTGTGGCGGAGGTTCTTCGGCGTCGTAGGGCATATAGACCGACGCCATCGTCAGACTGGTACTGTCGACTGTTAAACTGGCAGCTGTACGTCACCATTGGTATAGTTGGGCAAGAGAAAGGCATTCAGCTCAGACTTAACCAAAATACAGGCTCTAACCCTGCCCCCCTCGCTGGCTCGAATAAGCTTAAAACCCTTAGTCCCCAAACCGCAAATCCTTGAGCTGTTGACCCAGGGTTCTTGGATGAGGACCACATCTACGTCGCCTTTAGAGAGACGACTGATTAAAGCAGCCGAGGCTGCTTTAGATTTGTGCAGGTTTATCTGAATCACCACCAACATGAGAGCGCTCAGACTTCCCTGCCACCGCCGTATCGTCGAGTTCCGCCTCGTCTGGAGGCTTATCTTTCAACGACGATTTGTTCAGACCACGGTTTGGCGTGGCAGAGATCCTACTAACTGTGGCAGTGTCAACATTGGTGCGCTCAGGACTAGCTGCTATCACTGTGACGTTGAGGTCTTCCCCGTCCAGCAGGCTGTCTGCCATCTCCGAGCTGTCCACTGCTCCTTCGCCATTTGACGTGGCAGATACCATACTTTCCGAGTCGGACATCTCCGACTCCCCTTCCGGCACTGCGATGTCCGAGTCCTCCGGTGCAGCCGAAATAGCAGCGCGCTGTGCATCGCCGCGGTATACGTGAATCACGATCTGACCCATACCGTAGTGCACTCGTCCGTTGCACCGTTTAAGGGGCTCGAGTGCCTCCTTATTCAAGGTGAAGATCACTTGCCTATCAGGCCCTACCGCATCCTCGACCAGATTGACACCCCAGTCCTTCGTCGGGAGAGACGGGTTCATGATCTTCAGCATCCTGAGAATTCTCTCAGGTTCAGCAGGGATAGCAGGAATCCACGCTCTTGCCCTTGGCCGAGCCGGGATGTCCTTCCATTCGACAACCTCGATTCTTGCCCCTTGGTAGATCTCACCTAGTCGTGCAGCTGCTGCCTTGTACAGTGCAACAGTTTTTGCATCCTCGCAAGCGAATACCTTGGTTCGGCCCTGGTGCCATCCCGCATCAGAAGCCATCGGAGTGGCACCCGGAGACTCATCCATAATGTCGAGAAGGGCATTACCGATAGCATTCCGGACGTACCGCCACTGGTCCCTAGGGATGGCCCAGCTTTCATTACCTCGGTCAATGACGCCTATGAGGATCCTATCCTTAGTCACTTCAGCAAAGCTGAGTTTACCCATTACGGGGGCGTGTTGCTGCCGCTTCGGGTGAGGTTTTAAATCCACGTCCGATCTCTGGCGTTTGAAGGGGTTTCCATTAACCTTCTTTGGCGCGTAATCGCTTTGGAAGTTCGGTAAGATAGCTTCAGCCATCTCCACCGTCTTTCTAGCATTCGGCGATAGCGTCTCTTGTGAAATACCCTCGTATTTCTTCAAAATCCTTGCGGCCGCTCTTTTGTCCAAGTACTCAGAGCGACTGGGAGATGTCTTTTTGGGTAAATTTCGACCCGTAGTTGCCATCGCGGTCGTTCCCTTATTTGGATCTCTGGGGCCAGGTCGTGAGACCACTGCCACAGACGTTAAAGACTTGGTTTCGGTACCGGCACTTACTGGGGCTTTAGCATCAGCCGTTGTTGGCTTCACCGTGTTTGTACCGGTACTTACTTTGGGGATTGCCCCCTTGTTATCCAGAGCTAATCGACTCGTAGTTGCCATCGCTGTCGATCTCTCGGCTGATTAAGAAATGGAGTTTGTCCTCCGACGTTGCGTTCTCGCTTGCTCCAGCATTTTCCTCCTCTGCTGTGCAGTATACATTGTTGTATCTTTAGTTTTAGGGTTTTTGTTACTATCTTTCATCTTGTTCGTGCGACCCCTCGCCGGGCAAGGCCAGTTTAGGTTCAAAGGACGAGTAAGGGGAATGTATCGTCCACCGCGGATGTATTTAATACCTATAAGAATTCCCACTCACAAATGTTCCAGATAAGCTTTACGTGGGGAAGAATCTATGTACTATGTAGGCAGAGGGGAAACTATTTTCTAGTTTTTAGTTCATTTTAAAAACATTTTAAATTAAAAATATTTTTTTATTCTATTTTTTACTCTATTTTTTATTTAGAAAAATACTAATTAGAAAAATTCCATTTCCGCAACCATTAGAACGATCTATTGTAGTACATGGTACTATGCAAACATTATTTGAAATTTTTGGTTTGTTTTTATACCTTTCATGAACATGAAATGGTATTATAACTTTGGTCCGATGTTTGTAAGTATGAGAAGAAGAAGAGATGGACCCATCAATAAGCATACCGAAATGATCAGGATGACAAGCTGAGTTGATTAAGCCATGTCCGTCTGCAAACTAGTCCCTCAATTTTTGAGATATCTGGCTGAAATTTTGTATGTGGCCACCATTTTATAATATAGGAATCATTTGTCGGAACTGACAAGATCGGACCAGTATAACATATAGCCCCCATACAACCGATTGTTCAGATATAAGGTTTTTTGGCCAAAACTTCCGCAATTAAAAAGTTAGGAACGTAAAATTTTGCAACTCCAGTACTTTCTATTTATGTAGTGTATATAGTGAAAATCAACGAGATCGGGCAAATTTAACATATAGCCCCCATACAACCGATTGTTCAGATATAAGGTTTTTTGGCCAAAACTTCTGCAATTAAAAAGTTAGGAACGTAAAATTTTGCAACTCGAGTACTTTCTATTTATGTAGTGTATAAAGTGAATATCAACAAGATCGGGCAAATGTAACATATAGCCCCCATACAACCGATTGTTCAGATATAAGGTTTTTTGACCAAAACTTCTGCAATTAAAAAGTTAGGAACGTAAAATTTTGCAACTCGAGTACTTTCTATTTACGTAGTATATATAGTGAAAATCAACAAGATCGGGCAAATGTAACATATAGCCCCCATACAACCGATTGTTCAGATATAAGGTTTTTTGGCCAAAACTTCTGAAATTAAAAAGTTAGGAACGTAAAATTTTGCATCTCGAGTACTTTCTATTTATGTAGTGTATATAGTGAAAATCAAAAAGATCGGGCAAATGTAACATATAGCCCCCATACAACCGATTGTTCAGATATAAGGTTTTTTGGCCAAAACTTCTGCAATTAAAAAGTTAGGAACGTAAAATTTTGCAACTCGAGTACTTTCTATTGTAGTGTATATAGTGAAAATCAACAAGATCGGGCAAATGTAACATATAGCCCCCATACAACCGATTGTTCAGATATAAGGTTTTTTAGCCAAAACTTCTGCAATTAAAAAGTTAGGAACATAAAATTTTGCAACTTGAGTACTTTTAATTTATGTAGTGTGTAGAGGAAAATCAAGAAGATCGGGTAAATATAACATATAGCCCCATACAACCGGTTGTTCCGATATAAGGTTTTTTGGCCAATACTTCCGCATTTAAAAAGTTAGGAACGTAAAATATTGCACCTTTAGTACTTTCTACATATGTAATGTGTATAGTGTAAGTCAGCACAATTGAACACGTATAATATATAGCCTCCATACAATCGATTGTTCCGATAACTCGGATCCTATTATTTTGTAAGTTTTTTTAAATTATAACAAAGATGTGTAATGTGTATAGTAAATATAGTTAAATTAAAACAGGCTGTACTGGGGATCGAACAGTGAAAATCGTGACGCTTACTCATGAAAGGTATATAGCCTTCGGCACAGCCGAAGACAGCTTTCCTTACTTTTTTCTCTTGTAATTCACAGATGCTTTTTCGTGTTTGGGTAAATACAAATATGATGCTGATGTATATATGATCTAGTATGTCAACTGCTATATTTCTTGTGTATATACCCAGAAAAAAGGCACAGGTAAAATCAACAATCTCGTGCTGTTATCCTGAAGTTGACCAAATTTTTGTTGTTTGAACGATATTTTTTGTTGAAGTAATTGCATTCAGATCTTTTATGATCCCATTTTGGCCAGGTTTGTTTGGATGTCCGGCACCCTGGGGATTGTTGTCACCTTTCGTTGGCTTGACGGAGTGTGTACTCCAAGCCAACGAAAGATGGCAACAATCCCCAAGGTGCCGGACATCCAAACAAACCTGGCCGAAATGGGATCATAAAAGATCTAGAGGCATTCACGCCCTAAGAAGGAGAGAAATCTCCATATTAATAGGTGTTCTAAGTGGGCACTGCCTTATTGGTAGGCACGCAGAAGGTGTGCCCTATCCACGATGCTGTAGGAGCTGCAAAAATGATGAGGTAGAGGAAACGGTGAAGCACCTCATCCGCAATTGCCCGGCCTTCCCTTCCTGGATAGCCTAAACCAGACCGCTGAACTGGACATAAAGGAATTGATGGCCTTCATAAAGTCATCTAAGTGGTTCGAGGAGGAGTATCGGTGTCGGTTTGGGAGTGTCAGTCCCGGGATTCTGCTATGTGGAAAATCCCAACAATTCAGGGATTTTCCATTTGGCCGGGTCCCGGGACTGACTTTCCTAGTGTTGGTGGTATCACAAAGGCCCTTTCAAAACTGGCCTAAGTGTGCCTCAGCGGCAGCCACTTGAACCTAACCTCACCTAACTGCATTCAACTGTTTGAACAGTCACAGATTTGTAAATTTAAAAAAAAAACTAGGTCCCGCCAACTTGTAGGAAAAAAATCAAAGCAGCACACTATAAGTTGGAAGAGAAGTTCGGCAAAAGTCTCGTTAGAGGTTATGACAACCTGTTGGTATATAACCGCCATTTTTTTTACGTTGCGGCATAAACTTGAATATATTGACAACAACAATATAAATTAACTCTAACAATGCTCCTTTAACTCGAGTGTATGGCCCAGCATGAAAGCAGTCTTACTTTGACTCTTTTTGATGTAAAAATAAGACTTACTTTTATCATATATACATATGGGGGACCGGAACTCCGCAGTGGACGACTAACTTAACCTTAATTTACCTTACCTAAAAATACAACTCCAAAGCCCCAATTACATACAACTTTGACAAATGTGCGCCTCGTTTTTGAGCATTTGCAAAAATTTCGCTTCGCTTTACGTTTAAAAAACTTTGTATGAAAGTGGATCCTACAAAGTTGAATGCAATTGGGCCTTCACCTATATAATCAAACTTGACGCACGCGGAATTTGAAAGGAGCCATTGCAAGTTGAATTCAATAATTAATTTAAAAATACAATAAACAACATAATTTAAAAAATATAGAAAAAAAACTTGTGTTAACGAGAATCGAACTCAGAGCCTTTATCTCATGTTTGGCTGTGTATGAACTAGTATACAACTGGTATAATGCTGATGCAGAGGCTGACTAGTATACCAATTGGTATGGTGCTGATGCAGAAGAGGACAATTGCTTTTCTTTTTTTCTTGTAACTGCTTCTTTTATACCTTGTAATTCACAGATGCTTTTTCGTGTTTGGGTAAAAACAAATAGTCGCTGCTTTCTAAAGAATAAACTGGTATATTGCTGATGTAGAGGCTGACTATGATACTGGTGCATAGACCGACTAGTATACCAACTGGAATGAATGTCAAATTCGTGGACTAGTATGACAAGTGGTACGATCTGAATGGGCATAATGATTAGTATGTCCTGCCGCATAGACTGAGCAGTATGTCAACTGGTATGATTCTGATGTATTTATGAACTAGTATGTCAACTGGTAAGATTGTGATGCATATCAGAAGTAGTCTGTCAACAGGTATGATTCTGATGCATATATGAACTAGTATGTCAACTGTTATGATGCTGATGCATATATGAACTAGTATATCAACTGGTAAGATTATTATGCATATATGAACTAGTATGTCAACTGGTATATTTCTGATGCAAATTTGAACAAGTATGTCAACTGGCAAGATTCTGATACATATATGAACCAGTATGTCAACTGGTATGATTCTGACTCATATATGAACTAGTAAGACAACTGGTTTGATTCCGATGATTTTTTTAACTAGTCTGTTATTTGGTATGATTCTGATGCATATACATATGAGCTAGTCTGTCAACTGGTAAGATTCTGATGCATATATGAACTAGTATGTCAAATGGTATATTTCTGATGCAAATTTGAACTAGTATGTCAACTGGTAAGATTCTGATACATATATGAACTAGTATGTCAACTGGTATGATTCTGACGCATATATGAACTAGTAAGACAACTGGTTTGATTCTGATGCACATATGAACTAGTCTGTCAACTGGTATGATTCTGATGCATATCAGAAGTAGTCTGTCAACAGGTATGATTCTGATGCAATATGAACTAGTCTGTCAACTGGTATGATGCTGATGCATATATGAACTAGTATGTCAACTGGTAAGATTCTGATGCATATATGAACTAGTATGTCAAATGGTATATTTCTGATGCAAATTTGAACTAGTATGTCAACTTGTAAGATTCTGATACATATATGAACTAGTATGTCAACTGGTATGATTCTGACGCATATATGAACTAGTAAGACAACTGGTTTGATTTCGATGATTTTTTTAACTAGTCTGTTAATTGGTATGATTCTGATGCATATACATATGAGCTAGTCTGTCAACTGGTAAGATTCTGATGCATATATGAACTAGTATGTCAAATGGTATATTTCTGATGCAAATTTGAACTAGCATGTCAACTGATATGATTATGATGCATAAATGAGCTGGTATGTCAACTGGTCTACCAGTCTACAAATCTGGAAATAAAAATGAAGTGACTAACTATAGACCTACATATATCAAAGTTGTCAACGTGTTCCAAACTTTTCGAGAAAGTAGTCAAAGCCAAGATTGAATTTGTTATTAAAGGAATAATTGATCCATGCCAACATGGCTTCGTTAGTGGACGCTCAACTGTCACTAACCTTGCTGTGTTCTCTCAATTCTGTGTATCTGCATTTAAGGATGGATGTTAAGTTGACGCTATTTACACTGACTTCTCTAAGGCATTTGACACAGTGTCGCACAAAATACTTCTCCGGAACCTGCAAAATTTAGGTTTTCACTCAACCTTTCTGTTATGGCTGAAATCTTACTTGACAAATAGGATATTGTTTGTCGAAATCGAGAGTGTAAAGTCTTATAATTTTTTAGCAACCTCGGGTGTGCCGCAAGGAATATTTTACTTTATGCAGATGATCTTAAACTCTTTCGAAGGATAACCTGTTCATCCGATATATCGCTCTTGCAGGATGACTTGAATGCACTTAATGACTGGGCTTCTCTGAATAAACTGCTTCTTAACATCAATTAATGTTGTCATATGACTTTCTCAAAATCTTCGAATACGCTCGATTTCAAATGTATCTCTTTCATCTGTTGCCGAATTTCGTGATCTTGGCGTTGTTTTTGACTCCTCTTTTACTTTCGTTAATCACGTTAATCATATGATCCCAAAAGCCTATGCTAACTTAGCCTTTTTGCGTAGGTACGCTAAGGATTTTAAAGACCCGTACACGAGAAAAATATTGTATAGTTCTTTGGTGCGATCTAAATTATAATACGCGTCAGTAATCTGGAATCCGATTTACTTGGTACGTTCTTCAAGAATTGAAAGGGTTCAACGTAAGTTCATACGATTTGCTTTGCAACCTCTACATTTCGAAAATCCCTTGCCACCCTACAATGCAAGGTGCTTGCTTATTAATGTTATTTCGTTAGAAACCAGACGAACTGTTCAACCTGTAATGCTTATTTACGATTTAGTGTCTGGGGCTATCGATTGTTCAGCTCTCCTTAGTCAGGTATGTTTCAATATTCCGAATAGACCCCTTCGCTCGTACAATACTTTTTTTACCGAATTTCGTAGAGCTAATTATCTTAGTTTTGCTCCCCTTATTAGAGGGTTCGAAGAATTCAATCGGATTTCTAGAAATCTTGATCTCGATTTTTCATTGCCGAGACTCCAGTTTAAGTTACGTGTTGAATCTTATTATCGAGCAAATTAATTGATCTCATCATAATTTTTAGTACTGTTGTTATATTTGTAACTAGTCTTAAGAATAAATGTAATCTAGTCAGTAAGGTTTTGGAACCATTGGACTTAATAAAGATAAGAAATATGAAAAATATGAAATATGTATATGATTCTGATGCATAAATGAACTACTATATGAACTGGTATGATTCTGACGCATATATGAACTAGTATGACAACTGGTATGATTCCGATGATTTTTTTAACTAGTCTGTTAATTGGTATGATTCTGATGCATATATGAACTAGTCTGTCAACTGGTCTGATTCTGATGCATATCCGAAGTAGTCTGTCAACAGGTATGATTCTGATGCATATATGAACTAGTCTGTCAACTGGTATGATGCTGATGCATATATGAACTAGTATGTCAAATGGTATATTTCTGTAGCAAATTTGAACTAGCATGTCAACTGATATGATTATGATGCATAAATGAACTACTATATCAACTGGTATGATTCTGACGCATATATGAACTAGTATGATAACTGGTATGATTCCGATGATTTTTTAACTAGTCTGTTAATTGGTATGATTCTGATGTACATATGAACTAGTCTGTCTTCTGGTATGATTCTGATGCAAATATGAACTAGTCTGTCAACTGGTATGATGCTGATGCATATATGAACTAGTCTTTCAACTGGTATGATTTTGATGTATATATGAACTAGTCTGCCAACTGGTATGATTCTGGCGTATATACGAACTAGTATCTTAATGGTATGATACTGATGTGTATGCATATATGAACTGGTATGTCAAATGGTATATTTCTGTAGCAAATTTGAACTAGCATGTCAACTGATATGATTATGATGCATAAATGAACTACTATATCAACTGGTATATTCCTGATGCAGAGGCTGACTAGTCAGCCAATTGGTATGGTGCTGATGCAGAGAAGGACAATTGCCATCTCGTAGGACATCGCCGTGTTAAAAATACCAGTTGCTAATATGGAAAAATTACAGAACTCGAACTAGTAGAGGCCGCCTGGCCCTGCAGTCAAATTCCGAACTACTCAGCAAACATACTAGTTCATTGACTAACCATTTTGTGGCATATGCATACCAGTTCATTGTTGATTAGTTTTAAAACCAGTCAATGCCAAACTACTCAGCGAAAATTCCAGTTCATTGACTATACATTTTGTGGTATATTTATACTAGTTCATTGCTGGTTAGCTTCAAACCAGTCAAGGCCAAACTACTCAGCAAACAATATAGTTCAATGACTATACATTTTGTGGTGTATTCATACTAGTTCACTTCTGATCACCTTTAAACCAGCCAAGGCCAAACTACTCAGCGAACAATATAGTTCAATGACTAAACATTTTGTGGTGTATTCATACTAGTTCACTTCTGATCACCTTTAAACCAGTCAAGGACAAACTACTCAGCAAACAATATAGTTCAATGACTAAACATTTTGTGGTGTATTCATACTAGTTCACTTCTGATCACCTTTGAACCAGTCAATGTCGATCTACTCAGCAAACAATATAGTTCATTGACTATACATTTTGTGGTGTATTCATACTAGTTCATTTCTGATCACCTTTAAACCAGTCAATGTCCAACTACTCAGCAAACAATATAGTTCATTGACTATACATTTTGTGGTGTATTTATACTAGTTCATTGTTGATTAGCTTTAAACCATTCAATGCCAAACTACTCAGCGAAAATTCTAGTTCATTGACTATGCATTTTGTGGTGTATTCATACTAGTTCATTTCTGATTTCCTTTAAGCCAGTCATTGCCAAATTACTCGGCAAACAATGTAGTTCATTGATTGTACATTTTGTGGTGTATTCATACTAGTTCTTTACTGATTAGCTTTAAACCAGTCAATGCCAAACTACTCAGCAACATTATAGTTCTACGCCTAAACATTTTGTGGTGTATTCATACCAGTTAATTTCTGAATACCTTCAAACTAATCAATTCCAAACTACTCAGCAGACGCCTAGCTCGTTTACTATACATTTTATGGGATGTTTTTATACTAGTTCTTTGCTGATTACCCTTAAACCAATAAATGCCAATCTAATCAGAAAACATACTAGTATATAACTATAATTTGCTAGGCGAAATCATACTAGTCACAAAAATCCTGGTTCGTACTAGTATGCAAGTATGTATGAATCTCGGGTTGAAATTATACTACATCTTTTTCAGTTTATATTCAGAAAGTTTTCTGAATATCAATTGTAATTTTCTGAATGTCAATTGTATTTTTCTGAATATCAAATGGAAATCCTGAATATGAATTGTAATTTTCTAAATATAAATTGTTACTTTCTGAATATAAATCGAAAAAGGTGTAGTTAGAAAAATTCCATTTCATACTACATTATTATTATAAGGCCTTATTACACCGCAACCATTAGTACGATCTATTGTAGTACATGGTACTATGCAAACATTATTTGAAATTTTTGGGTTGCTTCTTTTTTTCTCTTGTAATTCACAGATGCTTTTTCGTGTTTGGCTAAATACAAATATGATGCTGATGTATATATGATCTAGTATGTCAACTGCTATATTTCTTGTGTATATACACAGAAAAAAGGCACTCGTAAAATCTACAATCTCGTTCTGTTATCCTGAAGTTGACCAAATTTTGGCTGTTTGAACGGTATTTTTTGTTGAAGTAACTGTATTCAGATCTTTTATGATCCCTCTAGATCTTTTATAATCCCATTTTGGCCAGGTTTGTTTGGATATCCGGCACCCTTGGGATTGTTGCTACCTTTCGTTGGCTTGACGGAATGTGTACTCCAAGCCAACGAAATGTGGCAACAATCCCCAAGGTGCCGGACATCCAAACAAACCTGGCCTAAGAAGGAGAGAAATCTCCATATTAATAGGTGTTCTAACTGAGCACTGCCTTATTGGTAGGCACGCAGAAGGTGTGGCCTACCGACGATGCTGTAGGAGCTGCAAAGATGATGAGGAAGAGGAAACGGTGAAGCACCTCATCTGCAACTGCCCGGTCTTAAGCGCCGCGAGAACGCACTTTTTGGGAGTTCCCTTCCTGGATAGCCTAAACCAGACCCTTGAACTGGACATAAAGGACTTGATGGCCTTCATAAAGTCATCTAAGTGGTTCGAGGAGGAGTAACGGTGTCGGTTTAGGAGTGTCAGTCCCGGGATACTACTATGTGGAAAATCCCAACAAAAATCAAAGCAGCACACTATAAGTTGGAAAAGAAGTTCGGCAAAATTCTCGTTAGAGGTTATGACAACCTGTTGGTATATAACCGCCATTTTTTTTACGTTGCGCCATAAACTTGAGTATATTGACAACAACAATATAAATTGACTCTAACAATGCTCCTTTAACTCGAGTGTATGGCCCAGCATGAAAACAGTCTTACTTTGACTCTTTTTGATGTAAAAATAAGACTTAATTTTATCTATATATACATATGTGGGACCGGAACTCCGCAGTGGACGACAAACTTAACCTTGAGTAACCTTAATTTACCTTACTTAAAAATACAACTCCAAAGCCCCAATTACATAAAACTTTGACAAATGCGCGCCTCGTTTTTGAGCATTTGCAAAAATTTCCTACAAAGTTGAATACAATTGGGCCTTCACCTATATAATCAAAATTGACGAACGCGGAATTTGAAAGGAGCCATTGCAAGTTGAATTCAATAATTAAATTAAAAATACAATAAACAACATAATTTAAAAAATATAGAAAAAAAAACTTGTGTTAACTTTACCGAGAATCCAACTCAGAGCATTTAGCTCAGAGGCTGACTAGTATACCAATTGGTATGGTGCTGATGCAGAAGAGGACAATTGCTTTTCCTTTTCTGTTGAACTCCTTCTTTTTTACCTTGTAATCCACAGATGCTTTTTCGTGTTTGGGTAAATACAAATAGTCGCTGCTTTCTAAAGAATTAACTGGTATATTGCTGATGTAGAGGCTGACTATGATACTGGTGCATAGACCGACTAGTATACCAACTGGAATGAATGTTAAATTCGTGGACTAGTATGACAAGTGGTACGATCTGAATGGGCATAATGATTAGTATGTCCTGCCGCATAGACTGAGCAATATGTCAACTGGTATGATTCTGATGTACATATGAACTAGTACGTCAACTGGTAAGATTCTGATGCATATATGAACTAGTATGTCAAATGGTATATTTCTAATGCAAATTTGAACTAGTATGTCAACTGATATGAATATGATGCATAAATGAACTGGTAAGAGTCTGATGCATAAATGAACTACTATATCAACTGGTATGATTCCGACGCATATATGAACTAGTCTGTCAACTGGTATGATTCCGATGCTTTTTTTAACTATTCTGTCAATTTGTATGATTCTGATGCATATATGAACTAGTCTGTCAACTGGTATGATTCCGATGCATATATGAACTAGTCTGTCAACTGGTATGATTCTGATGCATATATGAAATAGTCTGCCAACTGGTATGATTCTGATGTATATGTGAACTATTCTTTCAACTGGTACGATCCTGACGCATATACGAACTTATATCTTAAATGGTATGATACTAATGTATATAATAACAAGTATATCAACTGGTATATTCCTGATGCAGAGGCTGGCTAGTCAGCCAATTGGTATGGTGCTGATGCAGAGAAGGACAATTGCCATCTCGTAGGACATCGCCGTGTTAAAAATACCAGTTGCTAATATCGAAAAATTACAGAACTCGAACTAGTTGAGGCCGCCCGGCTGACTGGTATTTGATTAGTATAAAACTAGTTAAGTTGACTGCAGGGGGCTGACTGGTATTTGATTAGTATAAACTAGTTAAGTTGACTGCAGGATCCTAATACTCAAAGCAACACCAAACCATCAACTAGTACAGCAGCAGCCGAAGCTGCACCTGTTCAAAAAAATAACAACGAGACGAAAACACCCTGCAGTCAAATTCCGAACTACTCAGCAAACATACTAGTTCATTGACTAACCATTTTGTGGCATATGCATACCAGTTCATTGTTGATTAGTTTTAAAACCAGTCAATGCCAAACTACTCAGCGAAAAGTCTAGTTCATTGACTATACATTTTGTGGTGTATTTATACTAGTTCATTGCTGATAAGCTTCAAACCAGTCAAGGCCAAACTACTCAGCAAGCAATATAGTTCAATGACTATACAGTTTGTGGTGTATTCATACTAGTTCACTTCTGATCACCTTTAAACCAGTCATGGTCGATCTACTCAGCAAACAATATAGTTCACTGACAATACATTTTGTGGTGTATTCATACTAGTTAATTTCTGATCACCTTTAAACCAGTCAATGTCCAACTACTCAGCAAACAATATAGTTCATTGACTATACATTTTGTGGTGTATTTATACTAGTTAATTGCTGATTAGCTTCAAACCAGTCAATGTCCAACTACTCAGAAAACAATATAGTTCATTGACCATACATTTTGTGGTGTATTTATACTAGTTCATTTCTGATCAGCTTTAAATCAGTCAATGTCGAACTACTCAGCAAACAATATAGTTCATTGACTATGCATTTTGTGGCATATGCATACCAGTTCATTGTTGATTAGCTTTAAACCATTCAATGCCAAACTACTCAGCGAAAATTCTAGTTCATTGACTATGAATTTTGTGGTGTATTTATACTAGTTCATTTCTGATTTCCTTTAAGCCAGTCATTGCCAAACTACTCGGCAAACAATGTAGTTCATTGATTGTCCATTTTGTGGTGTATTCATACTAGTTCATTTCTGATTAGCTTTAAACAAGTCAATGCCAACTACTCAGCAACATTATAGTTCTACGCCTAAACATTTTGTGGTGTATTCATACCAGTTAATTTCTGAATACCTTCAAACTAATCAATTCCAAACTACTCAGCAGACACCTAGCTCGTTTACTATACATTTTATGGATGTTTTTATACTAGTTCTTTGCTGATTACCCTTAAACCAATAAATGCCAATCTAATCAGAAAACATACTAGTATAAAACTATAATTTGATGGGCGAAATCATACTAGTCACAAAAATCCTGGTTCGTACTAGTATGCAAGTATGTATGAATCTCGGGTTGAAATTATACTACACCTTTTTCAGTTTATATTCAGAAAGTTTTCTGAATATCAATTGTAATTTTCTGAATTGTCAATTGTATTTTTCTGAATATCAAATGGAAATCCTGAATATGAATTGTAATTTTCTAAATACAAATTGTTACTTTCTGAATATAAACTGAAAAAGATGTAGTCAGAAAAAGTCTAATCTATTTTAGAAAAATACTAATTAGAAAAATTCCATTTCATACTACATTATTATTATAAGGCCTTATTACACCGCAACCATTAGTACGATCTATTGTAGTACATGGTACTATGCAAACATTATTTGAAATTTTTGGTTTGCTTCTTTTTTTCTCTTGTAATTCACAGATGCTTTTTCGTGTTTGGGTAAATACAAATATGATGCTGATGTATATATGTTCTAGTATGTCAACTGCTATATTTCTTGTGTATATACACAGAAAAAAGGCACTGGTACAATCAACAATCTCGTGCTGTTATCCTGAAGTTGACCAAATTTTGGTTGTTTGAACGGTATTTTTTGTTGAAGTAACTGTATTCAGATCTTTTATGATTCCTCTAGATCTTTTATAATCCCATTTTGGCCAGGTTTGTTTGGATGTCCGGCACCCTTGGGATTGTTGCTACCTTTCGTTGGCTTGACGGAGTGTGTACTCCAAGCCAACGAAATGTGGCAACAATCCTCAAGGTGCCGGACATCCAAACAAACCTGGCCGAAATGTCATCATAAAAGATCTAGAGGCATTCACGCCCTAAGAAGGAGAGAAATCTCCATATTAATAGGTGTTCTAACTGGGCACGGCCTTATTGGTAGGCACGCAGAAGGTGTGCCCTATCGACGATGCTGTAGGAGCTGCAAAGATGATGAGGAAGAGGAAACGGTGAAGTACCTCATCTGCAACTGCCCGGTCTTAAGCGGCGCGAGAACGCGCTTTTTGGGAGTTCCCTTCCTGGATAGCCTAAACCAGACCGCTGAACTGGACATAAAGGACTTGATGGCCTTCATAAAGTCATCTAAGTGGTTCGAGGAGGAGTAACGGTGTCGGTTTAGGAGTGTCAGTCCCGGGATACTACTATGTGGAAAATCCCAACAAAAATCAAAGTTGGAAGAGAAGTTCGGCAAAAGTCTCGTTAGAGGTTATGACAACCTGTTGGTATATAACCGCCATTTTTTTTACGTTGCGGCATAAACTTGAGTATATTGACAACAACAATATAAATTGACTCTAACAATGCTCCTATAACTCGAGTGTATGGCCCAGCATGAAAGCAGTCTTACTTTGACTCTTTTTGATGTAAAAATAAGACTTACTTTTATCTATATATACATATGTGGGACCGGAACTCCGCAGTGGACGACAAACTTAACCTTGAGTAACCTTAATTTACCTTACTTAAAAATACAACTCCAAAGCCCCAATTACATAAAACTTTGACAAATGCGCGCCTCGTTTTTGAGCATTTGCAAAAATTTCGCTTCGCTTTACGTTTAAAAAACTTTGAATGAAAGTGAATCCTACAAAGTTGAATGCAATTGGGCCTTCACCTATATAATCAAACTTGACGAACGCGGAATTTGAAAGGAGCCATTGCAAGTTGAATTCAATAATTAAATTAAAAATACAATAAACAACATAATTTAAAAAATATAGAAAAAAAAACTTGTGTCAACTTTACCGAGAATCGAACTCAGAGCCTTTAGCTCATTTTTGGCTGTGTATGAACTAGTATATAAACTGGTATAATGCTGATGCAGAGGCTGACTAGTATGCCAATTGGTATGGTGCTGATGCAGAAGAGGACAGTTGCTTTTATTTTTCTCTTGTAACTGCTTCTTTTTTACCTTGTAATTCACAGATGCTTTTTCGTGTTTGGGTAAATACAAATAGTCGCTGCTTTCTAAAGAATAAACTGGTATATTGCTGATGTAGAGGCTGACTATGATACTGGTGCATAGACCGACTAGTATACCAACTGGAAAGAATGTCAAATTAATGGACTAGTATGACAAGTGGTACGATCTGAATGGGCATAATGATTAGTATGTCCTGCCGAATAGACTGAGCAGTATGTCAACTGGTAGGATTCTGATGTATATATGAACTAGTATGTCAACTGGTAATATTCTGATGCATATATGAACTAGTATGTCAAATGGTATATTGCTGATGCAAATTTGAACTAGTATGTCAACTGATATGATTATGATGCATAAGTGAACTGGTATGTCAACTGGTATGATTCTGATGCATAAATGAACTACTATATCAACTGGTATGATTCTGACGCATATATAAACTAGTAACTGGTATGATTCCGATGATTTTTTTAACTAGTCTGTTAATTGGTATGATTCTGATGCATATATGAACTAGTCTGTCAACTGGTATGATTCTGATGCAAATAAGAAGTAGTCTGTCAACAGGTATGATTCTGATGCATATATGAACTAGTCTGTCAACTGGTATGATTCTGATTCATATATGAACTAGTCTTTCAACTAGAATGATTCTGATGTATATATGAACTATTCTTTCAACTGGTACGATCCTGACGTATATACGAACTAGTATCTTAAATGGTATGATACTGATGTGTATAATAACAAGTATATCAACTGGTATATTCCTGATGCAGAGGCTGACTAGTCAGCCAATTGGTATGGTGCTGATGCAGAGAAGGACAATTGCCATCTCGTAATAGAATTGATTAAAGATGGACTTAAAATAACACAGTTTAAAATTAAAGAATATAACCAAAATAAACTAGCGATTCACCTAACAAACATTGAAGACTATACAAGAGTTCGCGGATACCTTCAAAAAGCCAAGGCAAAGCATTATTCTTACACACCCAAATGCCTAAAGACCAAAACGTATTTGCTAAAAGGGCTAAGCGCCAATGCCGAAGAAGAAATTTTGAATGAACTTTGCAATTACCAAACTGATAGCCTAAAATTCCTCAAAGTAAGTCAATTCACGACAAAAAAATCTATTCAACGAAATGTTACACTACCAATATACATGGTGCAAGTAGAAAGCAACGTAAACGAATTAAAACCAATTCAATTCGCAGACCTGAGATTCCACAATGCAGGAATTGTCAAAACTTTTTCCAAGTGCTTCCAACTGCAATATGCCACCCAGATGCGTCAAGTGCAGTGGGTCACATAATAGTAAAGAATGTCCACAAGAACACACTGAAGAAACAGAAAAATTATACTGCGTTCTTTGCAAAAAGCCGGGGCATCCAGCATCTTACAAAGGATGTGAACGCTACAAGGAACTGCAACAGAAAATAAGATTAAAAAAAAACAAAATCAAAATATTGCTAAGACTAATAACATCGACTTTTCAAATAAATTTACTAACCCAAATGTAAGCTATGCAAATATAACTAGAGAAATGTACCCAAAAAACCCTTATGTGCAAAACATTTCCAATAATCAAAATTCATTAATTTTAGAACTAAAAAATACAATCCTATACCTGAGTAAGCAAATTACAAACCTCCAAAAGCAGCTAAAATTGCAGACTGCGAGAGTCGATGCAATATGTGGTTTAATGGACTCATTATGAGCGTTGGACACTTACAAACAATCACAAAACCCCAATTACAAATTATATGCCTTAACATCAACTCGCTTATACATTTAAGAAGAAGACTAGATTTAAGTAAATTTTTAAAAGATCACAACCCAGATATAGTGCTGTTAGATGAAACTAAGTTGAGTCCGAAACACAAATTAAAATTTCTCGGATAAAGCTTAGTCAGGTAAGATAGGTCGGCAGGCGTGAGAGGTGGTGGTACTGCGATCCTAATTAAAGAAAATATCTAATTCAGTAAAGTTGTTTATCATAAAATCGATAGCCTTACATGCCTGGAAACTTGCATCATTAAAATACATATGCCGCCAAATAATACTCTTTATATAATAGCTTGATATTATCCGGCAGGGAATAACAACGATGTCTTTAAGACAGAGCTCAACACAGTTTTCGAAGTACTAAATCTCGACCAACTAAACCAATCTATATATTAGCAGGGGATCTCAATAACAAACTTGGGAAATGCCCAAAGCAATCCTAAGGGTAACGCGCTAAAAGACTGGCTTACCTCAAATGAAATGAAATTCAGATGCAGCATGTACGCTTCTGTAAACGCATCATACATAAGAGCAAACTCGTTTTTTGACATTTGTATTGCCGATCATAGGCTAGACATACTAAAAAACAATGACACGGTGAACTGCCTAAACTGTCTTGACTACGACAGCGACCATAACGCTATAGAAATCATAGCTCGGAGAGATACCAGCTTCTTTACGTTGCTAGCAAGCTCGGAAGAGAAAAAGTTGGACTACAAACAAACAAACTGGAAAAAATTTCAAAGCACTCTGACATCAGAACTCCAGAGCGAAACCCAGGCACCAGATCATAAAAACTTACAAAATAATGAGATTGACCAGCATTTAACTAAACTAAATAAAATTATCCTTATAGCCATAGAAAAGAATGTTCCCAAAACTAAATCTAACAGTGCGACTAATATATTAGCTAACATACCCATCCTAAGAACATTACTTCTGGAAAAAAGTAAAACTCTCACCGTTATAAAAAGAAGTAACTGACTTCAATTACAACGCCCTTCTAGCATCTTGCAACAGGAAAAGGCAAAACTGAAACAAATCAAGAAGCTAATCCAGGAAAATATTAAAATACATATTGTGACGAATTCGATTATTCCTTGATTATTTTCCCTGAGTTCGATCACTGTACGTTAAATAAAACACTCCGATTCTGTTTAATAAGTAGTACGCTTTATTCAGTACTAAAAACCGTAGTACAATATCGCGGGTTAATTTACTGTACAGTGAAGTACTGAACAGTAAATTAACCCGCGATATTGTACTACGGTTTTTAGTACTGAATAAAGCGTACTACTTATTAAACAGAATCGGAGTGTTTTATTTAACGTACAGTGATCGAACTCAGGGAAAATAATCAAGGAATAATCGAATTCGTCACAATTATTTTGTTGACCAAGTCTGGCGTCTCCACTTCCACACGATGAGCTTTGTACAATGGTTTGCTCAAAAGAGATGCGGTTTCTTGAGTTAGAGCATGTGATACCGTCTCCGCAAATGATCTCTTTGGATTTGCATAGGTGGCCCGCTTCGTCTCCACGTCACGTATTCCATTTATGAAACTTTGGATTTTCACCCTCTCGATGTATTCCACTGGTGCGTCTGCGTTTGCTAGATGAGCCAACCTCTCGATGTCCGATGCAAACTCCTGTAATGTTTCGTTAGCCTTCTGGAAGCGATTCTGTAGCTCTATTTGATGTATCTGCCTTCTATGCTCGCTGCCGTAACGTCTTTCAACGGCTCCCATCAACGCTTCATAGTTGTTTCTTTCAGCGTCCGGAATAGTCTGTAAGATTTCGGCTGCAGGTCCTTTCAATGCCACAAATAATGCAGCGACTTTGTCCTCAGCGCCCCAGTTGTTCACAGCTGCTGTCTTCTCAAATTGTAGCTTAAATACCTGGAAAGGAACAGAACCGTCAAAGGATGGGGTTTTTACCTTGGGCGTGCTTGTGGAAACACTTGGACGATTCAGCTGCAACTCCTGGATACGAGATTTTAACGCATCCACCTCGGCTTCGATCTTATCCTGTCGTCCACTGACAACTTCTAGCTGCGATGAGACTCTTTGCTCATGTGCCTCTAGTTTTAACGTTATGCGTGTTTCCTGTTCCATCAACTCTTCCTTGATCTGTGACGATATGTATGCCTTCTGTTCTTCTAACTGAGATGCCAATCGTGTCTCTTGTTGTTCCAACTGAGATGCCATGTGTGTCTTCTGTTCTTCCAACTTTGATGCCATGCGTGTCTCTTGTTGTTCCATGCAAGTTTTCTGTTCTTCAAACTTTGATGTTATATTCGTCGACATCTGAGCCAATACAGCCAACAGCGAGTTTGTGTCCACATTTGCCACTGAATCCGGAGTATCCTTTTGCTCTTCTATTTTCGTCGCTCCCTCTTCCGAAAGCTGAAAAACATAATCGTCAACGTTGATTCCTTCCGCTTCCATAGCCTCGCGTAGACGTGATTGTAGCTCTGGCTTATTGCCTGTTGTTACCATTCCACGCTTCTCCAACTCGTTTTTGAGTTGTTGGATCTTCAAGTCATTAAACTTTGCCATATCCTTGCAATGTCCTTGTATTTATTTAACAATACCGCTTCTGACACCAATTGTGACGAATTCGATTATTCCTTGATTATTTTCCCTGAGTTCGATCACTGTACGTTAAATAAAACACTCCGATTCTGTTTAATAAGTAGTACGCTTTATTCAGTACTAAAAACCGTAGTACAATATCGCGGGTTAATTTACTGTTCAGTACTTCACTGTACAACACTTCAAAATAGACTGATTGATTTGCGTTGTCTTTGCGCGGTTTATATACCCTAGCAGTCAGCAGCTTCACAACCTAGAAATGTCTACACCTTTCTGGTTTATTCGTGCAACAGTGTTCTCGAAGCGTTTATCTATCGTCATCTCCTCTTTGTGCCACATTCGCAAACACGCGAGCTGCCTCTCGCAGCTGTAGTTGTGGTAGTGACGCTAGTGATAGAAATACGCTAGAGTTGGGAGATGAGCGATTCTTGAGAACATTCGCCACAATATGAATAAGCAACTAGAACTACGACTTTCTAAAATTCAGACAAGCGATCCTTCAAAAATATCAAATGTCAAAAAATCATTTCTCAAGACCCAAGAGGAGACCATCAACCACCTTTCCATCCCCTTTTCATCATCCCAATTATTGCAAGAAGCGAGTCTAGACTTTTCGTTAGTCGAAAAGGACCTGATAAACAACACTTTTATTATCAAACACAACAAAGATATAGTCGACGTGATAGGCGTTCACTTCGAAGCAATCCACTCTTCAAAGCCGAAAAAGCCAGGAAATTTAGTTCATTCACAGGTTGAAGATTGCTTCAATGAATTTTTGAGAGCAAAAACTCTATTTGATAGCATGGAAGCAACCAGAACAACGTTTGGCATAGAAAAAAGGGCAAGTAACCTTACCGAAGAACAAGCTGAAAAATTTTTCATTCTACCTAATGAGCTGTCCTATGTATTTGAGAATCTAAAAGGAAAAGTTTCATCTGGCATAGACCAAATTCCAAACATCATTCTAAAAACTTCCCACAGAGATAATTACAGAATATTGCACTCTATTTAACAACACGTTGAATAATGCATACTTCCCACCACTTTGGAAAACCGCCAAAACTAAGTAATTCCTAAAAATGACAAAGATAAAAGCAGCCTCAGAAATCTACGACCAATTAGTTTGCTACCCAACATTAGTAAAGTCTTTGAAGTAGTTATTAAAATAAACATCAACAGAATTATCGAAAACAACAATCTAATAAGTGCAAAACAGTTTGGATTTAAATATGGACATTCGACTATTAATGCCATCAATCTTCTAGTTTCTGAAATAAACTGGAGTTGGAACAAAAAACATGTCACAGGAGCTTGCTTCCTTGACATCGAGAAGGCCTTTGATCAAATATGGGTAAAAGGTCTCATAACTAAACTCATCGGATACAAATTCCCTCTCCACATGATCATGTTAATTTATAATATGCTTTGCGATAGAAAGTTCTCAATATATTTAAATAGTGTGAAAAGCAGCCGTGAATTTAATATAATTAATGGCCTTCAACAAGGTACTGTAAAGCTCCTATTCTTTTCAATATATTTATTCTAGATCTACTACATACGCTAGCTAATATAATTGCCTTTGTCGATGATGTTGTCAATATCACTCAGGCAAAACCATTGATGATATAAATACTAAGTTACAACTCAAATACAACAGCGTAGAAGAATATACAACAGACTGGCAGCTCAAATTAAATACCAACAAATGCGAAACAATTCTGTTTCGTCCGCCTATCAAGAAATGTAACTCAAATATTAAAAAAAAATTGTAAAAGATTTAAAATTAAATCTAACGAAACCAACAGCGTAATTCAACACACAGATAGAGTTAAATACCTCTGTATATATCTCGATAAGTTCTTATACTATAATGACCACATCAACCATCAAATAAAGAAAACTACTAGAGCATTCCACTCTTATAAAAAAATGTTCTCGACAAAACTTCTGCACAACAGACTAAAATAAATTATGTATCAATCACTTGTACGACCTATACTGACATACGGATGTCCGATTTGGTATAACCAGACCTCGGAATTTTATGTTTTTCATTATGCTGAAAATATGTAAAAATATTCCAAAATTATGTTGTACGTAAGGAATAATATAATAAGTCAATCATTCGGACATTTCCTCCTAGTTTTGGCTACCTGTAGATGAACTGTTCCATACTTTCAATCTCGTCCCTACAGCTGCGGCAGAAATAATATGTTGGAAAACCCATACGTCAGTATTCCAATTAATGAGCCTAGAGAGGGTCGCCCCTGCGCGTTAATGATGTGCTAACTCGATGATTGATCTACTGATATTATGCCTTTCTCCTCTTATTACCCATTTTCTCCCTCCTTACGGATGGAGGAATGACATGACCTAGAATGAATCAAATCGCTACCACGAGAGTCGGCCAAGGACTGTCAATTTCGGCATCGCTCCCCAAAACTTTCGGGGAGTGTTTTTGTCTTTAACAACAACAACAACAACAGAGGGCCGCTTGAGGTTGATGGTGAACGTGAACCTTTTTCGCTTCTAATTAATGCGAGGCCAAGTCTGTCAGGGCAGCTCACATGTAGGATCCAGTTCCCACCTCGTATTAGGTTCCCACCTCGTATTAGCCTTTTTGGCGAAAACCGAGAGATGCTTGTATCTACTGGTAGCAAGAGGAGTAGAAACACTTATGTGGTGCAGAAATATCTGGTAAACCACTATGGCCTGGGAGCCGCATAACTGTTGTCGATGCATCTCGAGGCGAGGTCATTTACTGACTTCTGCAGTCTATTGCTTCCTCTTGATTTTATGTTGTTACCTTGAAGAGATTTGATAGTCGACTGACTTTCAGAGTGAATTGAAACAGATATTGTGATTTTCGAAAGCAGAAGTGTGGTTCGAAAAACACTGCATTGGCTTCAGAGTGTATGCCGCTACCAACGTTGCCATCCATTTTTGAGCCATCCGTGAAGATGGATGTGTCCTGCTGGTCTAGAGTTTGTACGTTCGGTCGGTCTTCAGAATATTAGTCTATCCGAATCTGGTTTCGTTCCATGTCAAGACCGCATTGAGTCCTATCGCACTGCATCTGGCCTGGAGGCCTGCGTGGAGGGAAGTGCCCCGGTAACAAGCAAGCCATCAGACAAATACACTCTACCCACCCTGCATACATTAAGGTTTATTTCGAGTGCTAAGCACCATACCGTTAAACCGTAGGAGAGTACCGGTCGGTCTCTGAAGACAGGGGTGTACAGCCAATACCTTATTTGTGACTTTAACCACCACCTTTTTTCCACTTTAGAGACTAAAAGAGCAGTAATAGCTTTCCTGGATCTCTCCTCGACATACCTGTTCCAGGTTAGGTTTCTGTCTAGAATTGCGGTATTTACCTTCGGTTGTGAGTTTAGTGTCACTCCATTTAAGAGTGTGGGCCTAAAAACTGGTATTTTGTATCGCCTGGTATTAAAAGGATTAACATTGGGTCCGCTCTCTCTTGACCACTCCTCCTCGAGGTGCAGTGCGGTCTGGAGTAGCTCTCATAAAGTTGGAGATGTTCACCGGTTGCCGTTAGAGCTATATAATCAGCATAGGCGATGGCATGGCTACCCGTTCTTTCCAATTTTATAAGAAAGGTGTTATCCGTTAGGTTCCACAGTAGTGGGGATAAGACTCGCCTTCAGGGGTGCCCCTGAATGCGTATTTGACTTTGGTATGCACCGTAAGCTCTGCCTTCTTTGGCCTGAACAAACAAGCGAAAAGTGAGTCTGGCGGTGAACCATGAAAAAAATATTCGCCGCAGCTGCTCCTTGACAGTCAGCCTTGATAGTTACAAGCCAGAAACTGTGCCCGAGTTCGTCTATTTGCGAACCAGTGTTAATAACTAAAAAGAGCTATAAAAGCCTGGACTGAGATAGAAAGAGCAGGTAGAGGTTTACTTGAACTTTCTTTCAGCTGTGTGTCTATGGTTACATGAATAAAATTATTATTTTTTAAGCATTATAAAGCACATTATCTTTCCTTTTTCCAACAGTGACTGCGCCTAAATGTATGCAGATGAAATGTTCGAAATTTCGATGCTGTTTATGGCGCTGAAAACGCATTATAGCATGTGTACGAAATATTCAGATAGCAATAAGGAAGATAGGCCGATAAATGGGACTTTTGCAATTAAAGCAATATTTTGGATTTTTTTTTTGTATAATGCATTGTCAGCGAAACCTGAACGATGGTGAAAATTTCAAAACCCCAGCTCAATGGGAAGTTAGTTCAAAATCCAAAGCAAAATCTCTGGAAATGCAACTTTTCAAATATCTCTACCCGTGCGCCACCTATAGGAATTATTTTTTTGTTATACTGCGTGGGGCCAGAAAACTAAACGACGATGAAAATTTCAAGATTCTACCTCAACGGGAAGTTCGTTGAAAAACAAATTAATCGACACCGAAAACAGACCTTCGCATTTCTTAAATAGAGCGACTCACGCGCCACCTAGCGGGTCCAATTTTTTTTAACATTTGGAAATTGATTAGGTAATACACACGCTAATATCAGCTAAATCGGTTCATAATTAGGATTTTCAGTTTTTATTACCCCGATCTCAGCTCCACCTAGTGGAATTTTTTTTAGGAAAATATTTCTTTTCATAGTAGTAATACATGTTCCGAATTTCAGCCAAATCGGACCATAAATGCGATTTTTGAAAATATAGCCACCCACGCGCCACCTATCGGAATTTTTTTTTTCATAATATTGCATTGTCATCGCGACCTGAACTGTGGTGAAAATTTCAAAACCCTAGCACAACAGGAAGGTGGTTGAAAATCGAATGCAAAAATCCGGGCAGAAGAACGACGAAAGCGACCTAATAAAAACATTTTAATAATAAAAATGAATGCCCATTTCCCTTGGTGATCACATCACACCTGAACGGATGGACCGATTTCACAAATTTTTTTTTTGTTGTATTTTCTTTTGCCCGGAAAAGGTTTATAAAAAAGAAAAAGTTAAAAAAATTTATGGAATCCTGAGATATTGACTAAAATGTGGAACAGGGCTGACCCAGAATGTGTTTTTGCGCTATGGGTATTAAATAAAAGGTATTGGTTCATCTGTGAACCCGTTTCCAAAATATTAACCATTAGGTGGACCAAGGCTGACCCAAGAATATGTTCATATTCAAATCAAAAGTGCTGATGAGTGTGTCCGTAAGAGTGGATTTTAAATTCATCTGAACCCAAGAGAAAAATTATTATACAAACGCTTTGTTCATGGAGGTGTTTGCCTTATCTAGGGATAGGGATAGGGATAGGGATAGGGATAGGGATAGTGATAGGGATAGGGATAGGGATAGGGATAGGGATAGGGATAGGGATAGGGATAGGGATAGGGATAGGGATAGGGATAGGGATAGGGATAGGGATAGGGATAGGGATAGGGATAGGGATAGGGATAGGGATAGGGATAGGGATAGGGATAGGGATAGGGATAGGGTTAGGGATAGGGATAGGGATAGGGATAGGGATAGGGATAGGGATAGGGATAGGGATAGGGATAGGGATAGGGATAGGGATAGGGATAGGGATAGGGATAGGGATAGGGATAGGGATAGGGATAGGGATAGGGATAGGGATAGGGATAGGGATAGGGATAGGGATAGGGATAGGGATAGGGATAGGGATAGGGATAGGGATAGGGATAGGGATAGGGATAGGGATAGGGATAGGGATAGGGATAGGGATAGGGATAGGGATAGGGATAGGGATAGGGATAGGGATAGGGATAGGGATAGGGATAGGGATAGGGATAGGGATAGGGATAGGGATAGGGATAGGGATAGGGATAGGGATAGGGATAGGGATAGGGATAGGGATAGGGATAGGGATAGGGATAGGGATAGGGATAGGGATAGGGATAGGGATAGGGATAGGGATAGGGATAGGGATAGGGATAGGGATAGGGATAGGGATAGGGATAGGGATAGGGATAGGGATAGGGATAGGGATAGGGATAGGGATAGGGATAGGGATGGGGATGTGGGGATAAGAATGCAGGCAGACTAATTTTTGGCAGGACAACGTCTGCCGGGTCGGCTAGTTATTCTATAAGAAATTAGCTAAAAATATTTTTCTGAACTGCAAGACTTCTAAGTCATGGTTGCACTTATAGCTGCGTTGAGGTATATAAAATTAAAAAAAGTACAATGATATTTTGAGCATGTAGGAATTCAACTACCAAAAAAAAAGAATACTTAATAAGTTATTAATAATTTATAACTTTCTATTGAAGTGTATTCTTTTTTTTTAATCAAATGAAACACATTAAAAGTAAATAAAAAATATAAGTGATAATTCAATTCTTCGTTATTTATTTAAAAGTTGAAAGTTTCACAAACTATTTCTCCAGTATTTTTCAAGCAAACCTGTTAGAAATAACGATTACCCTAATCCCGGGACTAATCCCGGGATCCCGGGACTTGTAAAATCATATCCCGAAAATCCCGGGATGGCCAAAACCCGAAATATTGACATCCCTAATATGTATATGAGTCGCTTTAATTAAAAAACAAAGATAATATAATTGAACTATTTTTGAATAAGGGCACCCATATATATAACAAAATGGCTGGTTTATATAAAGCCTGATTTACACGGGTCGATTTCCCGGTCGGTTTTACTCGTTTCACCGTATAAATAGCAATGCGATCGATCTACAACCTGTATTTAATGGTTGAAAGCAAATTTATCATTTACACGGTGCTATTTACAAGGTGTAACGACAAAAATCGACCAGGAAATCGACCCGTGTAAATCAATCTTAAAATATAAAAATTAAATTTAAGTTTTATTTTCAACATGACGGTTTTTGGACAACCTTCATTGCGTGGTTAACTCGACGGTGCTTTTAACTAAAATATTCAGACCTCAGCTAGCTTGAAAGTGCTTGGAAAAGCTTCTGGAACTCCTGTGGATACTGAATCTCTGCCTCTGTTCAAAAAAGTTACTATTAATATAATTATAATTTCAACTTTCGGACACTTTTAAATTACCTTTATTCTTTATTTATTCTCATTTTGCCCTATACAAGTTGTTAATATTCACCAATAAATCTGTTAAATCTTCCAGAAAATTTTCATAAAGCAATTAGAAGTTCTCAAAATCAACAAACAAAAGAAAGCAAAATATAAAGTGATTGTTTTCTGTATTATTTTAGGGCTGTCTAATAGTTAGTCTAGGAAAATGCAGGGGTGTCACGTTTTTTGAAGTCGGTAATTTCTTATATGTAGTCGGCATTTTTGACTAAATTTCTTACATGCAGTCGGCATTTTTGGGTAGTCGGCATTTTTGACTAAATTTCTTATATGTGGTCGGCATTTTTGACTAAATTTCTTATATGTAGTCGGCATTTTTGACTAAATTTCTTATATGTAGTAGGCATTTTTGACTATATTTCTTACATGTAGTAGGCATTTTTGACTAAATTAATTACATGTAGTCGGCATTTTTGACTAGTCGGCATTTTTGAGTAAATTTCTTATATCAGCCTTTCAGTGCACACAGTGACTAAGTCCACTTTTTTCAAAATCTGAGATTTAAGTGTCGCAGCACTTGTTATGGAGAAGATAATTCGAGCAGCAGAGCTAAACCGCAATGGAACAATCTTTTACAAGAGCGTGCAATTGCTGGCGTATGCCGATGATATTGATATCATTGGCCTTAACAGCCGCGCCGTAAGCGCTGCTTTCTCTGGGTTGGATAAGGAAGCGAAAAAAGTGGGTCTTGCGGTGAACGAGGACAAGACGAAGTATCTGCTGTCATCAAAGAAAGAATCAGCGCACCTGCGCCTTGGCAGCCAGGTCACCGTTGATAGCTACAAGTTTGAAACGGTGAGAGACTTCGTCTATTTGGGAACCAGCATTAACACCGAAAATAATATCAGTCTAGAAATCCAACGGATAATCACCCTTTCCAACAAGTGTTACTTTGGACTAAGTAGGCAATTGAGATGTAAAGTCCTCTCTCGACAAACAAAGATCACGCTCTATAAGTCTCTCATAATACCAGTCCTGATGTACGGCTCGGAATCATGGACAGTGTCAAGAGAAGATGAGATGGCCCTTGGAGTATTTGAGAGAAAAGTTCTCCGGAAAATGTATGGTCCTTCCCGTGATGCCAACGGTGAGTATCGAAGGAAATTTAACGATGAGCTGTACGAGCTTTACGCAGACCTGACCATAGTTCAGCGGATTAAAGCCCAAAGGCTCCGCTGGCTGGGTCATGTTATGCGAATGGACAAAGAAGCACCAGCACAGAAGGTTTTCCTATCGACACCCGAATTCGGCAGCAGAGGAAGGGAGAGACCTCGACTGAGATGGAAACAACAGGTGGAGGATGACTTGAACTCCCTTGGGGTTTCCAATTGGCGTCAGGTATCGCTAAAAAGGAATGACTGGCGTGCTTTGATACGAAACGGCCAAAATCGCCTAGGCGGTTAAGCGTCATTATGACGCAAGCCAAGATTAGATTAGCACGTGTTATAGTCATATCTTCTCGTGATTTTAGTAACTATACCGAACAACAAGTATTAACACCATTTAGCTAAAAAAATTTTTTGGCCGCTGAAAAAATTTTAATTTTTTTCAGAAGCCATTCTGATTAACTCCATGATTTAATGCAGCCAATATCTGGCTCCTTGTAGCTCGCAACAACACCAAAAAAATACAAAATATACTGTCAAATGTAAGCTATATCCGTATTTATGCATCCTACATCTTATATTTTAGTTTCAATTACACAGGGAATTTTAAAATGCAATGTAAATTAAATCAACGGATTTCTCAACTTCAACTCGAATGGACTTAGTCACTGTGTGCACTGAACGGCTCATATGTAGTCGGTATTTTCGACTAAATTTCTTAAATGTAGTCGGCATTTTTGAGTGTGCGATGCCGGAAAAAAACTGGTATACAGCTTTGTATGTTTTTTTTTCGGGAAGTACGAAACGTTTCTTGAGTTTGCGTGAAGAGTTAGATAATATTGAAAATTCATTGCAGTTGAAGAATTTGTCAAAAATACGATGGACTGCTCGGGCAGAAACAGTCAAAGCTGTATGCATTTCTTTCGAAGGCATCATTCATGCTCTTGAAACTATAAAGAAAGATTCCGAAAATTTTGACAGCAATTCACGTACACAAGCTTCAGGCTTGTTAAAAAAAATTTTGGACTTCGATTTTATAAGCTCTTTATTTTTTTGCAAAAATATAATGTTCAAAGTTAAAAATTTGACAGAAAATTTGGAAGCTGAAGAACTTAACATCATCGATGCTTTATTGTTGATTCAAAGCGCATCAGAATCATTTCAGCAATGATATTCAAATAAACGATTTGATTGCGAGCTCGGTTTCCTTTGCTCGGAAGTGGGATATAAGCCCCGAAAACGACTTTTCAAAGCATCACTGAACGCGACGAGTGCCAAAAAAAAATGACGAAAATCCGGAATCTGCTACAATTTTCGATTTTGAAACATTTTATAGAAAAGAATTCAAAATTGTTCTTCAAGTTTTTACAAGTTGCATCCAAGAAAAGTTACAAGAAAGTTTGTCAACTTTCAAACCCATTCAGGAAATGTTTAGAATTCCACTAGACAGAAATAATGTTACGATTGATTTGATAAACTCTATTGTACAATTGGAACCCGAATTTTTCAAGGAAGAAGTCGAATGTTGTGAGTTACAAATTCTTTTTGACTCATGTCAAAGTTGTAAATCATTCGAAGATACTTCCACGGTAGCATTCAAGTTAAAACGGGTTACTCCCTTAGCATATTCGTTATATTTTGACTGCTCCTGTCACGTCAGCAGCGTGTGAACGTTCCTTCAGTAAATTGAAAATAGTTTTCGACCATTTGCGCACAACAATGGGAGATGATCGTTTAAATTCGTTGATGTTGCTCTTCTCTTCAAAAGATAAAGTAGATGAAATTGACCTTTGTGAAGTTGTTCAAAAATGGTCCTTACTAAAACATCGCAGAGTCAAAATTTGAATTTAATTCTTCCATTTTTCTCAAAAAAATTTTTTTTTGTAAAATTATTTTGATTTTTGTGAAAAGGGTATCTTTTTAGCATGTATTTAATTTTGTAAAACATTATATACGACGAAAATAAAGAAAGAGTAAACAAACACTGTAATTTTTAATTCATTCGGTAACATATTGCGCATTTTCACAAGTGTATTTCACTTATTTATTTTTTTTTTTAAATCCATTATTATACCTATAAAAAATGTCGGCAAATTTTCGAGATCAGTCGGCATATCAATAAGATTCACCCCCCACGATCGGGACCTTCGCGACGCCCCTGGGAAAATGTATAAAATGTGATACATTTTATTACTGAATGTATTACCTCAGCATGACTTTGTAGTTAGCTGAAAGTCAGCCTAAAACAAGTAAGGAAAGCTGTCTTCGGCTGTGCCGAAGGCTATATACCTTTCATGAATAAGCGTCACGATTTTCACTGTTCGATCCCCAGTACAGGCTGTTTCAATTTAACTATATTTACTATACACATTACACATCTTTGTTATAATTTAAAAAAACTTACAAAATAATAGGATCCGAGTTATCGGAACAATCGATTGTATGGAGGCTATATATTATACGTGTTCAATTGTACTGACTTACACTATACACATTGCATATGTAGAAAGTACTAAAGGTGCAATATTTTACGTTCCTAACTTTTTAAATACGGAAGTATTGGCCAAAAAACCTTATATCGGAACAACCGGTTGTATGGGGCTACATATATGTTATATTTACCCGATCTTCTTGATTTTCCTCTACACACTACATAAATTGAAAGTACTCAAGTTGTAAAATTTTATGTTCCTAACTTTTTAATTGCAGAAGTTTTGGCCAAAAAACCTTATATCTGAACAATCGGTTGTATGGGGGCTATATGTTACATTTGCCCGATCTTGTTGATTTTCACTATATACACTACATAAATAGAAAGTACTCGAATTGCAAAATTTTACGTTCCTAACTTTTTAATTGCAGAAGTTTTGGCCAAAAAACCTTATATCTGAACAATCGGTTGTATGGGGGCTATATGTTACATTTGCCAGATCTTGTTGATTTTCACTATATACACTACATAAATAGAAAGTACTCGAGTTGCAAAATTTTACGTTCCTAACTTTTTAATTGCAGAAGTTTTGGTCAAAAAACCTTATATCTGAACAATCGGTTGTATGGGGGCTATATGTTACATTTGCCCGATCTTTTTGATTTTCACTATATACACTACATAAATCGAAAGTACTCGAGATGCAAAATTTTACGTTCCTTACTTTTTAATTGCAGAAGTTTTGGCCAAAAAACCTTATATCTGAACAATCGGTTGTATGGGGGCTATATGTTACATTTGCCCGATCTTGTTGATTTTCACTATATACACTACATAAATAGAAAGTACTCGATTTGCAAAATTTTACGTTCCTAACTTTTTAATTGCAGAAGTTTTGGCCAAAAAACCTTATATCTGAACAATCGGTTGTATGGGGGCTATATGTTACATTTTCCCGATCTTGTTGTTTTTCACTATATACACTACATAAATAGAAAGTACTCGAGTTGCAAAATTTTACGTTCCTAACTTTTTAATTGCAGAAGTTTTGGTCAAAAACCCTTATATCTGAAAAATCGGTTGTATGGGGGCTATATGTTATTCTGGTCCGATCTTGCCAGTTCCGACAAATGATTCCTATATTACAAAATGGTGGCCACATACAAAATTTCAGCCAGATATCTCAAAAATTGAGGGACTAGTTTGCGTTCAAACAGACAGACGGACATGGCTAAATCAACTCAGCTTGTCATCCTGATCATTTCGGTATACTTATTGATGGGTCCATCTCTTCTTCTTCTCATACTTACAAACATCGGACCAAAGTTATAATAGGTAAAAGCTATTTTTTTGTTAGGCTGGCTACAAAAGTCCCGACTGGGATTTTTCACTTGTTCAGTGTTTTGATGCAGTTACCAGACAACATTACACATTATGTATTCAATAGAAACTACGAAAACGTCATATTTCCCATAAAAAGATTCGTCAAAATCAAAATTTCGTCCAAATCGGAAATAATTTCTTCTCATTTGTTTGTGCGTGGGAATTTTTGCACCAACGGGCGACGCTTATATCGTGCCGTAGATGTTGATAGGCCGAAAAAAAAATTGAAAGGTCAATATTTTATTTTTCAAAAACAGTTAATTTTTAGATTTTGTTTTTTTCGATCTATAAACATCTACGGCACGATATAAGCCTCGTCCAGTTACTTTAACGCAAAAATCCCATGGGATCCCGTATAAAATTGTCTGTTTCAATCAAAAGGGCATATTTCCAAATTCCTTCCTTCCTTAAAATAGCTAACCTATGTCGACGTCTGCGTAAAGCTCATACAGCTAATCATTATATATTCTTCGGTACTCGCCGTCGCCAACTTTTAGGGGTCCATAAATCTTTCGAAGAATTTTTCTCGCGAATACTCTCAAAGCCGCCTCGTCAGATGCTGTCAGTGTCCATGCTTCTGCACCATATAGCAGCACGGGTACGATAAGTGACTTATAGAGTGTTGTTTTTGTTCGTCGAGAGAGGACTTTACCTACTTCTCAATTGCCTACTTCACGGCTGTGAATTTCCTAATTAAAAAACTACAACTGCACAAACAAAAAATTCAAAAAAAAAAACCGATGACCCCAGTTGGGCGTAGCTGTTTTAGTAACGTCAAGTTAAAACTTTAAATTGTGGCTATTTGACGGTCAACATTTTTTTTGGTTTCTCAAAAATTTTTGAAAGTGGAGATAAGGCGTTTTGTTTGTTCAGTCCTCATTTAACGTTTTAGTAGAATCACGTCTTACAATAGTCATAGTACGAGAGCCCCCATAGGCATAGTGTCGTTGATTAATATCCAGCTAAAATTTTCTGAGCTCTTCCTTTCTCCGAGACGACCAACTTTGTATCCTCCTTCTGGAATGTGGGAAGTAGGGGTGTCAATTTGGTGCATGCATTTTTTATTACATAATAACCGTTTTATTTTTATTGCCCTTTCTACACCGAAAGAAAAGTCGCTTTTCTGCTTTATCAATTTTACATTTCAGCAAAAAATGTCGTATTAATATTGAAAATTATCAAACAAACAGGGTTCACGTTAAATTGATACAAAAGTTGCTGAATCAACATTATCTCATGTTAATAATACATTACTACGAAAAGTTTTATTTAACATTAAAAATTATATAAACAACCGGTGTCACGTCAAATTGATAAAAAAACTTGTTGAGCTAACATCAGTACGTCATATCACCGTCATATCAATTTCTCATGTTAATATACATTTCGACATCATATTGATATAAAAATTGTTAATCTCACATTTGTATAACATTCTCATGTTAAAATGGCATAAGCCGCGCTGACATTTATCATGTTCATAACACATTTCGAAAACCTGCTTCACGTAAAAATTATATGAAAATATACTAGCACTTGTATATGTAATTGTTTCATTCTAAAATGAAATGAACCGCGTTACAGTTGACACTCAAGTTCGGGCGTGCTGTGAATTTACATATATAAACAAAAATAATTAACATAAAAACAATTGTAAAAGTGAAGTGAAAACAGCAGCGCAAGAGGAATTGGTGCTTCATCTGTATTACATTTACGAAGGAGCAACTGTAATGAGATATAAGAACTTTTAGTTCCTGTGAAATGCATAATAAATAGGTTTGTTTACTGACCAAAAAAAGTTCAGAGCAGGTTAGAGCAGAGCAGAGCAGGGCAGCTGTCAAAATAGATATAGAGCAACTTAGAGCAATTCAGAGCAGAAATGCCATGAAACACTTGCATCTCGATAGCTTCTTTTTATTTGGTTTTTTATTTAAATCTTCAAAATTAATGCAAATTCACGTTTACAAAAACATTGATTTTCTTGCAAGCTAATTTTTTTGATGTTTTCAAAAATTTATTTTTTTCTGACTGACAATTGCTTCTCTGCTCTAACTTACTCCATAAAAAAGCTAGAGCAGAAATTTGTGATCTGGATTACTCTAGTTTTGTTTTGAGCGTACTCATGAAACAAAAGATAGAGCAACCTAGAGCAAGAAAAGTGTTCGTTAAACACAATTTTGTGAAATATCTCAATCTGGCGTAAGCTAGAGCAGCCCAATAAACAAACCTAATGTTTGTCTAGAAAGTAATTTTATGTGCTTCTAAAAATGTTTAGTTTGTCACCTTATCAAATGTATATAAGTGTTTATTTAAAAAATGTTAATAAATTGATTTGAAATAATATCATTTGATGTGATTCTCATTTAAAATAATTTAATAATATAATTTAATGTAGATTCAATGTACATATTAGGGTGATTCAAAAAAAATGTCGACTTGGTCTTACCCCCTAAAAAGTTAGGTATTGATGAGAAAATAAGCCTTGCAAAAAATTAGCGCTCTAACTTAACCCTTAGGGGTGGCTATTTTTTCGCCCTTTCCCACACATTTTGTATGGGGAAAAATGGCATTTTTTTTTTTCAAAGTGAATTTTCTTTTAATTTTTGAAACTTTTTCGAAAATTTTTTATACCTGCTGCACTTTTTACTAATACTAGGGTATTCTAATTTTTGATGTTACGAAATTTTATGAATTTTGATACTTAGAGAAAATTGACAAAGGTTTACACAGCGATGGATACGATGTCGCGTTTCGAACTTTCCAGGGTCCACATCAGATGGATTTTCGGACACAGAACTACTGTGTCTGCACCGAAGCGGTTAAAGCAATTGCTTATAACAAATCAGCTACGATACCCTGTAGTATTTCTAAGTCAACTTTCTTATAAGCGTGCCAATTTCATACCTTTAGACATAAGACCGCGACATATTTTCCATATGATACACGGAATATGAGTATATTATTAGGCGTGCATATTTATGCAGAAGCAAACTGAGGTTTTTAATTTGCATTCCTTCATACCACTTTTTTGTTTATTATTGGTTTGCTCTACCTATGGTGTGTACTTATGTATCAATTATGAATGTTTCTTATTGGAGCTTAGCTCGAAAATTGTTTATACCTGCTGTACTTTTTACTAGTACTAGGGTATTCTAATTTTTGATGTTACGAAATTTTTATGAATTTTAATACTTAGAGAAAATTGACAAAGATTTACACAGCGATGGATACCATGACGCGTTTCGGACTTTCCAGGGTCCACATCAGATGGATTTTCGGACACAGAACTACTGTGTCTGCACCGAAGCGTTTAAAGCAATTGCTTATAACAAATCAGCTACGATGCCCTGTAGTATTTCTAAGTCAACTTTCTTATAAGCGTGCCAATTTCATACCTTTAGACATAAGGCCGCGACATATTTTCCATATGATACACGGAATATGAGTATATTATTAGGCGTGCATATTTATGCAGAAGCACACTGAGGTTTTTAATTTGCATTCGTTCATACCACTTTTTTGTGTATTATTGGTTTGCTCTACCTATGGTGTGTACTTATGTATCAATTATGAATGTTTCTTATTGGAGCTTAGCTCGAAAATCGTTTATACCTGCTGTACTTTTTACTAGTACTAGGGTAATCTAATTTTTGATGTTACGAAATTTTTATGAAATTTGATACTTAGAGAAAAAAAAATGAAAATAATGCATGCTCTTAAAGTTGAAGCTTTGAAGCTTCCAAAATGGTAAGCCATGTGCGATTATCTTAACTATTTAGATAATTACAGCCTTTTGAAAATGGCTGAGTTTAGTACTATTGCACACACATACACAGTAACACGTATAAAATTTAGTTTATTTTAAATGGCTGTAATTATTTTAATAGTTAAGATATTCGCACATGACTTACCATTTTGGAAGCTTCAAAGCTTCAACTTTAAGAGTATGTAAAAATATTTTCAAAAAAGTTTCAAAAATTAAAAGAAAAATCACTTTGAAAAAAATACCATTTTTCCCCATACAAAATGTATGGGAAAGGGCGAAAAAAATAGCCACCCCTAAGGGTTAAGTTAGAGCTTTAATTTTTTGCAAGGCTTATTTTCTCATCACTACCTAAAGTTTCAGGGGGTAAGACCGAAAAAAAACTAAATTTTTTTTATTTGAATCACCCTAGTACATATATCAGGTTCATTTTACGTTTCATGTCAATAATACATGAGAATGCCTTCAATAATACATGATGGTCATGTTCATTTTACGTTTCATGTCAATTATACATGGGAATGCCTTCAATAATAAATGATGGTCATGTTTATTTGACGTTTTCCGGTACGTTTTTACGTTTTTTTTTTGTGCACATCCATTTCACGTAGAAATGATATTTTCGAAATTGTAAAACTGACATTTTTTCTTTTCAGTTGGTTTTGGTAAACAAAAATGTTAATTTTACGGTGGTTTTTGAGATTTTTTGTTTCGGTGTAGTAAACATCAATCTTTGCGTGTCAACGCAAAAACATTGCCACTTTTACCAAAAAACCCTAAATAACAAAAAGAATACCGCAACATACTGACTAAATATCGGTGCATCTCTCTTCCAGGGATGGGCAAAGAATACCGCAACATACTGACTAAATTTCGGTGCATCTCTCTTCCAGGGATGGGCAATATTTTATTTTTGAGTGACGAGTGATGAAAAAATTAAAAATAAATTTTTATTCATTATTCGAAAAAATTTGAGTGATGAGTGACCGGCTATTTTTATTCAAAAAAATTTTGAGTGATGAATAACAATTTATTTTATTCAAGAATCGCTCGAAATAAAAATAAATTGTTATTCATCACTTTGATTTTTTTGAATAAAAATAGCCGGACACTCATCACTCAATTTTTTTTTAATAATGAATAAAAATGAATTTTTAATTTTTTCGTCGCCATAAAATAAAATTTTACCCTTATTTTTGAGGGATGAGTGACGAAAAAATAAGAAATAAATTTTTATTCATTATTCTAAAAAATTTGAGTGATGGTCACCATCATATTTTTATTCAAAAAAATCAAAGTGACGAATAACAATTTATTTTTATTTCAAGCGACTGTTGAATAAAATAAATTGTTATTCATCAATCAATTTTTTTTTGAATAAAAATAGTCACTCATCACTCAAAATTTTAAAAATAATGAATAATTTTTAATTTTTTGTTTGAATAATTTTTTATTCAAAATGGCCCAACCCTGCTCTCTTCCGTAAAATTTTACTTATTTTAGAAGTACTGGGGATCGCGAAGCCGGTGTTGGTTCGGCTAAGGGTTATTTTATTGAAGAGTACCCGAAGGCCGCCAACGCGAAAGGTGCCCTGCACAGAAGTACAGGGGATCGCGTAGCCGGCACTGGAAAATAAGATTAATCATGCCGGCTTGTAATTGAAGTTATCAGTAAAATCGTACTACATTCCACAGCGTTTCGCTAAGTTAATGATTTATGTACCTACTCGTTTTTCTCATATTGCTGTATGGTTACCCTTTAAGAACTTCGTAATTAGTAAATCGATATTTTTCCTCTCTACCAGATGCTCAGAATATCTTTCAAGCATTAAAGTTTAAAGGATCAAATATTGAAAATAAAACTCTCTTAATTTTTACGCTGTCAAATGGCATGCAGTTGGCTGAAATTTAATGCATTTTGAGAACAGGGGAAAAATAAAAAAAGTGTTTTTCTTGCGTATGCTTCTACCTTCCTTTATTTACTCTGGACAATACATCAAATACCAGTGAGTGCAATTGTTACCCCCCTGACCCCCCCCCCCCCCCCCCCCCCGCGTACGCCCTTGTTTAGGAAAATTTATGTTTTAGGCATGAAACTTGAAACTCTTTAAAATTTATTCTAATTTTGAACCGAACCGAACCACTTTTTTTTAACGATTTTCGGTTCGGTTCATACATCTCAAAAAAAAAATGGTTCGGTTCGTGATTCTGTTCAAAGACTGAAAAACCGCTGTGGTTCGGTTCAAAAACCGGTTAGGCGCAGAACGGGTTCGGTGCAGAACCGGTTTGCATCCCTGTTTTATTTCACTACTTGCCACTGTAGTATCCAACTCACGAAAATATGTGGCCTACAAAATGGGTGTGGCATAAAGTGGGACCGACAACCCAAAAATGTCAAACTAACGTCATTATAATAGGTTTGTTTACTGACCAAAAAAAAAGTTCAGAGCAGGTTAGAGCAGAGCAGAGCAGGGCAGCTGTCAAAATAGAAATAGAGCAACTTAGAGCAACTCAGAGCAGAAATGCCATGAAACACTTGAATCTCGATAGTTTCTTTTTATTTGGTTTTTTTGTTTAAATCTTAAAAATTAATGCAAATTTACGTATACAAAAACATTGATTTTCTTGCAAGCTAATTTTTTTGAAGTTTTCAAAAATTTATTTTTTCCTGACTGACAATTGCTTTTCTGCTCTAACTTACTCCATAAAAAAAGCTAGAGCAGAAATTTGTGATCTGGATTACTCTAGTTTTGTTTTGAGCGTACTCATGAAACAAAAGATAGAGAAACCTAGAGCAAGAAAAGTGTTCGTTAAACACAATTTTGTGAAATATCTCAATATGGCGTAATTCGAAGTAAATAACCAATTTAGCATCGTAATACCAGCTCAATTTCGGAACAACTTATTATTAGCGCTAATAGGGAAATTATAGTAAACGTTGCTCACCAGCAAGTGCATCAAAATATACCGCCTATACCTAAGTTTTTTCAATTTCCTTTCCACCGGTGCATATTTCATTCAAATCGTACACACGATTCGCTCACAGGAAGTTCCTAAAGGTTTTCATGTGGCGTATTTATGTATATACATACTAGCTGACCCGGCAGACGTTGTCCTGCCACAAATGTATTTCCCTGCATGTTTCTCTAACCCGATCCCTATATCTATTTTAATCCATATCCCTATCTCCTTCATATAGGAGGAACCACGCCCCCTTATTCGTTAGCCCCAGTTTTTTTTGGAGGTGGCAGGGATTTTGTGAGGAGTTATATAAGATCATATAACTCCTTACAAAATGTCAGTGGTCTAACCCAAATACTTCCAGAGATATGGACTATGAAGTATTTCATTCGTATGGGAGGTGCCACGCCCCACGTTCACTCGAGTTTTTTGGGAGGTGTTAGGAATCGACGGCCGCCGTGGTGTAGCGGTTAAGTGTTCGGCCTTCTACACCAAGTCGTGGCAGTTCGATGCCCGGCAAAGGAACATCAAAAATTATTTAGAAAAACCATTTTTCCAAACGGGGTCGCCCCTCGGCAGTAGTTTGGCAAACTCTCCGGGTGTATTTCTGCCATAAGAAGCTTCTCAGCAAAAAATACATTTGCTTTGCAAGTGCCGTTCGTAGTCGGCAAAAAACTGTAGGTCCCGCCAACTTGTAGGAAAACTCAAAAGCAACACACCACAAGTTGGAAAGAGAAGCTCGGCTAGAAATCTCGTTAGAGGTTATGATAACCTGTTGGTATATCGCCGCCATTAGTTAGTTTTTTTAGGAATCGATTACATATAAACCCTCACCAAATTTCAGTGGTCTAACATAAATACTTGCAGGGATATGGACTATGAAATGTTTCCTTCGTATGGGAGGTGCCACGCCCCTTTTCTTATCTCCAGTTTTTTTGGAGATGATAGGGATTAATCTTATTTAACTCGTCATGAAATTTCAGTGGTCTAACCTAAATACTTCCCGAGATATGGACTATGACGTATTTCATTCGTATGGGAGGTGCCACGCCCCCTTTTCCCTTACCACAGTTTTTTTTTTTTAGGTGGTAGGGATCGATCTCATATAACCCCTTACCAATATTCAGTGGTCTAACCTAAATACTTCCAGAGATATGGACTATGAAGTATTTCATTCATATGGGAGGTTCCACGCCCCCTTTTTCGTTATCCCCAGTTTTTTTTTTTTGAGGTGGTAGGGATCGAACCACGCCCCCTTTTTCGTTATTCCCAGTTTATTTTTTGGAGGTGGCATTAGATAGGTAAATGAATTACATTGCATCAAACATATCGTCGGCTAAGAGTGTAAACCTACTAAATCCCGTTCCTAGCCAAATCGACTTTTTGATGCGGTTCGAAAGAGTAGCCGATTTTCCAGTTGGTAAACAAAAGACAATCCTCAAAATAAATAAACAAATATCAAAAATTGTTTGATGAGAAAAGCTGCTAAATCCAACATATAGAGCTTCTGTCGCCCGATTACTGTTCTATCCTAGAGTCTTACTTTCTGGGCTTAAGTCAAGGTAATAGCCAGCGAATATGATTTAAATTTTGATATTTCAAAGCAATCATGTCCCTCAAACCATAATCTGAAAGTTCAAGTTAAATTTGGGTTTTCTCCTTAGGCTGTATGTCAATCGAAAACATTTTTTGTCAGAGTAAAATGAGGTGAACAAATTTCCTATGGTGTACAAAAATTTTCCATTTTGCCGTACCAAACGTAAAGTTAAATTATGACAGTAGTAAATTGGCGTATGGAATAAGCACGTGCGAAAGCAGATGCTTTGTGAATCAATTTTCAATTTAATTGTTTTTCATGCATTTATATCGCGTATTATTCGCATTATATTATATTTTAGTGTTAAATAACGCGTGTGAACATACATTTATGTGAAATAATATGAATGTTCACAGCACATGCATCCCTGTGCTCACATTATTGATTGTCAAAATTTGACCTAGCCCCCAGGTACACCTGTCATACTAAAAACGTTTTTAGAAACAAAGCGCATAGCTAGCCGCAATATATTTCGTGTCCTCCTTTATGTTTACAGTTCGCTCTCTATTTTGTAAAATACGAAGGCTTTCCATTGTGTATCGTATTTTGCCTCTTTTTTCCTTGTTTAATATTTTTGTGTTAGTTAGATCAGCTGTGTGCGCAGTGCTGAGAATATGTTGGGAAAACGCAGTACTCTCTCTCTTTCTTCTTATGTCCGCTTCATGCTCCGCTAACCTCACCCCCAAATTTCTCCTAGTAGTCCCGATGTAAACCTTGTTGCAGTCTTCATCTTCGTTACCTTTACATGCGATTTCATAAACTACGTTGTTTTGTTGCTCTAGTTCAACAGGGCTTTTTGTTTTTGAAAAATTGTGGATAATGTGAAGTTCGGTTTGAAAGCCAGTGTTTAGGCCGATGCCTAAAATCTTAAAAATAGTGACACCCTAATGTCACTTTCCAAGCACCCACACACCCACCTGTACGTATGCATGATTATTCATGTTTTGTCAGCACACATATACATGCAGGTGGGTGTGCATGTGTTGGTTCACCTCCCCTTAAAACCGGAGGATGATTTTGGGTTCAATGGTTGTCAACGACTTGACAACCGTCTATTTTTTCAGCAACCGGATTAAGATATCAGCGCAGCCCCAGGATTTTCCCACGCCATAATTAAGGTAACCTAAATAACTTTGTTAACACCATTTTTTGTACAATAAACGGCCAGATTACAACGAGAATTCTCGTCTCTATCTTTTCATTTCCTCCTCCAAAATAATCCGACCGCGGTATTCTGAGCCACGGCCGCAAAAGAAGAACCCCGTCGTCGAATTTACATGGTCCATCTCGCCGTTTATAGAACCAGCACTACAGCAATAAATTTACTAATCTGCCACTAAAGTCAAGTGAAAATACAGTCCACTGGTAAATCAACACAATATCACAAGTCACAGCCACTTAACATAACCAACAGTCGTTTGTCTTCACCCTGCCACAAAAAATCAACAACACTGCTCCATTTAACTACAGCCGATCACCACATCAAAACAACGTAAGTGTTATATTTCTTGCCACTATTTTTTTTTGTGTTTTGAAAATTCGGAAAAAGTGCCGCGAGTGTAGTCAAAATTTAAGTGCGAAAAGTGAATTAAAAAGTTAGTTTGTCCACTTGGATCTTTTTTTAACATAACCTCACTTTCACTGAGCCTTTCGATCTTTGTTTTTGTTTTTGTTCTCCCTTTTTTTTTTGGGTAATAAACCTGCACAATTTGTGCCATCGAAGGCCACTTTTAATTCACTTGGTCGCCCGTTTTGATACACCGCGCACTTTTAATTTAAATTTGTTTGCGAAAGATCACCAAATTATTTTCAACATAACCCTATATATATACGTGTGTGGGTGGCGAGTAAGTCACAGTGTTTTTGTTATTATTTTCTTGCACAGACAATACGGCCAAGTGTGCAATAATAAGAACGTTAGATGTTTTAATAAAATAAATCGATATTTTAATAAATAAAACATCGTAAACGACGAATATTGTCCTAACAACCATTTTTATTGAAATTGTGTTTGAAAAGTTATTTGAATTTTTAGTGTCCCTGGGGCAATCTCTGAAGTCTCACCCATTCAGCCCTCTTTTCTCTGCCTACCTAAAACCCACACTCAGTTGAGATAAAAATGGATAACTTCATCAGATTAGCTGATAACATCACTGAGTTCGAGTCTGACTACAATGGAGCAGATGTGGCCACTCATTCCAAACACACACTAAGTCTGCAACAAGACGATTTAAAAGCTATGTGGAAGAAAGCCAAAGCGGCGTATGATGAGCTAATGGGCTCAAATAAGTTAGACTCCGACGATATAGCTTCTGTAAAAAAGAAGTACAAAAACACATACGCAACTTACTTGCGCTGCATGTCAAACATGGCTACACGCCAAGAGACATTTACCAAACCCGAAAAATCCCCCGTAGAACCATCTGAACGTGAACATAGTATCCGCCTGCCTCCATGCGATACTGAGGTGTTCAAGGGCGATTATCTGTCATGGCCAACATTTAGGGATATGTTCACGGCTATATATATTCTCAACAAACGCCTAACACCCGTTGAGAAATTATTTCATCTCGTCAATAAGACAAAAGGGGAAGCGAGGGATATAGTAGAAAAAAGTCCACTCACGAATGAGGGAGATACGAAAATAAACGTATCCTAGGGAACTCGCAGTTACAAATATTGTTCAATTTAGAGAAGGTAGAGAGTGAGTGTGGTAGCGCGATTAAAACCCTGCAACGGCAGATAAATAATTGCCTTGCGTCTTTAAGAAGTCATAAAATTGACACGTCGAATTGGGAAGCAATCATTACTTATCTGTGCTCGACAAAGTTGCCAGAAAGTACGCTGAGTCTATGGGAACAAAGCATAGACCATAAAGTAGAAATATCCAAATGGGAGGATATGGACAAATTCTTGTCAAATCGGTTCCAGACACTCCAAACAGTGTCTGGTTTTGTGGGGAGTGCAAGTTCGCAAGGTCAAAAACCGCAAGCGGCGAAAAAGGCGAACGAAACCCCTACAAAAAGGCTTGGAACGTACCAAGCAAAGGTCACAAAAGTGCTGTGTACCAAATGTAGATCTAATCGCCATAGATTACGATCATGCCCCAGTTTTTTGAAATTAACACCGGAAGAGCGAGTTAATTATATAAAAACCAACCAGGGGAGTCTGAACTGCCTATCCCCAGCACATACCGTGACGAAGTGCCCAAGCTCATACGACTGCAGCATGTGCCACTCTCGTCACAATACACTCCTACATTTGGAAAAGCGTCAGAACCAGGAAACAAGCGCCACCCAGTTCAATATGGATCACGGTGCTTCCACTTCTACGCAAGCACAAGGGAGACGGGAGGCAAATGATAGAAACGTTAATTCCCGCCATGTTCATTCAAGCGCAGGTGTGCTGCTAGGGACAGCTAGAGTAACCATTCGTCATAATGGTACTGACTTCCCAGCAAGAGCACTGATTGATTCTGGTTCAGAGTGTTCCTTTATGACAGAACGACTGAAACGCAGAATAAATTTACCGGCAAAGAAAATGAATGCCCGTGTATCGGGTATAACGAATGCCGTGTCGGCCCAAGTCGAGGAGGCAGCCAACATTGAACTGCGTTCAAGAGCGGACCCGGACTTCAGCTTGACAACTTCAGTGTTAATTCTTGCGAAACTAACTGGAAATCTGCCATCCTGCCATGTCGACGCTATGACTATGCAGGCTTTTCCAGATTTAGTTTTGGCAGACAAACGTTTCTATGTCAACGAGGAAGTTGACATTATACTCGGCGGAGATGTATATCCGCAAATAATACTAAGTGGGCTAAAGAAGAATGTCTTCAACACACTATTGGCCCAAGAAACGGTATTCGGTTGGATTCTCACCGGCCACGTAGAGTCATCGAGTCCAACAACCAACATAGTGTCCTTTTACAGCGAAGTCGCTTTGGACAAACAACTCACAGCGTTCTGGGAGTTGGAAAATCTGCCTAGACAAAAGGGCCCAAACGCAGATGACAAATACTGCGAGAAACTATACAAAGAAACTACGCATAGAAACGAGGATGGGATGGAGTTGCGCTACCATTCAGACAGGAGTACCCTGATAAACTAAATATAGGAGGGTATCTTAAAAGGGCGTGTTCGCAATTCTTTAGGAATGAGACACGGTTAGCGAAGGACCCGGAATTAGGGAAAGAGTATACAAGAGTCCTGTCTGAATATGAGACTTTAGGGCATATGGGGAAAATTAATACCAGGATACCAGCCGATTCAGCTGATAATTATTTTTTGCCCCATCACGCCGTAGTAAAGGCGGAGTCTACCACCACAAAGGTGCGGGTCGTTTTTATCGCCTCAAGCCCAACGGCAAACGGCACAAGTCTTAACGACATTCTCCTGCCAGGACCAGTGCTTCAAGCAGATCTCCCAGTCCTTATATTGCGTTGGAGATTATATCAGTATGTCTTTAATAGTGACATAGAGAAAATGTATAGACAAATTTGGATGAACGAAAATCATTCCAAATTTCAAAGAATTGTCTACCGCACATCTCCACAAGAACCCATAGGTCTTTATGAGTTAAAGACAGTCACGTTTGGGGTGAATTGCGCGCCTTATCTTGCAATACGAACCCTTATGCAACTAGCAGACGACGTCGAGACATTATTCCCAATAGCATCGAATATACTAAGGGAAAACATGTACGTGGATGATGTATTAGCGGGGGGACATACACTCGCATCGCCCATTCATGCGAGAGACGAAATTCGGCAGGTCTTACACTCCGCTGGATTCCCACTTCGGAAATGGACATCGAATTCCGAGGAGATTCTCAACGACATCCCAAAATCGGATCGGCTGACCGAGGACTTCTTGGTGTTCGAAGACACCAGCACCGTTAAGGCTTTGGGCATCAGATGGAATGCCCACTCCGACCTATTCTACTTTAAAGCAGGGTCACTGGAAGAAGGAGAAAAGCTCACGAAACGAGCAATATTATCCGCCATCGCCAAGCTCTTCGATCCTTTAGGATGGCTTGCACCAATGGTTATTGTAGCCAAAATTCTGATGCAGAATATCTGGTTAGAAGGAACCAATTGGGATGAGCCAGTCTCGCCCAGCACATTGGAACGATGGCGGAATTTTAAAATGGACTACCACGAAATCGACCAAATAAGGATACCCCGATAGATAAAGTTTTCACCAGAAGATGAGGTCGAATCCATGGATTTTGTGACGCGTCGGAAAAAACATATGCTGCAGCCGTCTACCTGCGCGTAAAAAAGGATGACCAGATCTTCGTCAATCTTCTTCTAGCCAAAACTAGAGTAGCGCCGGTAAAAACAATCTCACTGCCGCGCTTGGAACTCTGCGGAGCTGTACTTTTGGCGGAGATAATGGAATCGATTTTCCGAAACATAAAATTAGGGCAGGTAAAACAACATTTGTGGACGGATTCCACCATCGTTTTAGCCTGGATACGGAAACCACCATGTTCCTGGTCAACATTCGTCGCACACAGGATAACCAAGATCATCGACTTGGTCGGAAGTAAGGACTGGCATCATGTCAATTCGGAATCTAATCCCGCAGATTTAGGAAGCAGAGGAATACCGGCAACGGAATTGGTCAACAATTCTTTGTGGTGGCAGGGACCTTCTTGGTTACAAGAAGACAATTCAGGGTGGCCAGCACAAGAAACCGAGTTTCATACATCCGTGGAGGAAAAGAGAGCGCAAACCTACGCAATATCGAAGCGAAAAGAAATCGAGACTCTAGATCGGTTTTCGGATTTACCTAGGGCTTTGAGGGTACTATCATACATTTTGAGATTCTTTCGAAGAACACATTCCACAACAAAAGCTTCCTTTCAAGAAAAGTCGTGCCTAATCTCATCCGATGAGATAAAGACAACGTCTCAGATCTTGATTAAACTATATCAGAAGCAACATTATTTTGAGGAGTACGTAAATTTGAAGAAGGGAACAGTCATCGACAGGAAAAGCGAGATATTGCCACTTAACCCGTTTCTTGATAAGGACGATGTTATCAGGGCCGGGGGTCCTTTAGGGACGTCGGAAGACCTCGCTTACAACGAGCGTCATCCAATCATACTCGCTTATAATTGTAGGTTAACGCGGCTAGTTGTGCAAATGATACATAAAATCTCCCTCCATGGGAAAAACCAATTAATGCTCCGTCTCATCCGCACCCAGTACTGGATTCCGAATGTCAAGAACATGATTAGGGTCATCATCCACAACTGTAAGATTTGCACCATTTACAAGAAACGGGCGCAAACCCAACTTATGGGTACCCTACCCCGTGAGCGGACCACCTTTACTAATAACATAATAATAATCCCGGGGTAGACTTTGCAGGACCATTCGATTTACCACCAAAGCGATCCATCTGGAAGCGACCAGTGATCTTAGTACCCCATCCTTTCTAGCAGCCCTTTCGCGTTTTATCGCTAGACGAGGATGTCCGAAAAACATTTACTCCGACAATGGGACTAACTTTGTCGGAGCGTCAAGATCTTTACGATCCGAATTTAAGGCCTTTATCTCGGAAGCTCGAGATCAAACCATTTCAAAATACAGTCATCAATTAATGACATGGCATTTCATCCCGGCAGGGGCTCCACACATGGGGGGACTCTGGGAGGCGGGAGTCAAAAGCTTCAAAAGCCATTTTAAAAAGATAGCCTCGCCCCACAAGTTCACGCATGAAGAGTTCCATACGTTACTATGTAGGATTGAAGCCTGCCTCAACTCGCGACCATTAAGTCCCGCGTCCAATAACCCTTCAGATTTCGAGCCACTTACCCCGGGGCACTTCCTCATTGGAAGTCACCTCATGGCTCCACCAGAACCCGATGTTAGCGAAAGCTCTGCCTCCATGATCAACCGATGGCAGAAACTCAAGGCCCTCCATCATACCTTCTGCAACTTCAAAAACGAGTGAAGTGGAAACAATCAAAACAGAACATTAAGGTGGGGGATCTCGTTGTCATCAAGGAAGACAACTTATCTCCAAACGAATGGAGGCTCGGTCGAGTTACCAACGTACACCCCGGAGAAGATAACCGAGTACGTGTCGTCGACCTCATGACCGAGAAGGGCCAGGTCAAAAGACCGGTGGTCAAGCTGATCCTGCCCCCCACTCCGTTCATCCCCACCTTTCCAAATCCCTCAACAAAATTCCCACAATTCACTCGTTAACCCCAACGAGGACACGAGAAAGCCTAGCGCAGATGGGCGAACCCGATCTGCAACAGAAAATAATCCGCACTCCACGAATCCTAAAATAGATCTGCGACAACGCAGATATCCCCTCACATAATCACCCGAGACCCAAAATTTTGATACCTTTTGTTCAATTATTGAAAAACGGATTCCAAACAGCATCCAAAAGGTATCAACAATTGTTCAATTTGGGAATCAATTTTCGTCGCGTGTGCCGTTGATTCCACAAAAAAAAAAAAAAAAAATTAGTTGACTACACGTTTTAAATTAATGCAGTTTTTTGGAAAACTATTTGAAGGTTGCTTACGTAAAAAAAAAAAATTAAATAAACATAGTCAGACCGATTCTAAACAATTCCGTATTGTGCGGATTTTCTCACACTTATATAATTTGTGAGCAAAAATGTATGAAAATGTGAAACGTTCAGTAGTGAAAAATTGTTTAGAATTGGCATGTCAGGATATTTTTTTTGCAACAGAATAATTTTTAAGCCGCAATGTCAACGCAAATTCTTCCCTGTTATGTTTTGTTCTTTGTTGCTTAAGTCGTGATTGAATTTCTCAGTTAGCTTCGGGATATATGTTACGCTGTAGTACGGTTTTCTCTCTTAGTTTATGTGGATTGGTGCTTGTTTAGTGTGTTGGTTGTTTATTAACATTAGGGTGTCCTTTATTAAGTTATTTGTTAGTTCGCCCGGATAATTGTTCTTCTTTAATATTGTATGTATTTTTCTTCTCTAAACTTGTTATGGCTAATAGTTAGTATTTTTTGTATTACATTTCGCACAGTGTTTTTTTATATTTAAAGGGTTGTGCAGAGTGAAAATTTATAATTCGACCAGATGAAATGGATTTCGAGTACCAATTTAGGATGATGTTTTTGCATTCCCTGTATATCTTTATGGAGTGTAATGGAGTGTGGTTGCTAAGTGACCTTGCTCAATCCCGACTCTTGCGTCCTCGTTCGTGCACTCTGGGCAACGGGAGCTACCTAGGCTCGCGGCAGAAAGAGAGGGAGCCCCGGTGGGGCCACTCTGACATACTTGGTTTAAGGGCTCACCGAGGTCTTTGCGTAGCGTCTGTTCACCATGAGGTGCGGCTGCAAGCGGGCGTCTGTCTTGAAGCAAGCGGCTCGCTATATAAATGTGTAAATATTTTCCAAAACCCCGAAACGGGTTGTGCGCTGGGTTTGGGACCCGCCACGTAAAAAACTTAATTCCAATGAAAACAATTGCAAAGCCTCGTATGAGAACCCCCTTTAATGTTGACGACCCGGCAAAACGAATAAGGCATAATGATTTGGATATTAGGGCATGTACCGGGAATGTCCGGACCCTTTCAAGGGACGGTACCGCTGCCCGACTGGTTGATGTCCTCGTAGGCGCAAAGGCCGACATCACCGCCCTGCAGGAAATGCGATGGACGGGGCAAGGAAAGACGACCATCGGTCCTTGTGACGTATACTACAGTGGCCAGACACGCGGCAAAGCGCGTAGTGTAGGTTTCGTGGTGGGAAAGAGACTTCGCCGCCAAGTATTAGCGTTCACTCCTGTGAACGAGCGTCTCGCTGCGATCCGCATCAAGGCGAGGTTTTTCAATATAACATTTATCTGCGCCTATGCGCCGACTGAGGAGACGGACGACGCAGAGAAGGACTCCTTCTACGATAAACTTGAACAGACTTATGATCGCTGCCCCTAGCATGATATCAAAATCGTGCTCGGCGACTTTAATGCCAAGGTGGGCAAGGAAGGAGTCTTTGGTCCCACAGTTGGAAAATTCAGTCTCCACGATATAACATCCCCCAACGGCACTAGGTTGATTGACTTCGCCGCTGCTCGCAATATGGTCATCAGTAGTACCAGGTTCCAGCATAAGCGAATACACCAAGCCACATGGCTGTCCCCTGATCAAAGAACTAGAAACCAGATTGATCATGTCTTGATTGACGGCAGACATAGCTCCACCGTTCTGGACGTGCGTACACTGCGTGGTCCCAATATTGACTCTGACCATTATCTTGTCGCAGCCAAGATACGCACACGCCTCTGTGCAACGAAGAAAGTGCGCACAGTAACGGAAGGAAAGTTTGACGTCGAGAAGCTGCGCATGACACAGACAGCTGATAATTTCACAACTCGACTCTCACACCTGCTCGCAGAGGGCAATCCTCGACCTAACGATGTAACCGAGCAATGGAAGCATATCTCTCACTCATTGCGTACCGCCGCTGAGGCCACTATAGGGTTCCAGCGAGCCCGCAAGAACAACTGGTACGATGAGGAATGCAAAACTGCCTCGAAAAAAAGGACGCTGCCTACAAGGAGACGTTGCGAACGGGCGCAACCCGCAGTGTATGGCAACAATATCGTGAGGCAAAGTGTTAGGAGCTTGAGATGCTGGCTGACAGGAATGATGCCCGAAAATTCTATGAAAAGATCCGGCGGATGACGGAAGGGTTTAAGACCGGGGCAAGCTCCTGTAAGGACAATAATTGCGACCTGGTAACTGACGTACAAAGTGTACTTAAATTATGGAGGGAGCACTTCTCCTCACTGCTAAATTGCGAGGGAGGCGTCGAACCCGATACCCCAATCCCTGACGATGGAAAAGTCGTCCCACCACCTGACTATGATGAAGTGAGGATAGCTATATCCCGGCTCAAAAACAACAAAGCGCCTGGAAAATACGGACTACCCGCCGAGCTGTTCAAACACGGAGGCGAAGAGCTGGTAAAAAGCATGCATCAGCTCTTATGCAGAATATGGTCAGACGAATGCATGCCTCCGAATTGGAATTTAAGTGTGCTTTGCCCAATCCACAAGAAAGGCGATCCCGCTAACCGCACCAACTACCGCGGAATTAGTATTCTTAATATCGCATATAAGGTTCTTTCTAGCGTGTTGTGTGAAAGGCTGAAGCCCATCGTAGACAAACTGATTGGACCTTATCAGTGTGGCTTTAGACCTGGCAAGTCTACCATCGACCAGATTTTCACGATACGCCAAATCCTGGAGAAGACCCATGATAAGAGAATCGACACTCACCATCTCTTTGTCGATTTTAAAGCCGCTTTTGACAGCGTAAAAAGGAGTTGCCTGTATGCCGCCATGTCTGAATTTGACTTCCCTGCAAAGCTTATACGGCTTTGCCAAATGACGTTGAGCAATACCAACAGCTCCGTCAGAATCGGGAAGGACCTCTCTGAGCCATTTGAAACCAAACGAGGCTTCAGACAGGGCGACTCCCTTTCGTGCGATTTCTTCAATCTGATGCTGGAGAAGATAATTCGAGCAGCAGAGGTAAACCGCAATGGTACAATCTTTTACAAGAGCGTACAACTGCTGGCGTATGCCGATGATATTGATATCATTGGCCTTAACAACCGCGCCGTAAGCGCTGCCTTCTCTGGACTGGATAAGGCAGCGAAAAAAGTAGGTCTTGCCGTGGTGTGTGTGCTCCAGATCAACAAAATGAGTCTGTGATTTCGCCAAACTCTTCGCTACAACAACAAGAAGTCACTCAAGTGCAAATGCCTAATCCACTAACTGCTAATGCTTACATTGCTGAGTTAAAAACATTTAACTCTAATCTTCTTTCTTCTTTGTCTGTTCTTCACGAAGACAATGAGTGTTTACGACAAAAAACTGACTCTCTGCAAGCTGAAGTGCATGACTTGCATTGTAAGCTTACTGAGAATAATTCAATTCTCTCTCGTTTGCTCACATATATTGAGAAACAGTGCAGTGCAATTAATTTTAACGCCCCTACATCATTGGGCGCTAGTGGCCCCGTCAACGGCGCTGCTAATGCGGCCGAGGGTCTATACAATCATATTGCGCCTGCCTCTGCTGTTCATTCTCCATCATTATTGTTGACTAATGACGCTGCTGCTACTAGCTATGCTGCTATTGCCACTGCTGTTTCCACTTCAACTGCCACTGGATCTGTCGACGGTGCTGCTAAAGCGCTCGGGAGACTATACAACCAGTCTGATACTGTTTCCAATGCCCAGCCACCTTCGATAATTCTGCAAAATGATGCTGGTGCTCCTGCCACAACTTCTTCTGCAACGCCAATTCCTGTTGCCCCTGCTTCGCAACTTAAGTCACCTACCTCTGTTACTAATGATAATTCGCCTGAAGTTGATGGTAACACGAATGGATGGAAAATTGTGGAAAATAGAAGAATTAATCGAAAAAATAATACTAATAATATTCAAAAAGATGCTAACGCAGAGGCTGGTATTGGCACTATGCCGAATGGTTCTAATAATGCAGATATGGAGTATGGCAACAACAGAGCCATTCAACGTAATTCGCGCTTACGTGCGCGACCGTTAGTTGTTGGGTCGGGCATAAATAGTGATATTAGCGCTGTGTCGAAAAGGGAATGGCTGCATCTTTCGCCGTTCTCTGCCTCTGTTACTTCCGAGAAATTGAAAGCGCATATATCTCAGCATACTGGAATTAGTCAAAATGCCATCGTTTGTATTCCACTGGTTAAGAATGGTGTAGATCCTAGCTCTCTGCGATATGTTAATTTCAAGTTGGGCGTTGATGCCATTTCGCTTCCAAAGTTGCTGGTTCCCGATTTATGGCCTACAAACATTGCGGTGCGTCCGTTTAATTTTGGCTCAAAAAACGACGAGGGCCAACTGATGGCGGGGGGCAATCAGTTGGGTCCAAAGCATTAATGAGTGGCTTAAATATTAGTTCTAATGCAGATTGTAATAAAAACAATTTTAATTTAAATATTTATTTTCAAAACATCTCGGGAATGCGAACAAAAGCTAATGAAGTTTTTTTATCTACTTCTCGTTGCGAATTTGATGTTTATGTAATTGTTGAAACATGGTTAAACAGTAATTTTGCTGATGCAAAATTTTTTGATCCGAACCTTTTTCATTTATATCGCAAGGATAGAGACGCATCTAAGACTAATTGCTTAAGAGGTGGCGGGGTTTTAATTGCAGAAAATCGAAAGCTTCGCTCATCTTTAGTCCAGTTGGAAAATGATGATACTCTTCTTGATCAGCTATGTGTATGCATTTTTGGAAATCTAAATAAAGTATATATTTGCGTATCTTACATACAACCTTCTAGCCCTGATTCTTTATACGCTGCTCATACAAGCAATATTAGGAGTCTTCATGAAGCGAATGAAGACAGTCATTTTTGTGTCCTAGGAGACTTTAACCTGAGTAAAATTACTTGGTCAATTTTTTTTAATAATGGTATATTAACGCCTACAAATGTTAATAGTTCGCATGAAATAAGTTTCATTGATAGCCTCTTTAGTATCAATTTCACTCAAATTAATTCGTTTTTCAATTCTTTGCATAATATCTTGGACCTCGTTTTTGTTGATGAAAATTTAATCTTCGAAGTGTCGGAATCCACCTTCCCGATATGTAAATGTGACATGCATCATGTTCCACTTTCTCTTACGTTCGAGTTTGTTAATTTTCTATCAAGCTCGAGCGAGATGCCCAATAATAGTTTTAATTTCCGTGATGCTGATTTCGACTCCCTAAATGCGGATATTCTTCAAGTGGATTGGCTAACAATTTTCGATTCGAAAAGTGTAGCGGAATGCTTCGATGCTTTTCTGGGAAATATATATGCAATTTTTAATAATAATCTTACTTTACTCCCCGGGCGGACTCATAAACTTCCATGGTATACCAATCGTCTCAAGAAACTGAAGAATCTTAGGAATAAATATTTTAAAATGTATAAATCTTCCAATAATGTTCTCCATAAGGAAATATATTTACGCTATAGTAAAAATTTTAATGTACTTGATAAATTTTTATACAAGCAATATATTTCCAGATATGAAATCGAGTTGAAGGAAAACCCTAAAGCCTTCTGGAAATACATACGTTCTAAGAAGGGTTGTTCCAATATTCCGGTTTGTATGTCATACTGCGGTGTATCTTCTAATTGCTTACTAGATTCTGTAAACCTGTTTGCTGATTTTTTCAAATCTAATTTTGTTTCAAGCACGGCTAGCAGTTTCTGTGCCGATGTTGAGAAAACGGTCTGTTTTGGGTCTTTGTCAATCTCGGAAATTGACGTAATCAACGGTATTGCGGCTCTTAAAACCTCATTAAAATGTGATCCTGACGGATTCTCGTCATTTATATTGAAGAAATGCAGTTTGTCATTTTGTAAGCCTTTGAAATACATTTTTAATTTTTCGTTAGCGTGTGGTGTTTTTATTGATCGATGGAAAATAGCCTCAATCACACCAATTTTTAAATCAGGAAACAAGAATAATGTAGCTAATTATAGACCGATCTCGAAACTTTCTAACTGCTCGAAACTTTTCGAGAAGGTGGTCAAAGAGAAGTTATTATTTGCAATCAAAGGATCCATAGATGAATGTCAACATGGCTTTCTTAGTGGTCGGTCCACTGTTACGAACCTAGCTTCTTTTTCACAATTTTGTGTTTCGTCATTTAAAACTGGCCTACAAGTAGATGTTGTCTATACTGACTTTGCTAAGGCATTTGATACTGTTACTCACAGTATATTATTTTACAAGCTCGAAAAAATGGGGTTCCATTCTACTTTTTTATGTTGGTTGAGATCTTATCTCACCAATAGAATCTCCTTTGTGGAGATTGAGAACACAAAATCTTATTCATTCGAAGCCACATCTGGAGTTCCTCAGGGAAGCATTCTCGGGCCTATTCTTTTTCTTCTATTCATTAATGATATAGGATCTTGTTTTAGGAATTCCAAGTATCTGCTCTATGCAGATGATTTAAAAATTTTCAGAACCATTGCCAGTTTCTCAGATGTAGTCCTGATGCAGGAAGATCTTAATAATTTAGCTAATTGGAGCCTTGTGAATAATTTACGTCTTAACATAAAAAAATGCTTCCATATGAAGCTCACGAAAAACCTCAATGCTCATATGTCTACCTATAAACTTTTTGATGACAACCTTTCTTCTGTTAGTGAGTTTGTTGATCTTGGAGTAATGTTTGACTCGCGATTTACATTTCGAATCACATAAGTTGCATTTTACCCAAGGCTTACTCCAACTTGGCTTTTTTGCGGCGATATGCCAAAGATTTCAAAGATCCATACACTAGAAAAACTTTATATGATAGTCTAGTGCGCTCGAAACTAGAATATGCCTCCATAATTTGGAATCCGATTTATGCTGTTCATTCTCAGAGAATTGAAAGAGTACAAAGAAGTTTAGATTTGCTGTTCAACCGCTCCGTTTCACTGATCCTTTGCCATCTTACAGTGCCCGTTGTGCCCTCATTAGCATGAAGTCTCTGGCGTCCAGGCGTTCTATTCATACTTTGATGTTCATATATGATCTAATTTGTGGCTCGGTTAACTGTCCGGAACTTTTATCTCTAATAAGTTTTAATATCCCGTGCAGAAACCTCCGCGCGCAATATCCTTTTCATATCAAGATAATCTGTGCTAACTACTATAATTTTGATCCCATCTCGAGGGCTCTCGCAGAATTTAATAACATTTTTTATAGTCTTGATCTAGATTTCGCACTTCCGAGATCATGTTTTGTCTCTAAACTTGCTTTGTATTATGTTTAACAGTTTATGCTTATATTCTACTTATATTTAAGTTTGCTTATGATTTGGATTTGTACTTCTAGTCTGTAAGATTTATAAAATCATAGACTTAATAAACGGAATTGAATTGAATTGAATTGAATTGAACGAGGACAAGACGAAGTATTTGCTGTCATCAAAGAAAGAATCGGCGCACCTGCCTTGGCAGCCATGTCACTGTTGATAGTTACAAATTTGAAACTGTGAGGGACTTCGTCTATTTGGGAACCAGTATCAACACCGAAAACAATATCAGTCTAGAAATCCAGCGGAGAATCACTCTTGCCAACAAGTGCTACTTTGGACTGAGTAGGCAATTGAGAAGTAAAGTCCTCTCTCGAAGAACAAAGATCAGATTCATGGACAATGTCAAGAGAAGATGAGATGGCCCTTGGATTATTTGAGAGAAAAGTTCTCCAGAAGATTTATGGTCCTTCCCGTGATGCCAACGGCGAGTATCGAAGGAAATTTAACGATGAGCTGTACGAGCTCTACGCAGATCTGACCATAGTCCAGCGAATTAAAGCCCAAAGACTCCGCTGGCTGGGCCATGTTATGCGAATGGACAAAGAAGCTCCAGCACAGAAGGTTTTCCTATCGTCGCCTGAATTCGGCAGCAGAGGAAGGGGGAGGCCTCGACTGAGATGGAAACAACAGGTGGAGGATGACTTGAACTCCCTTGGGGTTTCCAACTGGCGTCGGTTATCGCTAAAAAGGAATGACTGGCGTGCTTTGATACGAAACGGCCAAAATCGCTTAGGCGGTTAAGCGCCAATTAATGATGATGGTATATCTTTACATCTGGAGGGTAACGGAGTGTGGTTGCTAAGTGACCTTGCTCAATCCCGACTCTTGCGTCCTCGTTCGTACACTCTGGGCAACGGGAGCTACCTAGGCTCGCGGCAGAAAGAGAGGGAACCCCGGTGGGGCCACTCTGACATACTTGGTTTAAGGGCTCACCGAGGTATTTTTCGCAGCGTCTGTTCACCACATGGTGCGGCTGCAAGCTGGTGTCTGTCTTGTAGCAAGCGGCTCGCTATATAAATGTGTGAATATTTTTATCAAAATCCCGGAGAAAGGTTGTGCGCTGGGTTTGGAACCCGCCACGTAAAAACTTTATTCCAACACAGAGCCAACAATGCCTAATAAAATAGAACAAAAGTCATAAGATATCTCTATAGATTTTCTTCAAGAAGATGTGCTTCTTATTATTGTAGAGACAGTCTTTTTAATGTTATTAAGAAGATTTTCTTTTTAATATTTTAAATGAAAAATAAAATGATATCGCCCTCACCGAGAATCGAACTTACAATTTTCGGAATGATAAACCCAGCTGTTAACCATCAGGCCATCGCTCACTTTTGATTGCCAGCTTCTAATTACCGATATGTGTAGAGTTGTTAATGTTTCAAAGGAAAATCTCATAAATATATTTAAGAAGATTTCTTTTTAACATTTCTAATTAGGAAAAAAAGAGAGAGAATCGAACTTACAATTTTTCGATTGCTAAACCCAGCTGCTAACCATCCGGCCATCGTATACTAATAATTGCCAACGTCTAACTACACCTTTGTACTAAATGTATAGTTTTTTAATAAGAATTTCTTCTTAAAACCAAAAAGATTTCCCTACAGTTTTTTCTTCGTTTGCACCGTTGCGACTACCCCTTTGCCCAAAAGCTGATCGTGAAGACAATCTTATTAATTTTATTAGGCATTTTTGGCTCTGTGAATGAAAAGCAAAGAAAAGCCTCGGATGAGAACCCCCTTTAATGTTGACGACCCGGCAAAACAAAATAAGGACTACGAGAAGGATATTAGGGCATGTACCTGGAATGTCCGGACCCTTTCAAGGGATGGTACCGCTGCCCGACTGGTTGATGTCCTCGTGAACGCAAAGGCTGACATCACCCAACGGCACTAGGTTGATTGACTTCGCCGCTGCTCTCAATATGGTCATCAGTAGTACTAGGTTCCAGCATAAATGAATACACCAAGCCACCTGGCTGTCCCCTGATCAAAGAACTAGAAACCAGATTGATCATGTCATGATTGACGGCAGACATAGCTCCACCGTTCTGGACGTGCGTACCCTGCGTGGTCCCAATATTGACTCTGACCATTATCTTGTCGCAGCCAAGATACCCACACGCCTCTGTGCAACGAAGAAAGTGCGCACAGTAACGGAAGGAAAGTTTGACGTCGAGAAGCTGCGCATGACAAAGACAGCTGATAATTTCACAACTCGACTCTCACACCTGCTAGCAGAGGGCAATCCTCGACCTAACGATGTAACCGAGCAATGGAAGCATATCTCTCACTTATTGCGTACCGCCGCTGAGGCCACTATAGGGTTCCAGCGAGCCCGCAAGAACAACTGGTACGATGAGGAATGCAAAACTGCCTCGAAAAAAAAGAACGCTGCCTACAAGAAGACGTTGCGAACGGGCGCAACCCGCAGTGTGTGGCAACAATATCGTGAGGCAAAGAAGGAAGAGAGACGCCTTTTCAGAAAAAAGAAATGTGAGGCCGAAAGGCGTGAGTGTGGGGAGCTTGAGATGCTAGCTGACAGGAATGATGCCCGAAAATTCCATGAAAAGATCCGGCGGATGACGGAAGGTTTTAAGACCGGGGCAAGCTCCTGTAAGGACAATAATGGCGAACTGGTAACTGACGTACAAAGTGTACTTAAATTATGGAGGGAGCACTTCTCCGATGGAAAAGTCGTCCCACCACCTGACTATGATGAAGTGAGGAGAGCTATATCCCGGCTCAAAAACAACAAAGCGCCTGGAAAAGACGGACTACCCGCCGAGCTGTTCAAACACGGAGGCGAAGAGCTGGTAAAAAGCATGCATCATCTCTTATGCAGAATATGGTCAGACGAATGCATGCCTCCGGATTGGAATTTAAGTGTGCTTTGCCCAATCCACAAGAAAGGCGGCCCCGCTAACCGCACCAACTACCGCGGAATCAGTCTTCTAAATATCGCATATAAGGTTCTTTCTAGCGTGTTGTGTGAAAGGCTGAAGCCCATCGTAGACAAACTGATTGGACCTTATCAGTGTGGCTTTAGACCTGGTAAGCCTGCCATCGACCAGATTTTCACGATACGCCAAATCCTGGAGAAGACCCATGACAAAAGAATCGACACACACCATCTCTTTGTCGACTTTTGACAGCGCAAAAAGGAGTTGCCTGTATGCCGGCATGTCTGAATTTGACTTCCCTGCAAAGCTTAAACGGCTTGCCAAATGACGTTGAGCAATACCAACAGCTCCGTCAGAATCGGGAAGGACCTCTCTGAGCCATTTGAAACCAAACGAGGCTTCAGACAGGGCGACTCCCTTTCGTGCGATTTCTTCAATCTGATGCTGGAGAAGATAATTCGAGCAGCAGAGCTAAACCGCAATGGTACAATCTTTTACAAGAGCGTGCAATTGCTGCACCGAAAGAAAAAAATATCAAAAACCACCGTAAAACTAACATTTTTTGTTTACCAAATGCAACTGAAAAGAAAAAAGGTCAATTTTACAATTTCGAAAATATAATTTCTACGTGAAATGGATATGCACAAAAAAAACGTAAAAACTTACAGGAAAAACGTCAAATAAACATGACCATCATGTATTATTGAGGGCATTCTCATGTATAATTGACATGAAACGTAAAAACGTACAGGAAAAACGTCAAATAAACATGACCATCATGTATTATTGAAGGCATTTTCATGTACAATTGACATGAAACGTAAAAACATACAGGAAAACGTCAAATAAACATAATCATCATGTATTATTGAGGGCATTCTCATGTATAATTGACATGAAACGTAAAATGAACATGACCATCATGTATTATTGACTGCTTTCTCATGTACAATTGACATGAAACGTAAAATGAACATGACAATCATGTATTATTGACGTCATTCCCATGTACAATTGACATGAAACGTAAAATGAACATGACCATCATGTATTATTGAGGGCATTCTCATGTATAATTGTACAGGAAAAACGTCAAATAAACATGACCATCATGTATTATTGAAGGCATTTTCATGTACAATTGACATGAAACGTAAAAACATACAGGAAAACGTCAAATAAACATAACCATCATGTATTATTGAGGGCATTCTCATGTAAAATTGACATGAAACGTAAAAACGTACAGGAAAAACGTAAAGTTGACATGACCATTATGTATTATTGAAGGGATACGCATGTATAATTGACAAGAAATGTATGTACCTAGAGGAAAAACGTAAAATGAACATGACCATGATGTATATTTACGTGAGAGTATGTAATACTGACACTTACGTGAGAATAACGTTGAAGCTACAAATAAAATTAATGATAATCACTTCAATTTATTAACTTATTTTTGAAAGAGGTACATATTTAATGTAATAAATGTAATGATAAGGTGACAAACTTAACATTTTTGGAAGCACATAAAAGAAGTTTCTTGGCAAACTGTATTTTTATTCTGCATTACACAGGAACTAAAAGTTCTTATTTATTGCAGTTTCTCCTTCGTAAATTTAGCACAGATGAATTTTCTTCATTAGCACCAATTCCTACAGACGATGCTTCATAAACCATACGCTGCTCGGTGGTCTTCATTTCCGGCGAAACGCTTTCCACAAATAAACAACATCATCACCCATGTTCACGCGACCGTGAACTTAAAATTTTTATCTTTTTTTTAAATATATTTCTTGAATTATTGAATTTGAATTTAAATATCTCTCTAAAATATGAATTTTATATTTATGTATATATGTACATACTAGCATTAGTGTAAGGCTCTTTAAAATAATTTATATATTTATTCACGCTCCCTGAATAGCAATACGATGCGTTGGCAACGCCAGCAACCGTCTGACAGGTGTACACACACACATACACACACTTGTCAGCCGGTCGCTCGTTCTGCTTTGTCTCGCTATTCGGTTTGCTTTTGATTATTATTCTCGCTATACTCGCAAAGAAAAGTTGCAACCACTGATCTCGCGCTCAATTCAAAAAAAAATAAAAATTGTATTTAATATTTAGTTATTAAACTAAAGAACGGTTAAGGTGAAAAGTGTGTTGTTTTTATTGAATATTATTCGTGCGCCGATATAAGATAGACACAGGCACCCATTTAACCATCAATAGCCGCAGAATTCATCACCAGTGACAGTGCATTCTGTGCACAATCACACAAAGGTATCTAATTTTACTAGCCGCGATCACCAGCATCTGGACCATTCCCCAGCCACTGCAACCACCAAGACCCTAGTGCAGCAACAATAAGGGCACTGCAGTATTCAACCCATTTTCACTTTGGTTTTCTGCTAACTATTTTTGTAATCAATTATTTTACAACGACCGAACTTGATTGTCAACTGCAGCGCGATTTATTTCATTTTAGAATGAAACAGCTAGACAAAAGCTAACGTGCTACGTGAAACATGTTGTCAAAATTTGTTATAAACATGAAACATGTCAATTCACGTAATTTAAACCAGAGATAGTTTTGCAAATGTTAGTATTACAATTTTCATAGGATTTTCACGTGAAGCAGGTTTTCGAAATGTGTTATGAACGTGATAAATGTCAATTGCAGCGTGGTTTATGCCGTTTTAACATGATAATGTTATACAAATGTGAGATTGGCAGTTTTTATATCAATATGTTGTCGAAATGTGTATTAACATGAGAAATTGATATGAAAGTGATATGACGTACTACGTTGGCTCAACAAGTTTTTTTTATCAATTTGACGTGAAACCGGTCGTTTACATAATTTTTAATGTTAAATAAAACTTTTCGAAGTAATGTATTATTAACATGAGAAATTGATATGACAATGTCATACATGCTAATGCTGATTCAGCAACTTTCGTATCAATTTAACGTGAACCCTGTTTATTTGATAATTTTCAATATTAATACGACATTTTTTGCTGAAATGTAAAATTGATAAAGCAGAAATGTTAGTTTTACAAGCGACTTTTCTTTCGGTGTGGCGTATGCCGATGATATTGATATCATTGGCCTTAACAACGGCGCCGTAAGCGCTGCCTTCTCTGGACTGGATAAGGAAGCGAAAAAAGTGGGTCTTGCCGTGAACGAGGACAAGACAAAGTATTTGCTGTCATCAAAGAAATAATCGGTGCACCTGCGCCTTGGCAGCCATGTCACTGTTGATAGTTACAAATTTGAAACTGTGAGGGACTTCGTCTATTTGGGAACCAGTATCAACACCGAAAATAATATCAGTCTAGAAATCCGGCGGAGAATCACTCTTGCCAACAAGTGCTACTTTGGATGAGTAGGCAATTGAGAAGTAAAGTCCTCTCTCGAAGAACAAAGATCACGCTATATAAGTCTCTCATTATACCTGTCCCCCTGCAGTGTAATAATCCCAATTTTTTTACTTGGGAATATGACGCTGCAGTGGAGTGTCATACTCCCAATTGGGTTTTTGACACCTTTGAGCTGAAAAATTAGAAAAAAACTCAAGCCTGTTCAATACTTTTATTACAAGATTTATTTTCAAGTTTTTTGCCAGAAACAGTAAGCAAATATAATATATAAATTTATAATTGATATATTTTGAGAAATGGCATTGAAAAAAAAATATATTTCAGATATCCTTAAAGAAATTTAAAGGAATAGAATTAATTATCAGTTTGTTGGTCAATATCTACCGACGCATACCACTTTTTTTGGTAGCATTGATATATTTTATAGTTTTTTTGTTTCGTGTTCAACGTGGTTTTATATGCATAAATTTGCTTTTCGCTTTCTATATATACAAGCTTACTATTTTTGCGCGCACCGCTAATAAATACATATTTTAAACTTTCCATGATCGCGCGATTTTTAATTCCAAATTTTCATTTTATATTATGATTTTAAAATATTATCTCAAAATTATTCCATGTGGGTGGCCCAAGTCGGCATAATCCCAAAGAATAGTATAAAATTGTAAACAAGAACCGGTCTTAAGTGCAGTTAGGAATGCCGTCTTTATCCATGAATGGAATATGAAAATTGTCAGTTCTTGAGTAGATATCCAAGTGGTAAAAATGGAAAGTTTAAAATATGTATTTATTAGCGGTGCGCGCAAAAATAGTAAGCTTGTATATATAGAAAGCGAAAAGCAAATTTATGCATATAAAACCACATGGAACACGAAACAAAAAAACTATAAAAGATATCAATGCTACCAAAAAAAGTGGTATGCGTCGGTAGATATTGACCAACAAACTGATAATTAATTCTATTCCTTTAAATTTCTTTAAGGATATCTGAAATATATTTTTTTTTTCAATGCCATTTCTCAAAATATATCAATTATAAATTTATATATTATATTTGCTTACTGTTTCTGGCAAAAAACTTGAAAATAAATCTTGTAATAAAAGTATTGAACAGGCTTGAGTTTTTTCTAATTTTTCAGCTCAAAGGTGTCAAAAACCCAATTGGGAGTATGACACTCCACTGCAGCGTCATATTCCCAAGTAAAAAAATTGGGATTATTACACTGCAGGGGGTGTGTCATAATCCCAATTTTTTTACTTGGGATTTTGTCATGGCACCTCGTTTATATGGCCTACCGAAGATACATAAACCCAACCTACCTTTACGCCCAATATCATCATCTACAAATGTACCCTGTTATGGATTGTCGAAATTCATTGGAAATGCGTTGAACAGCCTGATATCTGAAGAACACAATATAAAAAACTCTACCAGTGTCAAAGATAGACTAGATAATATACAGATCAATGATGATGAAGTACTAGTATCTTTTGACGTTGTGTCATTATTTACAAACATTTCAACATACCTAGCAACAAAAAAAATAATGAACAAGTTTAGTTTAATCCAACAAAAAATTAATATCTCCAAAAACAC